>CM021316.1:12145707-12238953 GCA_010645155.1 Tigriopus japonicus | reverse complement strand
CTGGGAGCGCGATTCCGTCTCCCCCAGCTCGGAGTGTGATGGTGTTCTGGGTACTTGCTGTGGCTGGCGCCAAAACGTCTAATAAGGCAAACGTGTTGGGGCTCTTTCTTGGCCGCGGGTCGTCGTCGTTTACCATGGTTATTGTGACTTGACGATTGGGCTTGGAACGTACAGACCTACAATGCAATTAGACTTGTAGCGCCCAGTGCAATGTTTGTGAGTTGGGGTGTTATATATGTGACTATCACCATAAATGCCACGGAATAGTTGAACAAAAACAAAAAAAATGTAGTGTTAGTCGCGGTGCTGGGTGAGGCATACAGGTGTTACCCTCCCGCACAAAAGAAGGCTGGTCCCCAGCCTACAATAGGGCGATGTGGAAGATGCGATTAGATAAGGACGAGGGAAAATCGCTAGGGGCTAGAGCGGGTTTCTTCATGTCGGGTCTGGCTGGGGAGAGGCTGTCGTCCAGGTCGGTGGCTTTCCGTTTGGGGGCCGTTGAGTCCACGGCCATATCGTTAGTGTTCGGTGATGCCCCGTCCGGGAGGATTTGCATGTCATGATCAGGGAGTGACGTTATCTCATCGTCCACTGGGGCTGGAGGAGGTGGAGTTCGTGGGCCATCCGGCGGGGCTGGGGTAGGGTCGGTAGGGGAAGTGGGCTCGTCGGAAGTGGGAGCGGGTGTTTGTCGGGGGTAAAGCGGGGTCGCTGGTTTGGGGACCCATTCGGGGGCTTGGGTTACAACACGAGTAATAATCTTTGGAGGTGGTGTTTTTACTGCTCTTGTTATTGGCCACGAGAAGGGCGTTTGGAGCTTGCTTAACTCCCACGGATGGGCTTTGGTGAGGCGGTCTTTACTGACCGTCTCAGTAGTAGTGGTTGATCGCATACCTCTGCCATGAATGGTCTTCCGTATGACAACCTGTCGGTCGTTTAGGATTTCTTTGACCTGGAATGGTCCGTCCTGAAAGGTAGCGGTTTTTCGGGAAATACCTGATTCGGTCGGGTCTGTAGAACGATATTTGAAGACCCAGTCACCGATTTTCAGTGGAAGTGGTTTAACTTTGCTATCGTAGTGCTGGCGGTTGGCTTCGTGGTTTCTGAGTTGTTGGGTACGGACTTGGTCGAGTACCCTAGTTAATCTGTGGATGCTCTGAGAGAGTTCGCCGGGGGGAGGAACAGGGATGGAGTCGGCGAGGATTTGGGCCGGTATAACAGGTTCTTGGGCGAAAGTCAGTTCGTAAGGTGAAACTGGCAGATTGCTTAAGGGGGTTTGTCGGAGTGCAGCTAGTGCAGCTGGGACAAAGCGATACCACTGGGAAGGGTGCGCATGCTCTTGCTGCATGAGCGCTCGGATGGTCCCTTCCAATGAACGGTGCATGCGTTCTACAGGGTTGGTATGAGGTTCGTAGGCCATAGTTTGGCTAGTGATAACACCTAGTTTGCGGCAGGTGGCTGTAAATAGCGCAGACACAAACTGTCGTCCTCTGTCGGTGATGATTCGCACGCCTACTCCGTATCTCGGGAAGAAGTCGTTGGTAAATACCTTTAGCACTGCCTCGGTGGTCATGGCGTTGATGGGGTATGCTTCAGTGAATTTGGTAAAGGCGTCTTGCAAAGTGAGAAGATATTTCTTGCCTGTTGGGCCGCCGGGTCCTGGCCATGGGCCTACGATGTCGGCGTAGTAATGAGTAAACCTGGTGGTGACGGCGGTACTAGTTTGCCCCAAGGGCACATGCTTATCGTGCGATCGGCGTTTGGCTTGTTGGCAGGGAGAACATCCGTCGATCATTTGGGCAATGTCTTTGGCCATTCCGGGCCAGTAGAAGTGTCTCCGAGCTTGGTTGTAGGTGCGGGTCCTGCCTTGGTGTCCGGCGAGGGGGTGGTGGTGTAGGCAACGTAGTAAGTTGGGAATGAGGGCATCTGGGATACAGATACGGAACTGGTTGTCGGTAAGTATGTAGAGTTTTCCGTTCGCTGTCGATAGTTTTCCGAGTACATTTCGATAGTGACGTAATCTGGGGTCACTTAGTTCGGAGAGAAGGGGGAGGGGGTTGGGGTCTTCTACCCAACCTATGACGTGTTTTAACGCCGGGTCTTCGCGCTGGAGTTTCGCCATGTCGTATCCGGCTATTTGTTCTGCAGGTTTTGAGTGGGGTAATTCTTCTTCCGTCCATTCTTTTCCGTCACTCTCGTCTTGAAGAGCGAGTCGCTGTAGCGTATGGTCATTCGGAGTGTAGTCTTCGCATAGGCAAGGGTTCGCTTGGTCGTCTTGTCTTGGTGGATCGGCTACGTCGTCGGTCTGTTTGGCTTCGTGATTTTCCGTAGACGCAGAGTCTGTCGGCGGGGTGGCGATAACTACTTCTTGTGGTGGTGTGGGCTCTTCGTTTGGGGCGATTTGCTCAATTTCCTCTTTTTCTGTTTCCATTTCGACCAGGCGTTTTGCTTGACTCCTGGTTACTGCATTGATGTTCGCCGCTGCCTTTTTGAAAGCTCCTGTCGTGGGAGGTTTGAGGCCCAATTGGTCGTACATCTTGTGGTCTTCGTCTGTCACTTCTACTCTGGGTTCGGCAACTTCGTTTGCTGTGGGCCTGCGGGATAAGGCGTCAGCATTAGCATGATTGGCTCCTGGTCTATACTCGATTTTGAAGTCGTAGTCATGAAGTTCTTCTCGCCAGCGTAGGAGTTGCCCTCTGAGGGACTTCGAAGTCATGAGCCATTTTAGGGCCATGTGATCTGACCGTACTATAAACTGTCGACCTAGTAAGAAGTAGCGAAAGTGCTTAATGGCTTGGATAACTGCAAGTAGTTCCTTTCGTGTTACACTGTAGTTTTTCTCGGCGTGTGTCAGTGACTTGGACGCGTAAGCGATGGGTCGTACGGTGCCGTCGGCTTGTTTCTGCGAGAGAACTGCGCCGGTGGCGAATCCCGAGGCGTCGGTGTCTAAGATGAAGGGTTCGGTAGTGTGGAAGTCGGGATGAGCTAATACCGGTTTTTCGCACAGCTTCGTCTTGAGTTCGTCGAACGCCTTTTGTTGGTTCGTTGTCCATTGAAACTCCGTATCTTTGCACAGCAGCTTCTTCATGGGTTCAGCGATGTGGCTGAAGTTAGGGATGAACTTTCGGTAATAAGAGCATTTCCCTAGAAAGGTGCGTAAATCGTTGAGATTCGTTGGTGTGGGCCAGTCTCTGACCGTTTCGGTGAGTCTGTCGGCTGGGGTGAGTCCTCCTGGTGTGACGAGATGTCCTAACCATGTGGCTTCGTCTGTGAAGAATTCTGTCTTTGCGGGCCCTATTTTCAGATTGGCGCCTTCGATGGCATGTAAGAACTCGGCAAATCGAAATAGACCTTGTAGAAAGGTCTCGGCCGCGATGAGATGGTCGTCGAAGTATGATAAGCACTTGTTTTGGTCGACGAGGTCACCCACTACGATTTTCATCAGGCGTGCATACGTATTGCCTGAGTTCATGGCTCCGAAAGGCATTCTGTTGAATTCGAAGAGGCCTTCAGGTGTAGCCATGGCTAGCTTTTCTTTGTCTTCTTCTCGAACTGGAATGGCTAAGTATGCACCGGCTAGATCGATGCTGATGAAAATCTTTGCTTTCGAGAGTTGATCGTTGGCTAATTGCTCGAGATTGTGGGCGACGGGAAAGCAATCTCTTTTGGTGACCTTATTGAGTTGACGGAAGTCTACTGCGTATCTCCAGGATCCGTCTTTTTTCTTCACTGGGACGAGGGCTGCTGCCCAGGCAGACATGCTCGGTGCGATGATGTCGTGGTTCAGCCATTCATCTAGGGTTTTCTTCAAGTCGAGTTTCATCGGAGGGTTGAGAGGTCTTACTGGTTCTTTGACGGGTGCAGCGTCTCCGGTGTCTACTTGAAACTCGATTAGGTCAGTCTTTCCTACGTCGTATTTTGACTGGGACAAGACATGGTAGAAGCGGTAGAGGAGGTCCTCGGTTAATTGTTTCTGGCTAGCAGTTAAGGTGGGATGCTGCCGGATTTTATTTGTGGTCAGCTCGTGGATGCGTTTCCATTTGGTATTTTCTTGGGGATCCTTGAGCGGTGGGGGTCCAATAAAATCCCACATCATTCGGCGGATGGTCTCCTCATCCTTGTCGGTGTCCAAGTGTTGGTACATGGGTTCAGCTCCTTTGGGAGTTTGGGTTGGTCGGGCGGGTTTCGCATTCTCGTGGTGTAGCGCGAAAACAGTTCCTACTTTGGTGCCTGACTTGAGTTCTATTGGTTGGTCAGTGGGGTTAAGTATGGGTACTTGCGTGGTTCCCTTGGTGGTGGATACTATAGCGATAAGAGCGTCGGCTTTCTTGCTGTCCAACTTGCTCTGGGAGTGAGGGATGAAAATCCCTGAAGTAGGCATATCAGCTGAGGTGTGGATATGGGTTTGTTTGCGGGTGGTCGTTGTGGCGACCGCTTGAACTGAGAGTGGGGGACATTCAACGTCCTTTATGAGACAGACGTCAATGGCATGGCAAAGGGCGTCTTCGTCATGTTTATGGGTGAGATCGGAAACTTCGTTGCGGCTGTAGAGGGGAATTCGTTGTCCTCTGGGTCCGATGTATGCTACTGCTTTCTGGAGGTCGGGGATGAGGGGCATTTTCTTCATCGTGGGGGCTCCTAAAATGGCACTGGTGCCCAAATTCTTCACTACCAGGCATCGAGCATTCCAAGCTTGTGGAATGGATTCAAAGTGAATTTTAATATTAGCGATTCCGATGGCCTGAAGTGGTTGGAGTCCTGCAGCAGTAATTGGGGTTGTTTGTGGGCTCAACTTGGGCCGTTTGTTTGGGTTTGGATAGGCTTTGATAAATGTCTCGTAATCGATGAGATTGTGTGTTAGATTGCCTGTGTCAACTAGCATGAAGGTATGGTGCTCTTCTATCTGTATTTTGATGAAGGTGGCTACCTGGTTTGATTGGTTTCGTCGAATGCTGTGTATCTGGGAGTCGACAAAGAAGTTCATGGGACTGTCCCAATTTTCGTATGGAGAATCAGCGCCGTTATCGTTGTGCTCGTGGTTGGTTCTGGGTTGGTAATCTTCCATCATGTGGATGTGGCTTTTGCGGGGTCCCTCCCGTGGGGTAGGCTTGGATGGGCATTGCTGGGCCCAGTGTCCTTTCCCATGGCAACGTTTGCAAGTTTCCCCAAATTTGGCTGTGTCTGGCTGGCCTTTCTGGTTCTCTTGCGGTTGCTTGCTGAGCCTCTTTTGCACGATACAGTCCTTGTTATCGTGGTTGTTGGTTTTGTGTAGACGGCACCATTTCTTCTGGGCCGTGTGGGGTGGTTGAGCTTGGACCGTTCCGAGTTCCATCGGTTCTGTGCGGTCGCGTGGTGTGTAGTACTCGGGTTTGCGAGTGTGTGTGCCGTTAAATTCGTTAGCCAGTCGCCTCTTTTCCATACGGTTCCTTTCCTTACTGGCGTGAATTTCCAAGGCACATTTCAGGGCGTCCGGGTATGTGGTTATCCCATAGCCTACCATGGCGGCATATTTGACTTGGAGTCGGATATCGTCGTCTGATAGTCCGGCTAAGAAGTGATTAATGAGTTTGGCTGACCTGTAGCCTGGTGAATCGGTTCTTGCGCCGTTGTAGGGTTCGGGCAATTGCGTATTGAATCGCCAAGGTTCATCTTCTTCGATGTACCCGTCTTCCCATAAACGGTGGAGGTGGGCGTGGAAAGCCCTAATTGTTTCTTTGGGCCCTTGTTTTCTCCGTTCGTACTCAGCTCGGGCTATCTGTTGGTGGGCTGGAGATACGAATTGTTTCCGGACTCGCGTCCAAAATTCGTCCATTGAGGTGAAGGCTGTGGGGTCCTTTATGATGGGCATGTAGAGGTCCATAGCTTCGTCTCGGAGACTGGCTGTGACGGCCATGGCGGTTTTCTTTACATCCCAATTGTTGGCTGCCACGACAGCTTTGGTGGCTGCCTCGAATCTGTAGAAATCGCGATCGGTGGTTTTGGAGAGTATGGGCATTCTGAGCTTGAGTTTGTCGTTGGGTTCGGTTTGATTGGTGGATCTCTGTTGTTGTACTTGGGCTGTGTTAGCGTTTATTGCCGCTTCCAATGTTCTGACCTGTTGTTGATACGCACTTATCTGGCCATCCATCCGTTGTTGATACGCATTCATCTGACCGTCCATTTCTTGTATCTTCCGAAGGAGGAGTTCGGTAGTTTCTTCTGCTTGGGCCATGGTTGTTGTAGTGTGGTCTTGTGGTTTGGGGCGAGGATCGGGCTCTCGTGGAGGGGTGGCTGTCTATTCTACGGTTATGGATAGATGCTGCTCTGATTGGGTCCTACCTGCTCATAGTATCGGTTGGGAGTGAGGCGGGGTTCCTGATGTACGTCGGATGGTTGGTTCGTCCACGGTTCAGTGACGTGGGTGGGATGGGATGGCGTTGGGCGTTTCTTGGAGTCGGAATCCTACCGACTGCGCCAAATTTGTAATGGAAGGGATGAGGATGAGACGGATACGAGCTGACTCCAATAATCCAGGTCGTAGAAGAAAGTAGATGCGAGTTGTTTTCTTTGCTCGATGTTACTTTATTTCGAAGAAGGCAATGTCGTACTAGAGATGTAAACTGGTGAGGGACAAAGGGCGGATTGAGGAAAGGAATTGTTTCGCCTGTTTTGGCGAGTTCTATTTATATTGGTTGGGGTTTACTAGTCGTACATTCTGGAAGGGTTGTTAGTGTGGAAAACAATACCGGGTGTTAGTTTAAGATGTAGGCTTAAATTCAATATGTACATTATTGGCAATTGGGCAACCCTGTCAGGCATTATCGTCGCATATGTACCCCATGTGTGGTCGTTGGCGTCTTTCTTGTTATGATCACGACCGGGTCTCTTGCACTGACTTGACTTTGGACTCGATCACGTTCTTTTAATGGGCCTTTGTCTTGTCATCGCTTTTTCGCCAATGTAACTTGTGGGCCTGTTCTTGCCGCCTCGATGACTATGTCGACCTCGTCATCTGTTTTATTACAATATCATGCTCAGACTTGATGCTAGTCTGAGATCATCCAATGATCACGCAAATGGAATGGCGTGATCGCGTGATTGTATACAGGTTTCACAACTGCACTTGTCCGACCAGTCCTTGTAATCCATAAACCAACATATCGTCGCGTTTAAACGCGACGTAGGCATGATGTAACACGTATGCCTCATTGGTGACGGGGGATTTCGTACAGGGGTGTACAACGGTGGCTTGGTTCTATGCCTGTGTCGTCGGTTCCACTACAAAGCTTCCCTTTTTGAAAAGCTCGTCCCGAGCGTTGAAGATGCCGTAACCGACGACAATACCATAGTAGCGTGATCCCATACGTCAGGGCATTGATGGTGGTGACGGCTGTGATGGTCCACAAATGTGATGAGGGTGTGTCGATGGACTGGGTGGTCGTCAGTGAGTCTAGATCCACAAAACCGACAGGGTTGGTCTGGGCAACTTGTTGCTTCAGCTGTTCCAGTGGTGGTAATGGATGTTTCTTGGCTGCTTGTCTCAAGAGGAAAATACTCTGCATTGTGAGGTTGGGTTCATGGGGTATCGTCATCAGAGTTTGGAGGGGGTAGACTGTTGACATCCTCGAAGAGGACACATAAAATTCTTCAGAGGCCAGGGAGCAACCATCTGGAATTTGCACAACTTCTTGGCTTGGCTGAACTTTCAGGATGGTACTTAGGGATTGATTCTGGCACTCTTGCTGGATCTGTCGAGGTTCGGATGCTGTGACTAGAACCGCGTTGGCTTGGGTCAGTGTGAGCTCTAGGGATCGTGTGAGCCTCACTTGGTGTTGGCAGATCATGAGGGCGTTTATTGCAAGTCCTCTGAAAAGTAGGTGTAAACAGGGAGGCTGGCTGTCTTTCTGATGCACTCGCAAGGCTGGGCAATGATGTAAAGTTCCCACATTGAGACAGGCTTGGATGTCACTCGTTTCCAGGTCCAGGTATAACGTTTTCTCGACATTAGTGGCAAGCATTTGAGTTCGGCTACTCACGAATAACTCTACTCCTCCCTCAACTACCATTGGCGTAGGGATGTATTTGTAGAGTTCCAGCGTCTCCTTAACGTTGAAGATTGGAATGGCGATGGCTATCTGGAATGTAGAGTTGGTTAGCGTTGCCTTGCATGGTAGGGTGTAGAAGTCCATAAGGTGAGCTGCTGATATGGCTAACTTCATGTCGTCTGGAATTCGTTGCTTGATTCGCTGCAGTTCCTCTTTTACTTGAGCTGGACTAATGAGATGCATATTCACTGTTCCTTGTAGAGCCTGAGTGAGGGTCGTCAGAATTTCTGTAAGCGTCTGGGAATATGCGGCCAGGGCTCGTTAGGTAGCGTCAATGTTCATCATGGCGCGATGCATTTCCCTTTCTTGCTCGATTTCATCTTGTAACACCAGTTGTTGTCGGCCCAGCACTTGGATTGTCTTTTCCAGGATGCCAATTCTATAGGTGTTGTCGGCAGCTTTGCGGGTCAGAATCTCGACGTTGTGGGCTAAGGAGTCACCTTGTTGCTGGATCTTATCAATCCGTACCGAAAGGAATCGGGAGTATACTAAGCTGCTTAGTGTGGTCCCAATGGCTGCTAGGCCGGCCATTATCAGTGCAGATCGCTTGGGTCGTCTGGTTAGAGATGTTCTGGGTGTTTCATTGTCTGCCAATGAAAGCAGATCGTCTATCAGGTGGTTGGCTGTTCGTACCTGGTCGAGGATCAGCAGGACTTGGGAGCTGATGTACTGTTGTTCTGGACCCTGTTGTCCTTTGGATATGTCTTCCCATACTTCCTTAAGGAATACTTTGATGTTGGAGATGTTTTTCTGCTGTTGTAGGAGGGGTTGTAAATTCATTTGGCCCATCAAGATATACGAGGTTACATCCGTTGCAATGGTGCCGCTTCTTTGAAATATGATGGGCGAGGCCCAGTTGAGGGTGGTGCAATGTATAAGTACGATTGTTGTTGGGAGAATCATGGTGCGTGGATACTTCGGCTGCTGGTGGGTTACTGATGTCGTTTCTTTGTCTGTGTCTATTACATACCCGTTGAGCCAAATTCACCGGCCCCTCTGGTAGTGTTCTGCAGGGTGTGTGTCTCAACTATTCGTGGCGCACAGATATACTCGAGAATCAACTGCGCAATTCTGTCTCCCGGTTGGATGCACAGCTTTTCTTGGCTTGGGTTAAATAATAACACTTGGAGTTCTCCTCGGTAGTCTGGGTCTATTACGCCTGCTAAGATCGAAATGCCACTCTTCAGGGCTAATGAGCTTCTGGGTGCAATGCGTCCATACGTCCCGGAAGGGCAGGCCACTTCAATTCCGGTTCTCATCTTGAGCCACTGATTTTGGGGCAGGTCCACATGCTGGATTGCGAACAAGTCCATTCCTGCAGCTTCCGGGCTCTGGAAACTTGGTAACTAAGCAGCGGAGTGTATTCTTTGCACATATAGAGTAGGCTTGGTCATGTGCTGGCTGATGGTGAGGTTGTCATTGGAAAGTTCGCGTAATTTCGATTCAGAGGTCTGCCTCCCAACTTGGGTCTTGCTTGATGTTTCCATTCCGATGATTTGTCTGATCCGAATTAGTTGAGTAGTATTTAGTGATGGACCGAAAGCGCTTTCGGCCGAAATTACGGCCGAAATTTCGGTTTCGGTTATGCCTACCGAAACCGAAAGCAGACAAGCACTATATAAAATGGAGTTTGACAACAAAATCGAAAAAAAAATTGGTCCAAAAACCCTCTGAAATTTAAGTTTTAAGATTTTTTAAAATTTGCGACTACCCAACATCGAACACATTCTAATTTTTAAGGCGGATTTTGCATTTGAACAATTTTGTAAACAGTAAACACTGCTTTCGGTTTCGGTTTCGGTTAAGCCCTCTTTCGGCCGAAACTTTCGGTTTCGGTTATGAGCCCTTTCGGTCCATCACTAGTAGTATTGGTGAAATGAACTGAATTCTATTTCCTTCTATGCTGACGTCGGAGGCGTCTGATCGTTTTCACTGGAGGGCGCTGGGGTTTGCTCACGTAGACGTCCACGCTTGCTTGAGGGCGTGCGGGACGGCGACGTTCCACTAGTAAGGGTGCTGGCGTGTTTTAAACGTTTGGTGCCGCGGGCATGGGTTTCCTCATCCATCTCTTCCGTCGGGCTTTTAGGTTGCTCAGAGCCGTCGTTCTCACTATCATCCGCATGGGACCAGTGGTCATCACTGTGTATCGTCATGTCTTCTTCCTCTGATAGTGGTGTTGCAGCTCTCGAGGGTGCTTCTGCTTCCAATTCACCATGTGTAACTCTTGGACTTGTTTTGAGGTGTTTCATGTCAGGACTGGTTACGTCCTGCTAAGTGCGGGCATGTACTTCCAGTTCCTGTGTCGGGGCTTGTCTTATCTCCTTGACTATCACGTTCTCAGGGAAGGTCCAGTCATCGGCACGTACCGCTTCACTCTTGGCTTGGATAATCGGCCGCCAGGCTTGCGTTACCTTAAACCGTTTGGCTATGGGCCACGCCAATGGAGCAAGCAGCTAGTTCAAATCACATTGGTGAGCTTTCGTTAGTCGATCACGGCTCACTATTTCCTTTTCAGTGGTCGTCTTTCCGTTCTTATTGATGATTCGTTTTACCATCTCCACTTGCCTATCATTGATGATGCGCTCCACCTTGTAGGACCCTTCTTGGTAGATAGCTGTCTTCCTGGACATGCCACTTTCGCTGAGGTCCAATGGAGAATGTTTGAAAACAAAGTCCCCAACTTGGAGCTTACTTTTCATGACTTTCTTGTCATACAGATCCTTGTTCTTAAGGTGACTTTCCAGCTCCTTCAGTCGTATCTCTTCGAAGGTTTTCCTCAATCTCTCCAAGTCTTGTTCTACCGTGGATTCGGGTCGTCGAGGCAGGGCTACCAACACATCAGCAGGGAGGATAGGGTTTGCTCCATATGTAAGGAAATGCGGGGACGTATCAACATGGACTAATGGGGCCTGACGGATTGATGCTAACGCAGCAGGGACAAAACGATGCCATTGGGTTGGATGGGCCTTTTCACTTTCCATAGCATCCATGCAAATATCAGCACTAAGAGGAGAGTATACGGATGCTTTGTGGATTTCTCCAAAGCATTTGACAGGGTGGACCGAACGCGGTTATTCCTCAAACTCCAACTATGGGGAATTCCGCGTTCAATATGTGTCCTGCTGGCCAACATCTATGCAGGACTCAAATGCTCCATTCGTTCTGGTGAGGACCTATCCCCCTGCTACTTCTCCTCTATTGGCCTTCCACAGGGGGATCCACTATCGCCAATTCTCTTCAATCTTTATGTATCCGACCTGCCCGAAGCTCTTACTCACCAAGGCCCCACCATTAACCACAATAGCATAAAATACTTACAATATGCAGACGACCTGGTTCTCTTAGCTGATTCAGCCGTGGAATTGCAAAATGCCATCAATGCTCTCCACGGTTATTGCCAGGAGAACGGCCTTCAAGTCAACACCATCAAGACGAAGGCCATGGTTTTCAATAAAGGTCATCTGCCTCCCACCTCCTTCCACATCAACAACAGTCCGATTGAAATCGTTAAGTTTTTTAACTATGTGGGTTTCACCTTCACCACCCAACTCTCCATCACCAAACACCTCAACATCGCAATAACCAAGGCCAGGGCCAGGATCGGATACATATACAATAGACTTCCAATCAAGAACCTCCCTCTCCCAATAGTCCTTCAACTCTTCCGGACCTACATCACCCCCATCTTCCTCTACGGCCTGCACCTCTGGCTTCCCAACTCCGCCCAATCCGCCCTCAAATCCGCCGATGCCACCTTCACCAAATTCCTCAAAAGATACCTCTGCATGCCCCAATATGCCAATAATGCATGGACGCATTTCATATGCGAAACCGAGCCCTTCACCATCAGGCTGGCAAGGTTAGTGTCCAACAGTGTTAGGAACCTGACCTTTCCGGAGGCGATGTCTGGACACATGATGTCCTTTGCGGTCAAAGACTTGACAACACCTTATTGTCCTTGGCCCGACATCCCTTCGGAATATTGGCGGTCACGCACCTTCGTCAGGCTTCCTGCCCAACTCCATTAACGACGGGAACTGACGAAGGAGTTGTTCAATCTGACCCACCCTCTCTACTGCAATAACCAAGATTTTCACCATCTACCGTTATCCAACTGTATCTATTCTGTTTGTCAATCTCCGCTTCCTTTCTTCCATGTGCACTGAAACGTATTCTAGTCAGCTCATCTGTGATATCACTTTCTAGTCGACCATTTTAACGTTTTTAACCAATTGACATGTCACCATTGATTATATATGATAGAACATATATCTATATTTTTTGCATATTTATACGCCCTGACATTACCATGAGTCGCAATAAAACTTATTATAATTATAGTGCTCCGGAGGACATTTTCCAGAGTTCGGTGGAGCCTCTCAACTGGATTGGTTTTAGGTTCATAGGCTTGGGTGTGGGCCGTGAACACTCCTAGGCGTCGTGCAGCATGCTGGAATAGAGCAAAGGTGAACTGTCTACCTTGGTCCGATATGATTTGCATCCCAACTCCGTATCTGGGGAAGAATTCGTTGGTTAGTACACGGATTATGTTCTCGGTTGTGGCATCAGTGATTGGCCAGGCTTCAGGGTATTTGGTTACAGCGTCCTGGAGAGTTAGCAGGTATTTCTTCGCCCCGGGTCCCCGACTGTTTGGTCATGGGCCCACCAAATCGCAATAGAAGGTTGCAAAGCGTGTATGTTCCTTGGTGCTCGTTTGGCCCAATGGAACCTGCTTGGTGGGTTTCCTTACTTTGGCTTGGCGGCAAACTGCACCCATCAATGGCGTCATTGATGTGTTTATGCATATTGGGCCAGTAGAACCTTCTTCAGGCTTGGAGGTAGGTTCTATAACGTCCCAGGTGACCAGCTAACGGATGTTGAGCTGCGACAATTTGGACGAACTGTCAATTGTTTTGTTCCCCTAAATTCTTCAACGACAGAGTTACTGTCTGGACATTCAATTCGAAGTTTATTCAAAGTTGAATGAAAAACCAAAAATTCGTTTGGCGAAAGTTGTTGTACCTTATCAACAGCACGATGACTTAAAAAGTTGCAAACACCAACTACATCATCTAAATTCTCCTTAAATAAGGAGGCCAAACAAGTACTGGAAAAATCTTCGTACTGAATGTTGTGATTGGGGCAAAATCGAACATGTCCAAGTAATGGACATTTTATCACTTCAGATTTCTTTAAAATAAGAAATCCATCTTGGTTTTCATTTACCGCAAGGAAATTGTCCCTTTCGTCAATGCCGACAAACTTGTCAGAATCATTTAAATAAATGGGAAAGTCAAAAAATTCAAAAAGCTCCATGACCGTTCCTGCCCTAAAAAGTGGTACATGAATGAAAATTCGTAAGGAGTTCCCAACCATCAGGAAACTGGAAGGCAGCATATACAAAGCACTTCGCCTCTCTTGAATTGTCGAGATATAGCCTGATTGTTTTGCCTTTTGGGCCAAGCGACTCAAGGCGTCCTGCACTTACATACTGTCAATAAAATGTGGACTCGTCCTTCCATCTAAAGCAGCATTTATTCCATTTGAAATGCGGTCGACTTGAAATTCCAAAGATTGCACATAGGACAGAGCCAAAACCCCTAAATGGTCTAGTTCGATATGGGTTTCCAGATTGTCCACGAATTTCACAATTGTTTTTAATGTGTTATTGATTTGAAGTGTTTGCTCTTCAAGGACGGAGAGTCTTGCCTCATGATTCTGAAGAGTTTCAATGATGAAATCAGTGGTGCCTTCAGATTGGGCATCAACTGAAGATGATAAGGTCAAAAGTTCCCCGAGTGAAAAGACCGAGGCTATGGAACCAATCGCCCCAATTGTGGCAATGATGGAGGATGCAATAAATCTGGTGTTGCGAGAACCAGGTTCCATTGGAGTCTCAATGGACCAACGCAAATTGTCCCATTCTCTTTGGGTTTGGCGTATGTTCCGTTTCAAACTAAGAAATATTGATCTGGAAAGTCGATGCACTTTTGAATGCACCTTTGGATCCCTTACTACTTCTTTAAATAAGTTCGCCATCGATTCGGCTTTTTGAAGTTCCAGGTCAATTGCGGAGAGGTCTATGTCAAATGTAAGATGGCCATAACTGGTAACTCCAGCCACAAGGCCTTGTTGCTTAAACAAGTGTTCATGCTTCACGCTCTTGCTTAAGGAGAAGCAAAGCATCACAAAAACTAAGAGTGTAGTAGTATGCATACCTTTTCAATGCTTGGGGTTGACTGAATCAAACTAGTCTATTTCCCAATGTAATATAATAGGACTCGCAAAACAAAACTCGTTTCGGGACGATGTAAAAATCATCCATCCATGATTCGGTGGCGTGTCTCAACAGAAGACAAACATTAAGTGTTCTAAGAAAATCTAAGTGAATAAACTGGTTGAGAAAACAAAGTGCAACAAAACTCATTTTGTTGCTATGTCAAGATCATCTTCCAAACGATGCAAAACATGAATGCTTCGTTTGATGTGATGACCGGTAGCGGTTTTTAACAAACACGACCGGATAACCCCATCACGACTCCTCACCAACTCCATAATTCTGGCAAGAGGCCAAGTGGACCTTGGAACTGCTTTGTCCGAAATTAAAACTATTTCGCCTAACCTTGGCTCTTTGTCCGTTTTGGACCAAATCTGACTTGATTGTAAAGCAGCCAAGTATTCCTTTCACCACCTTGTCCAGAACTTCTCCTGAAGTTCTTGGTTGTGTTTCCATCGAACTTCTGCCCTAGCTGACAAATTGTCTTTGCAAAGATTATCTGGTAATTGAACCAAAGATTTACCCAAAACCAAATGAGCAGGTGTTATTGGAGCAGGATCTTCTGAGTCTGCGCTGACCGTGGAAATTGGCCTGGAATTGATTTGTCCCTCAATGCTACACAAAAGCGTGTACAATTCAACTTGTGTCACGAAAGCGGATTTCAAGCAAGAGCGAAGGCTTTCCTTTACTGATCGGACCATTCTTTCCCATATACCACCTGTCCAAGGTGCCTTGGGCGTTGAATAATGCCATTCAATTGGAGAGGGCATTTTCAAAAGAAGTCTTTTGATCTTTTCCTGGTCTAGGTTTTTCCATAATTTCTGTAATTCTTTTTCAGCTTTAATGAAAGACCTAAAGTTGTCTGACCGAATGGATTGGGGAGTTCCTCTGCGACCAATAAAACGATCTAAAGCAAGTAAAAATGTCTCTGTAGAAAGAGAATCAACCAAATCAATGTGAATTGCACGCGTGCTGAAACAAGTGAATAAAAGAATCCATGTTTTCTGGATTTCAAAAGTACCATCTCCCCTTTTCGGACCTCTGACTGCGATTGGGCCAGCGTTGTCTATCGCCACATGAACAAAAGCTGTGTTTGGTACGAGACGTTCTTTTGGAAGCAAACATATGTTTTGTGTAAAAGGAACAGTGCGCTGCTTTCGGCAGAAAAAGCACTTGTGCAAAATTTGACGAATTTCTCTACGTCCTCCAAAAAGCCAATATTTGGATCGAACATGGGCCAAGGTTTGCATTTGAGGTGAATGGCTTAAAGATTTGTGAATCCACAAAATGAGCTTTGAAATGATGCTGCTTTTGGCCGGCAAAATTGGTGGGTGAATGATTTCTTCTGGAATGTCTTCAGCTAGAGCTAACCTACCACCCACTATCAAGATTTGATTCTTTTCATCAAAATAAGGTTTCACAGATTTTAAACTTGGCAAAAGGTGTGACAAATCTCCCTCCTTGATGGAAAGGATTTCATTAAAAAGAGTTTTTTCTTGAGCAACTCTTATCCAAAACAAAATAGCTGCTCTGAGTTCAGCCAAGGTAGGGGTGACTTGTTTTAATTTGATAGCGTCAAGTTTGGTTACACGAATAAACCGTAAAAAGAAAACAGCAACAAAAAGCAAAGTGGAAAACATTTCATGTCGTTCCGAAAGGGCTTGCCAATCCTGCCAATATGAGGAAGGTGATGTGCTGACCAAAACAATAGCGCATTTTTTGAACATAGAAGGATCAGGTTCCCCAACAGTTAAAGTTGTAGGAAATGAATTGGATACGCTATAAAGAAAAGACGGTCCCGTAAACCAATCAGTGAAAGTTAAAAGTTCATTTGGCGTAAGACCACGAGATGCTGCATCAGCAGAAGTGTTAAAGACACCGGGAAGGTGTCGCCATTGTGACGGAGTTGATAAAGTCTGAATTTCAGACACACGCCCAGCCACCCAGGTTGGCCAATGGTGGGGCTCTTTTCTCAACCATTGGATCACAGTTTTCGAATCCGTGTAAAAATGAACCTTTGAAATAGGCATTTTAATTGCCTTACAAGTTACATTGGCCAACCGGACAGCAATTAAAGCTCCAAGCAATTCGAGACGAGCAACAGTCAGCTTCTTGAGGGGGGCAACGCAGGTTTTTGCAGTTAAAAGGTGAACTGCCACGCTACTGTCATTATCATATCGAATGTAAATGACCGCAGCATATGCTTTTTCGCTGGCATCGCAAAACACATGTAGTGTTGTTGAGTCGGAGACAAATTGTGGACAAACGCATCGTGGAATTTCCAAGTTATCCAATTGCCCTAGCTCCTCTAACCAGACCTTCCAAGGTATCAAAATGTCTTCAGGTAAAGGATCATCCCAATCAATACCGGAAAGCCAGCAAGCCTGAAGTAAAATTTTTGCTTTTATAAGCACCGGGCCAAGAAAACCAGGTGGGTCAAAAATCCGTGACATTTTGGAACAAAGTGTTCTTTTTGTTTCGGGTTTGTTATCCAGACAAACACTATGAAGTCCAACAAAGCTGAAAACATCACGGATGGGATTCCATTGAATACCTAAAGCCTTAGTATTTATTGTTTCTTCAATTGTAAGTTCCTTGCTTGTAAAAACATGAGGTGCCATCGCTGCTCTATCCTTTTCCGGGATAGATTGTAAAATAGTTTTGGAGTTTGACATCCATTTTGAAAAATGAAAATTTCCAAGAACCATAACAAGGCTAATTTCTTTTCGAAGTTGTATGCCTTCGGCAATGGAGTCAACTCCTGTGAACAAGTCGTCCACATATTTGTCCGAAATAATGGCATCGGATGCCTCAGGATACTCGAACGAATGATAATTTGCATTTGCGTCTGCAGTTTGAATAGCCAAAAAAGGGCTTTGCACATTTCCAAAAACCAAAACTTGGTGCTCAAAGATTCTGGGTTGTTTGTCCGTTTGCAAAAATCGCCAAAGAAAGCGGTGATAAGGACGAGAGTGTTCCCCAAGTCCGATCATTTGAAACATTTTTGAAATGTCGCCTTTAATAACATAGCGAAAAACCCTAATGCGAATAAGAATCTCAAAGAGAGAATTCTGTAGTTTTGGTCCTGTAAAGCATATATCATTTAGGGAAATGCGGTCGACATTCTTTACAGAGCAATCAAAAACAGGTCTTACTGTTGTTGTTTCGGCAGTAGGTCTTACTATATCCCTGTGTGGCATGTAAAATCGACATGTCTCATCCTTTGCCCGAATCTCAGTTTCGTCCGTAACCTCGCGTACGAATCTTCGATTAATTAGCGCTTGGATTTCGTCACAATATGCTTTGGCCCGGGAAGGATTTTGAAGGAGTTGTTTCTCCAAGGACTTTAATCTGGAAAACGCAGAGTTAAAGTTATATTTTAAAGGTGTTGTCTCAGGTTTAAAAACAATATCCACCACATATTTCTTTTGAATAGGACAAAATTTAGTAATTTCCCTATACATTTTTAAAACAAATTCATCATCGTGGGAAAGTCCAAAAGATGATTGAACAACACCCAAATTTTCAAGCTCCCAAAAGTTTTGGAGTTGAAAGTTAAAAAGTTCCTTTTCTTTTGCCTTTTCAACCATTTCAATGTCATTAACACCACAAAATGTAGTTGTGGTTTGTGGTCCTGTTAAAACCCACCCTAAAGTAGTGGAATGAGCAAAAAGCCCACTTTTGTCTTTAAACGTTTTGTTATTGAAAATGGACCAAACAAAATCTGCACCGATTAGTACATCAACCTTTGACTTGCCGCGAGGAAATTTGTCCGCAAACAATAAATTCTGAAAATTTGTAAAATCGTTAGGATTAAATGAAACAGCTGCCAATGGTGAACAGATGCTATCAAGAGTAAAGGCATTAACGACAAGAGATGTGTCAAAGACAACAGATTTCAATTTAAAAGAGACGAACGTTCCTGTCACTGTTGTAGACCTTTTGTTGATGCCCAAAATGTTCATTTGGGCCTCCTGGCCTTCCAATTGAAGCCAATGGGACAACTCCTTTGTTATGTAGGTAGTTGTGGAGGCAGTGTCTAAAAGAACCCGCACCAATAAACAACCCCTTTTATCATCCGATGGGTGCGTTGCCTCAGCCAACAAGGATGGTAAGACGCTGGTGGCCGAGGACTGTGAACCAATTAGGCTCAGTCAATTAGAAGATGTGGCCGAAAAATGAAGAAGAGGGTGGTGGTGTTTTTCACAATCTGTTAGGGGGCAAACCCCCAAGGCACATTTGTCTCCTCGGTGGTCAACGTCGCGTTGGAGGCAACGATAGCACACGTTACCCCTTGCCAAATTCCACCTGTCTTTCATGGGGATTGATAAAACCTTGGGACAATCCTCCGCTGAATGCCCGATATTTTTGCAAAATATACATCCAGGCTTAACCTTCTTTGTTAAATGGGGAAGGCTATTGGTTGGAAGACTCGACGCCGTCCGCTGCGGTTTGCTGGGTTTCTGCATTTGAAGCTTTTGCGAAGCCTCTTGTCGTTCATCTCGGCCGTGGTCGGTACATTCCACTGACGATGCAAAAGTCTCCATATAGAGGAGCTGATCATCAAGCCCCTTTTTTAAAGTTAAAGGGCCTCGTGGGTTGGAAGGGTTTTTGATGTCCTCCTCTGCCACTGCAAATTCCCATTTTTGCCTCAATTGATACGGCATTTTTGACTCAACCAGAGTCAAAAGAGAGAGTTGAGAAGTTGGTTCTTTGAAATTGAGCCCCGCAATCTCAAATGCCGTCTTTTTCCCCTGCACATAGTCCGTGAGGGAGCGAACTTACGCATTTTTGGTGGCGACCGGGTGTTTCAATATGTCCCGGATTACTGATGCCACCATTTCTCGTTTCCTGTTGAAACGATGATGCAATTTTTCAATTGCCGCTCCATAATTCTTTTCATCTTGACTGAAGCAAGAAATTGCGTTTTCCGCCTTTCCAGTCAAGTAAGAAATTAAATAAGAGAATTTTTGGGCGTCATCCAGGTCCTGTCGTTTATGAACGGCAGAATTAAAGGTGTCCCACCACTTTTGGAACATTAAAATGTCGCCTGAAACTGAACTTTTCAAGCTTGATTGGCGGAAGTTTTGCATTATTTTTAGTCAAAAATGACTTCAAAAAATGACTGCTGAGCCGAGGCTGCTCCCGAGGCCTGTCCCTGCCAGTCATGGGCAAACAATGCTGCCTGGCACTCTTGTAGGACATTTTCCACTGGTGCCTCATAAGAGTCAAGAGCCGCCATAACCACACCAACCTCTTCCTCCACTTCCTCTGGGTCGAGTTCCGAGTCGATAATGTCTCGACATCGGTCTGTTTGTGCAATTAGGTTAGCAAGAGCGTCCTTCACCTGGTTTCGTGCTTCAACAATAAGGACACTTGTATTTAATTCAGGCGTGTCCAAAGCCTTGGTTAAGTGTTGCTTTAGTTGATTTACCCGTCGGGTAAGTTTGCCCTTCTCAACCTTGAGAACAGCCTTTTGGGAAGCATAGCTTGGTAATTGCCGCTCCGGTTCACTTGTAACTGAATTCGGCATTGTTGAGAAAATGTTCTACGAAAATCACCACAAAATTTGAAGTAGGAAGTCTAATAATCCGGCTCGAAGGACCATGTAAATTATGACGAGCGTATAAATAAACGAACTCGAAATAATTTGAACTTCTTCGTTAACCAAAAGAGATATATATTTTTTCACTTAAGTGGACTGTATAAAACACGTCGCAGATAACAAAGAATTCAGAGCTACAGCCAAAATGAGGTGTTTACTCGAACAGATATCAAAAGCAACTTCTCGCATCTTTGTCGTTTGATACACATGTAAACTCTTGACAACATCTGTAAAACATATTTATGAAAATTGCATAAGTTGTGAACACATATGGCAGGCACATTCTATAAAATAAACAGAAAATTGACCCCAAAAGAAGACAAGCAGTCAAGAAAAAAGTGATGGATTAAGTGGTAGAGAAATGGAACTGGAGAAAGACATTCAAGCAAAGCATACAAGGATCTGAAGAAAGGCAAACATAAAACCAAAATGTCCAAGGAATTTACACTCCCCCATGAAACCAAAAGGGTTTCATTCTGGCTGATGCCCAATCACTGTGGCATGGTGCTACGATTTCTTGGTCAATCAGTTCTTGAAGTGTCTTCCGAAAGTCATTTTTCATGGTTGGGGTCATAGGTCTCACTTTATCGCTAGTTGGTTTGGCATCACCTGTGTCCACAACAAATTCCATCAGGTGTGTACATCCCACATCGTACTTAGATTTGGATAGAATTTGATGGAACCTCACCAATAGGTCCCCTAACAGTCTCTTCTCATTCGTTTGAAGATTAGGATTATCCTTTGGTTCGCCAACCATGGCCCATAATTCACGGGAAAACTGCTGCAGACTAGTGTTTGGCTTAAACACTCCACTGGGGTCGTCAGTCTGTTTGCACCTCCCCTCTGATGGGGACTTCGTCTCGGGAGACGGCTTCACTTCTTTTCCGGGAAGTGGCTTCGTTATAGCTGCTGATAACGGCATCACCTGAGAGGGTGGCTGGAACCTGCCGACCAACTTTCCCAACTTGGTGTTGGCAGGTACCACACGTGACTCCCTGTTTGTGTTGCGTATGGGAATCCTGGAGTTATTTTTACTGATAGTCACCGGATGACTGTCTAGCCGACGTCGCTGGAGATATTCGCTGCTTGGTATGAACACGTAGATTGCCTGATCACTGAGAGGCAAATCTCCAATTTGGATGGGTACATGGGCTTCTATATCGGGTTCAATGGAGCATGGTGCTGCACTCATTACCTCATTACCTCTTCCATAAAGAAATCAGGGTCTTCAGTTTCTTCTGTTAGTTCTTCATCAAGGTTGTGGAGAGGTACTCTGTGGCCATATGGTCCAATGTGGGCTGTGGCGGGTTTAAGGTCCAATGTGACCGCCATTTTCTGCATGGTCTTGGCACTGATTATTCCCATCATGCCTAGTTTGTTAACTAGAATGAATTCGGTGTTGAACGGGACATTCATCCCCTCGTAGAGTACCGGCATCTTGATCTTCCCAACTACGTCCAAATGACCGGTATTCCCGCATGCTGCGATTTGGAGATTACATGGGGAATATTTAGGAGCGTTTTGTGCGAACATCTTGTGGTAGTCAGTCATTTCTAACAAGTTATAGCTTGAAATGTTGCCAGTATCCATGAGAAACTTTACAGGGTGTTTATTTATCTGGGCATGGGTAAACACGTGCACATCTCTGGCCACATTGCTTCTTCGAATTGCATGGAGGGTGTTGATTTGGTGAATCGCTGTCAGAGTGTCTGCAGGGCCGGTCTCCCTGCACTCTAGTTTTCCGAACACCATTCCTCACTGCCACTGGTTTCTTGATCAGCCTCGTCCCAGGTGAACTCTTGTTCTTGGATGCCATGTACCTTCTTGGGTTTCATGCGGCAGTCCTTTCTCCAATGCCCTTCTTTCTTACATCCAAAGCATTGTACTCGCGTGGCATTAGAACTTCTTTGTGCTTGTTGGGCTTGCTTATTCTGTCGTTGAGTGCGGCATTCCTCGTTGCTGTGTCGGGCTCCCGGGAGGACAGAACATTGCTGAATGGTGCCTATCTCCATAGGTTCGCTCACTTGTCCCTTTCGCTCATAACTGGTTTTGGGTGGCTCATCAAACTCGGACCTGGGCATGGTGCGTCCACTCTTTAGATTGTGTTCTGCTTGTCGCACTCGGTCCAGATTAGATTTGAAGGCCAGGGCTCGGTTAACTGCGTCCGTCACACTGGTGATGGGTTGGCCTAATCCAGGTGTTTCCGAATTGCGTAAATGAAGTATGATGTTGGCTTCCCTCAGGCCCGTAATAAATCGCACTATGAGTCTAGTCGAGTTATGTCCAGGGAGATTGGCACGGCTTCGTCCTTCTGGCACGGCTAATGTCAGATCATGCCTCCATGGTTCCTCCTCTCGTTCGTACGCACTGGACCATAATATAGCCAGCACTCCAGCATATTCTCGAATGTTTTCCTTATCCCCTTGCACTCTTCGATCAAAGGTGGCTTTGGCCACTGCTTCATGAGCTGGGTCAATGAATAAACCTTTCAAATGCTGCCAAAAGTTCTCAAACTTGCCCCCATAGAATTCGCTGTCACTAGGGACTCCAATGGCAATTCGACTGGCCTTGCCTGTAAGGGCGGCAAGTGTAGCATCGATGGTCGTCTGGACGTTCCACCCACATGCTCGGCTGACATTCTGGCATTGATTCTGCCAGGCATGGTAGTCCAGGGCGCTTCCTCCCTCAAAGTTGCGGACTTTGATTCCTGTAGCTAATGGTCCACGGGCTAGGCGTTGTGCTTCATTTTGAGCTCGTGACTCTTCTGTTCGGACTTGTGTTTCTTCCAATTGCATCCTCTGGTGATTACTCATCACCGCCATCTCCAGCAAGCCTCAGAGGCTGTGCTCCACATCTGACTCATTCCTTGGTTCTTGCATTGTTGGGTCCTATCTTCTGGCCGGCAATGACTGCTTACTTGACTACCTCGCGTTTGGGCCTTAGTGAAGGTGTCGTCCTGGTCACTCTGGCAGCTCGGCAACAGAAGATCCTACCGACTGCGCCAATTTTGTGGCGGGATCGATAAGGACGGATGTGTGAATCGGGTCGATCCTCGGGAGCGATGCCACAAAGTTCCAACGGTCACCAGATTGCCTCTTGACCGTTAAGTTTGATGTTGGAATCGAAGACCGAGATGATAATACAGATGATGATGCTAATGATCTCCCAAATGCAGATAGGAACGGGAGTGGTTCGCTGGCTAGCTAGCTACTTCAAAGCACACAAACCAAGCTAAGAAGACTAGCTAAAAGGATGGACACAATAAGCACACAGACCATAATGGTGTTAGCGCAATAAAGCGTTTACTCTTATTGGTGCTGTATTAGTGGGTACAGGGTTTATATACAGAAGTATTTCACCGTGCTACATAGTGTATCATGCTCAGACTTGATGCTAGTCTGAGATCATCCAATTATCACGGAAATGGAATGGCGTGATCGCGTGATTGTAAATAGGTTTCACAACTGCACTTGTCTGACCAGTCCTTGTAATCCATAAACCAACATATCGTCGCGTTTAAACGCGACGTAGGCATGATGTAACACATATGCCTCATTGGTGACGGGGGATTTCGTACAGGGGTGAACAACGGTGGCTTGGTTCTATGCCTGTATCGTCGGTTCCACTACAATAGAATGCCTCGCAAAGTGCGATTAAAGAAAAGCTGATTAGGCGAGAAGCCGTCTTCTCTTGGCATAGCTCTGAACTCTTGGAGAGCCAGGTCGTTGTCTTGGCCAGTGATATGGCATTTTTAAGGAGTCTCTTCATGTTCTTCACGGTGCTTTTGGCAAGTCCGTTTGAAGATGGGAAGTATGGCGATGGAGTTTCATGTGTGATGAAATGATCTTGGCAGAATGTTTTGAAAGTGTCTCTGAATTGCGGTCCATTGTCGCTTTTGATCACTTTAGGAAATCCAAATACGTAGTTGAAACCATTGATGTATTTGCTTGGTTACATTGGAAGTGGCCGTCCTATTCAGATGGGCGAGGAACGGA
This sequence comes from Tigriopus japonicus, assembly GCA_010645155.1. Taxonomy (NCBI): domain Eukaryota; kingdom Metazoa; phylum Arthropoda; class Copepoda; order Harpacticoida; family Harpacticidae; genus Tigriopus; species Tigriopus japonicus. The sequence continues at coordinate 12,214,995 of CM021316.1, read as the reverse complement.
AGTCCAGAGAAGGCGTCCACCTGTTATGTTATGGACGCGAGTGACGGACGCACGATGTGTACTCGGTGAAGCTCTATTGCAAACTGCTTTATTATCGGGAGTTGGGGCATGGATACAGAAGTATCGTATATACAGAGTAAGCATATATGAGTAACAGGGGAGCATGAGTCATAAGGAATAACACTACATCTCCCCCCAAATTATATGAATACATAATTTAGATATTCGCCCAAGTAAAACTTTCCGGCGTAGGGACCGCATTGGTAATATCTTCAAAACGATCGTCAACGAGCGGTTGGACTTTGCGGCGAAGTTGGGGTGGTGGAACAAAACACTGTTCACCATTATACCACGGTAAAGCACTACGTGGGTGTCGGAGCTTTATACAACGCTTATAAACAACACAGAACACAAGCACTAACACCACCAGGATGACAAGTCCCATTTGGGCCGTACCAATATGGATTTCAACGATGTGGAAACCAGAATTCTGTTCCACGTCCTGGGGTTGAGAAAGTGACTCTTGAGAAGGGCTTGCTCCCATGGCGATTGGTGAAGATGAAGTGATCTCACCAAGAGAATTGTTTTTCTCTTAATCGTGCACTTCTCCTTGGAACGACCTCCTCTATTCCTGACTCCACAGGAGCTTGACGCCTTGGGCCAAAATCATATTTAATTGAGTATTGAGAATATATATTTGTAAGGACGCAGAATATATAATTCTCTTTATCGACCTTTCCGATGATCGTAGCGTTGACCATGCAATGGTCAGTAAGTTTGTTGGTAATTGAGAGGTTGTAAGTTAAGATATGAAATTATATAAGAATAAAGGAAAAAGAAAAAATTACATCATTAGCTTTTTTATGAGGCATTTCCGCGAGTATTTCTTGGGCTCATCACGAACATATTTTGGGAGGTCTTCATATGCTTCCACCATTCGTCCCAAGAGGGAGTTTCTGACAGGTTGTGGGGGAAATGTTCTGTCTTGGCTTTGTCTTGTTCTTTTGGATCCCAAATGTAGCACTATTCTGGAGGTGGTTAATGGATGGGATTTCCAATTTTGCAGGCAATCCACTTCAAGGTTGGCTATTGATGTAGCTGCAATCTGTTTGACCGAGATTTGACCTGATTTTTTGAGAAGTTCGTCATCGGGAGGGTGATCTGAAGTGGCAATTCTCAGCGACGCCTTCATTGCAGACCTATGGAGCTTGTGTAGTTGACTTTGAGCGGGATCTGCTCCCTTGATTCCATACACGTTGGTGATCAATGTCATACAATACTTTACTTTTGATGTAAATATTCCATCAAGGATTGGTCTAATCGTGTCCAATGGGAGTTGGAATGATAATCGTCGGAGAATTCCGATTCGTTGTCGTAAGATGGGTGCTAGCTTATCTAAGTGGGCTTTCCACGTTAGTGACTTATTGAGAGTCACTCCCAGTAGGGTCACATTTGAAGACTCTGCCACCGCAACATTTCCCACTTTGATATCTTAATCCATTTTCCTCCCAATCATTATGAATTGAGTTTTCGATGGGTTTAAAGAGAGTTTGGAAGCCTCCATGAACTGGATAACTTCTATTGCTGCACCTTCAAGGACATCACGGGTCCTCTCCTTGGTGTTTTGAGACGTATAGATTGTGGTATCATCAGCATAACTGAGAACATTGGCTACGGAGATCCATTCCTCTATGTCGGCTACCATGACAAGAAAAAGTATCGGGGACATGACGGAACCTTGGGGACTTCCAAACATGATCTGAAGTTCACCGGAGAGGTTGCCATTGCAATCAACAGTCTGTCGTCTTCCACACATGTACGAGCTAATTAAGCTTCTGAGCGACCTGTTTGCCCCATAGACAGCCAGTTTTTCAACTAGCAAGTGTGGGTCTAATGTGTCAAAAGCCGCGCTGAGGTCAAGTAACAGAGCGCCGCAATGACGTCCAGTGCTTCCAGCTTCTCTCCAATCATGATCAATTGCAGCCAATGCATGGCTTGTGGAAAGATTTCTTCTGAATCCTTATTGAGATGGAGGTAAGACCTTGTGAGCCTCCAGGTGGGTCACGAGTTGTTTCGCCACCACCTTTTCTAGGATTTTACTGAAAGAGGGGAGTATACTAATTGGTCGATAGTTTTCCTTCTTGTTTCTTGAACCTGATTTGTGTTGAGGCAGAATTCTTGCACACTTCCAGGAATCTGGGATGACCCCCTGAATGATTATGGAATTGATGAGCCAAGTGAGTGGCACAGATAGAACTTTGGGAGCAAATTTGATTGCTGCAGGGGCTATACCATATATGTCAGGGCATTTGGAGTTCTTACTACTTCGGATCAGGGTGGGCATTTTTCGACATCGAGAGCATTTTGGACACCCTAGTGTCCAAAAGTGTCCAAAAGTGTCCAAAAGTGTCCAAAAGTGTCCAAAAGTGTCCAAAAGTGTCCAAAAGTGTCCAAAAGTGTCCAAAAGTGTCCAAAAATACCCAGAAGGTGTCCAAAAATACCCAAAGGGTGTCCAAAAATCCACAAAAGATGTCCATAAGTGTCCAAAAGTCCAACAAACGTAAAAGAAAGTTGTACAAATCAGACGAAAAACCAGTTACACTACATAAGTAATTGAATTCTAAAGAATGCATGGTTGTGTACTCAAACAAAAATAGTTATATTAATGGGAACATTACTTGGAGAAATAAACTTTGCCATGATAACTTGTTAAAAAAATAATTGTTTTGTTTATACAATATGGTAAAATGTGTGTAATTGTTCAAAATGTTTCAAGATTTACATTTTATTTCCTCATCTGTGAACAAGAGTCTTGTCTTTTTTAATAGTAAAACAACACTGCTTTAATTCTTTGCAAAAGCATTATAATACCCACATTGCAATCTGATATCAGTTTGAGTGTGCTTTATTATAGTTAACATTTTTTGGACAGTCAGGTCAAAAGACTTCTTGCCTCTTGGATGGGAAACACTTGCAACAATGATAAACTTTGGAATATAAATCAAAATACTAAGTAACCTTGTCTTGTCACAAATCAAGACACAATTAGCTTTAAAATGTACTCGCATACTATGTTTAACATGAAGTGTGGTGTGAGCGCGTTATTAGTAGTCCCAGTCTCACATTCGTTTGTTCGTTCATTCCTTCAGTCGATCATTCTTTCCCACATTTTGGACGATGCTCGGTGGTCAAATGAAAAGAGTGGAAAGTTCAAATGTCCAGTTTGGCCTTCAAGTTTTTGGCTCATTTAATGTATTAAGTGTAAGTTTCTTATGCTGAATTGACTTATTCTTGCTTAGATTTCGTCAAGTGACGTTTATTTTGGAGAGAAAGTTTGTAGAATGTTATTCTAAAAATTTTTTTTAGTCATTATTTTTCGAATTAATATTTTTGGACACTTTTGGACACTCCTATTTTTGGACAGCCTTATTTTTGGACACTTTTGGACACCTTTTGGACAGGGGTGGACAAAATGTCCAAAAATCAAATGCCCACCCTGCTTCGGATAGCTTCCTTTACTTCTTGTTCTGATACGGTTCGTAACCTAAATGAGCCGTTTGTTAAGCCTAGTCTTTTTGCTCTGCGTTTGGCTCCCCAGAGTGGGTCACCATCATTTTTTGTCATTTTTTGTCTGATATCTTTGATTTTGTTGATGAAGTGAGAATTTAAAGCATCGGCTGACTCTTTTTCATTAAGCTCACATGGCCCCTCTCTTAAGGCAAACTTTGAGGTGGTTCCACGTCCTAATATTTCATTGACCAATTTCCATTCTGCTCCAGTTTTTCCCTTCAAGCGGTTTCTGACTTGTTCATGGGCTTCCTTCTTAGTTAAGTTAATGCATTCGGATCTAAGTTTGCGTAATTTCTGAAGCTGCCCCTTGCTTCTAGCATTGTCTCTCTGGCGTCTAAGTTTCTGTAGAGCTTGACTTGGGCGAGGCGTGGTTAATTTTTGCTTTTTGATGCAGCGAGTGGGAGCGTGTCTATCCAGCGTCCCGATGAAAAGGTCGTGCAACCTAGATGCCATTTCTCCGCACTGAGCTGTGACAAAATCCTCCCATGGACACATGGCTAAATCAGCTGAAAAGGCACTCGCGTCAATTATCGAGTAGTTTCTATACCATGTGAAGTTTTCAGCGAGTTGAAACCCACTGTGTTTAGTTTTCCAAGATATGAGTGAGTGGTCGCTCATGCCAAATTTGACATTTTCTGGATCATATACATCAATGTTTGATAGGACCCAGTCCAATTCTGACTCCACGGTAAGGCTCTTGATTGTTCTTGTAAATGTCATGCCGAATGATGTTCGTTGAAGCCCAACCTCCTCTGCTTGTTGGATAAAATTTGAGGTGGTGTGTCTGCTTTGGTAAGTTGGATCGTTTAAACGGCTTGGGTCTAGATTGAAGTCACCTCCTATTATAAGTCTTCCCCCTGTAGATGCAATCGCCTGGAATCTTTCTACCATCCTTGATAAAATATGTTCTTGATTTGAATTCCATTCTCTGTAGATATTTGCTATTGTTAGCTTTTTCCCAGCTTTTTCTTCAATTTTAATCCACACCTGAGGATCATCTTCTTGGTTTGGTAAATGTTCAATTGTCTTGAATGTGTTATTTCTTATAAGAATACATGTTCGCTTTTTTTCTCCTTTATGTACGTAGCTTGTGAATGAAGGAAAGTGGACGAGACCTTCCGAGTAATGTGTCAAGTCGATTTCCTGAAGGAATAGAACGTCAATTGATTTAAATTCTAATGCATTTCTGATCTCGCTTTCCTTATGCTGCAATGGAACAGTGTAATCCAGGTTTGTAGCCGCTTTTTTAAATGTTGCGCTGGGGCCTCGCTCCCAGTTTTTTCCGCCTGTGGTAGCTTGGAAAAAGTGCGAGTGGTTCAGTTAAAAGGTGATTAATCAGACTTGTGTTAAACCTATTGTCAAAATGAGAACAGAATTGACTAGGGTAGAGACATATGTAAGTCATCAAACAAACGATCTCAAAATTGGTTGATGAAATGTTGAGTATTTTGGGATCTAAAACCATGATCTCCAGTTCTTGACTGCATTCAGTGATGGCAAATGGATGAATGTCGTGCTTCTGCCACCAGGCAAAAATACTTGCAGAAAATGGCAGAACTTCATGCAAAAGAGGGAAGACTCCAACTAATCAACTGAACTTTTTGAGTCCTAACCATTCCTTCTCAATCTAATTTTGGATCTTTAACATAGGATGAAATACTGGTGTTTGTACCAAGGTTATTAAGAGGGGCAATGAAAATGATAGAAAAGAGCAGACCTAAAATGGAACTTTGTGGGATGAAGAATTTTAAATGAAGGTTACAATAATTGCCACCAAAAGGAGCCAAAACAGGGCCAAATTCTCTTGATTGCAAATCTATCCTCAACTTACACTTGTTGCCAAAATTATAGCTTCCATCTGAAAGTGGATTTCTCTTCATATTTCAAGTCTTTTAGAGCTTAGCTACGATATTATTGTGTTCAAAAATCAAAAAGCCATGTTGAGTAATCACAAATTAAGACCAAAGACTAAATGGAAGCACCCACAACCGTTTCTACCTCAAGATGGGACTAATTGTCATTTTCTCTTTGATTGAAGCTTAACTTTAGTTCATTAAGAAGGCTTGCTCTGATGGTGAGTTGTTCATTTTGAGAACAAAAGAACGCACCCAAGTAGGATGTGCTGAGGGCATGCTAAGTCATGTGAGAGCCATCTAGGTGAAGCAAATGTGTTTTTTAATTTTTTTTCATGCCACTCAATAATCCTTCAGCCTCAGGATTTGCTTCCTTTCACTAATGAAACTTTCAATCCCACTCTGGACCTTACCCTGCTTCCCATTGTTTGAGTTAATGAAGCAAGACCATAAATATGCACCTTATCAAAGGTCATGGTAAAGTTAAGATAAACTACATCAACTGGCTGATGACTCAATGTCTCATTGACCAAATGTCAATGAACTGTTCTAATTGTTTATCAATTGGATGATTACTAAAACGTGGTGTCCTGGGGGAAATGATATCATAGACTTTCAAACAATCTACAAGCTTAGATTTCATGATCTTCTCAAAAAATTGCAGGGCAGGGAAATGTGCCTCTAATTACAAGCAAAAACATATCTCTGCCTTAAAAATGCAACATGAGCTAAATTTAATGCGGAGGAAAATTTGCCCTGATCCAGGATTCAAGAGATTGAGTTGGAGAAACAAGGAACAAGAATCTGTCAAATGGCAAGAAATGACAAATTCATCCAAAGCCAAAATTTGCCATCTCTGTTGCTTAAAAGCTCTGTGCGCCCAACTCTCTTCGAAAACAGAAGCGAACATGTCATGAAACAAAACGTCTAATGTTGAGGACGCACGAACCATTGACTACTTTTTTGAAAGTTTGGAAAGTGTTCAGGTACTTAACAATGTTTCAAAGATTCCATGAACATCCTCCACATTTTCTACACAACTTATGTGAAGGGGATATCATAATCGAAAATGCATCCATTCCCAAACCTATTTTGTCAGATATTTTTTTGCAAAAAAGACGGACAGCTGAAGATCATCACATCTAAATCTAAAAATATCAACGTTTTGTCGTCAATCATTGACCTCTAAAAACAGGGATGAGTGGTAATTTTAGAGGGTGGAGGTTTGGGCTAACTTCACTGCCATCATGAACAAGGTCATCTACAGGGTGTACCACTTGAAAACTGGCCTAGGAAAGTATATTTAAGTAAAATGTTTTTTTCTTAGAAGCACCTTGTCAATGAAATTCACCTAGTAGAAACAAGCTTATGCCTCTTTTTAATCCATTCTCACTTTCGAAATGTGTCTTATTCGGGGCAAGATTATGTTAACATTATTAATTTGCAGTAAAAGTTGCTCCCTCCTTCTTGGGATCTCAATCCTTATCCACTTTCCAATTGTAATGGTTTCCATGAGAGAGAAAATAGTCAGGTGCAGATTTCAAGTTGCTATATGCAGTTTTCAGCCATTTTTTTATATAAATGAGAAAAATGAAATCAAAGATTTAAACTTAAAGAGCCATATTGGGAAAAAATGGACAAATACAAATGACATCAGTTTTGATATACACTAAAATTCAAAATATACAAGCTTATGTCATTTCATTTGCTATTTTAAGGTTTACAGCTATTGTATTAGTCATTTTGAATGTTTCCAAATGCTGTTTGTAGGTCTTTGAAAGCTTCATTTTTTGCCATTTATTTTCAACCTTTGACATTTGATAATAAAAGCCAATCTTAGTGCCTTTATTGCAATATTGACAACTTTATGGACGGATAGAAGGCACCTATGCAGACTGATTCCATTGATATATTTTAGGCCATTTTCATTTTCTTTGTTCATTTTAATATGGCACACCCTGCAGACGCACTTTTTGAGCTCCCTTATTGAGAAGCGACTCTCTCTTGTTCATCACGATCACGATAATTGAAATGTACATACACCTGGCTCGCAACTGCTTGATGCTAATATGTCCAGTCGTACCCCAGAACTATGCATCTCCTTGACTTCTAAGTATCAGAAGGCCAAAAAGATGGATCTTACGAGACATGAGATATATATCACGTAGTATTGGTAACATTAAAGGTCAACTCCTGCTAAAAATGACCAAAACTGGGTGTTGAGTACTTTCTATTTGACAAAAATAATGGCATGCCTATTCTTCAAGTCAATGATTTGTCGCACAATTCACGAGTGTACAGTCGGACCCAATCAGTTATAACATTGGCTTGTTTTAGATCCCAAAATACTCAATATTTCATCAACCAATTTTGAGATCGTTTGTTTGATGACTTACATATGTCTCTACCCTAGTCAATTCTGTTCTCATTTTGACAATAGGTTTAACACAAGTCTGATTAATCACCTTTTAACTGAACCACTCGCACTTTTTCCAAGCTACCACAGGCGGAAAAAACTGGGAGCGAGGCCCCAGCGCAACATTTAAAAAAGCGGCTACAAACCTGGATTACACTGTTCCATTACACGACACGTGTTTTGTCGCATTTTAAGGGCACTTATTTGAGTCACATCGCATTTGAGCTACAAACGTGTCACACTTCCGATTTGGAACATGTTTTTCGCATTCTAGTGCTCACCGTTAGGGATTCCATATAATAAAATTTTATTGACGCACGGAAACGTGTTGAAAGTTGCAAGATTGGTTAATCAATGAGCTATACTTATCAATGTCATATGATATGACTTCATTATGCTTTTGTGGCGTTTCTTTTATCAACAGACAAATCTTTTTAGTAAAGAATTTGAAATGAAAATTCTGTTTCCTTTTTCTTGAGAGTCAAGTTTTAAGTTCATCATTGTTGAAAAACATTCTAATTTGTATTTTGCTTGGCTTTCATTCTCATGTATTTTTTTTACTTTTTCAGTCATTGAAATTTTAATTTACAGGGCGCATAACCTCTGATTTTCAACCTATATGGTAACACTGCTCGATGTCTTTCGAAAAGCCAAGTTGACCAAATCGTCTGTTCTTAATTCAACCTTGACGTGATCATAATCTAAAAAGTAGATCAACCAACTATTTATAAATTCTATTTGAGACACTAGCTTCTTTTTTGAATGTAAACTGGATTGTTGAGTTAAAATGAATGAATATTGTCTTAAATTGAGATTTGAGTTTTTGGTCACGTCAAACAATCTCATGACGTTTTAGCACACAAACGTCACAAAATGTGCTTCACATCACACAAAATTAGAACATGTTCCAAGTCGGAAATGTGACACATTTGTAGCCCAAATGCGATGTGACTCACTTAAGTGCCGTCAAAATGCGACAAAACACGCGTAGCGTAATTGCAGCATTAGCATGCATTCCGCGGCAGATATTCCATGATGCATATTTTATGCTGTTGCTTCTTTTTCTTCTGAGATCGGTCTGCTCCTGATTTGGGGGTTTTCATGACCGATCACAAAGAAGCGTATCCCGTTTTTTTTTGCCTGTTCGCGACTCTTCTGTCGTGCTAGTTCCCACGTTTTGTCCACGTTGTTCGAGGATTATTTGTGACCTCTCTGACAATCTTCCTCTCAAGTCTGGCTGACAGTTTCTTTGGACGAACGGATCTTGGGAGGTTCTCAACCGTTCCGCTCTTTTGTGCCTTCTTCACGACGTACTGAATCGTTGAAATTGGGATGTCCAGAAGCTTCGAAATGGCTCTGTAGCCCTTGCCTCCATGATGAAGACTTACTATCTTCAACTTCAAGTCCTTGTCGAGCTCCTTGACCTTGGTCATGATTGGCTGACTGTGAAGCAATTGTTCAATTCCGTAAAATTTATAAGATCCAAGAAAGATCTAGAAAATCTTGGAAAAAGGGAGACTAAATGACTTTTCTCCGGCTTTCCAGAATGTTCTACATCTTTCGATCAATTTTTTCTGATGAAAAATCTGTTTATAAACCTATTTTGTTAACTTATTTGCGCGTTACGAATACTTTTGCACTAATAAAAATTTTTATTTTTAATAATTAAAAGTTAGTTTCAGACATTTTTATAAAACAATTGCGGGAAACTGGTATTATTGTTAATCGGAAAAAAATATTACACTCTTACAAACTTCTTAGCATGATATCTAATTGGATATAAAGGATTTTCTGGTTTTCTCGTCACGTTACAAATACTTTTGCTCCTGACTGTACTTTTTTAACGATTTTTTTTACCGCTACAAGAAATGGGATTCCCTGTAAAGAGAGTTAATGATTAATATATTTCATATTATTAACATCTATATGAAATTTGATCTACAAATGAGGTTACTTTTGGCAGATCTGTACAACCCAAGAATAATGGGGCTGGTAAGGAATAGTTTTTAAAAATTTGTCCAATCCTGCCTTTAATGCTGTTAGACGATCAGCTCCTACATATTCCCGACGAAGACAAATAGGCAACAAATTGAACAATGAAGGAGCCCGATGAAGAAGAGAGGAGGACTTCATTGTTCGAATTAGTCTCGATTCCCTTGGATTTGGAGGTGCTCTCAGAAATCACGTAAAACCTCTACAATCGCTACAACTGATCTCAAAGCCTGGGTTTTGTAGAGGCTCCAGAAGTTAGGGCTGTACAGAACTCAGAGAAAGTATGAAAGGTATCTGATACTGTATGTCTTCAAGAGCATTCATGGGCTTTGTCCCAACCAAGACTTTGAGATCAGTCAAGAAGTTCTTGGATAAGTTGTAGCGGTCATAGAGGTTTTACGTGCGTTCTGAGAGCACCTCCAAATCCAAAAGAATCGAGGTTAGTTCGATCATTGAAGTCCTCCTCTCTTCTTTATCGGGCTCTTTCATTGTTCAACTTGTTGCCTATTTGTCTTCGTCGGGAATACGGGTTTTCACAGGGTTTCAGATCAATGACCATTTCAAACTGGAATGCATTTTGCTTGTTGCATTAGGAGATGTTCGTAAATGACTAGATGTATTTGACAGAGAGACATGCGTATACACGTATATACAGAGATGGAAAGTGACTAGTACGAGTAAGAGCATGTAGAAGGTAGCAGACATGAGAATACAACATTACTTAATACTAAAAATCTTTTTGAAGAAGAGATTAAAAGAACACTCCAGGAAAAATGATAAACAAGGGTTTGCAAGTAATATTTATCCGAATTTTATGAATAAACTTTTTAGAGGTCGGTTCCGACTTTGGATCGGTTCGTGTGTTTTTAGACCCGACTTACGAGGAGCCAATATCAGAACCGATCCGATCCGATGCTGAGTCGGCTTCGTTTCTTCACTAAAAGAAAGGGTGTCTGCATCAAAAGATTATCCTAAGTTTGTCTTGACCTTTGATAGGCCGTTAATTTAAAAGGAAACATTGATAAGAAAGTATATGATTCAAGAAATATCTTTTTAGATTTCTGGGATTTGGAATTTGCATTTTTTTGTGATTCTACAGATAAGCTTAACCCTAATAATTTATCGAAAACTTTGTCTATGCCATGTAATTCCAAACAAAAAGTGTATTGAATTTCAACCAAACATGTGTTCCAGGTATTTCAAAAGAAACGGAACACCTAATTATGATTGGGCCAAACACTTGGCTTGAAGGGACTGAAAGAGCAATTTTCCCCAAGTTCAGTATTTTAACGACGACGATTTTTCCCGTGAAGGGTCATTTCTGAAAACAGAGCGTTCGTGACTCCGACTTTTTTCTCCCCTCTAATTTTGGCTAAAATAAAACATAAGGCTACGGAAGGGAATCAGAATCTGTCGCATCTTTTTGTGCTTCTTAAATTTTTTGTGAGATCTCCCATTTCCAGTTACGGACAAAGTTTCCTGTTCCGTTTCTTATGAACCATCCGGTATTTTTAGGACTGATGATATATTAAAGCAAATGGCTGTCTATCACTTGTCAGAAGGTTTTACTTCTTAGCTTTTGTTGGCATTTAACAGTTAACCTGTTTAACGTTTGGAAACCCTTAGATGAATAAATGTCAGATGAGCAACACGTCAAAATATATGCCGCCTTATTTTTCTTTGGCTTCTAGACTGTTTCGAGTGTTTTTGGTTATTGCGGTGTTGCTTTTTTGTTTATTTTTCATTTCATTTATTTATTTTCTGCTTTTGCTTCAACTTTTGCCATTGGTAAATTTGGTCATGCACTAACTTAGTGTTAATCATTCTATCAAAACTATTTTCCTTGTTTAAGGTGCTTTAAAGGCGATCACTTGAAAGAGTAAAATTCTCGCTTTGATTTTTCTTTTGGCATCTTGAAAGCTCAAAGCATTCCTTGACATTTAAATTAAATACGTAGTTGGTTTGAGTGAGAAAGGCCACTGTCAAACAAATTATGTCTTCTCATTCGTCAGTCATCAATTATATCTCAGTGAGACATAATGGAAAAACTATTTTTCCTCTGCGTTCTTGTAAATTTCTTACACTGTTCCTGTCATACTTATGAACAAAACATAGTGCCGTTCTTAATTCAATTGCAAGAAAATTTCAAATCTGACGTGTCAATATTACAAAACGATGATTTTGGAGTGTTGGTGCCAAGATTGGCTCAAAACTGGTAATCCAAATATTGAGTCTTGGGACTCAATAATTTATTACATCTCTATTCATCTTTTCCACTAGCTCTGTTGTAACTTACTCTGAAGCGTCTGGTCAAGTTTTTAAATCTACCGGAAAACGCCCTTTGATTCATATTTTTCATGTGAAGAATGCAAATCGTTATTTGAGCCAGGTAAGCCGACATGACGTTTATCCTCTCCGGCAATTAAAATCTTTAGTTAGTCAAGCTTAAAAAGTTTGATTCTTACCAGAGTATTAGCTTTATTCTGTTGAAGTCGTAGTGAAGATAATTAGTCATTCAGCTTTAAATTATGACTTGGTTACCCCGCAAGGTGTCATTCGGATCATTTGAGAGTGTGACGGCTTTGCCTCCATTGAATAGATTTTATTTATTTGATTAGTGTCGAATAAATTGAAAAGAACGTATTCAAATCCGTCTTTCAAACTTTTGGAGAGCCTGAATAAAATGGAAATTGTTCATGCATGTTACTTTCTCAAAACAAATCCTTCCTCTATTTGGCTTTTTTTCGAAAATCTCAATCAAATAACGCTCACTCAAACGCACGCACACGGATTGGAAAATCGGGTTCCTTTCGAAGTGGCTTGTTTTTGTTTATTTGACTCGGATTTCAGGTGGCTCCCTCTGAGAAGTACATTTTGCTTAATTTCGAGTGAAGCGAGAAGCTCCCCTGGAATCACAACATAACCTTGCACAGGATGGATATATGGATTTTTTTGTTGGATGAGTTACAGTTTTTGAAGAGTATTTCCGAAGGTTATTACTTAAGTTTTGCCCAAACAAACAACAAATGACCCCGACTTCAACCTAAGGATGGGTGACAGCGGCAATTTTGCCCTCGACTCCGACACCGCCAAGTTGACACTCACGCCGACACCGACACCTGTGTTGAAGTTGCCCATCAACGTCGTGGTGTCGACATTGACACCGATAGCGTGTTCCTTATAATTAAGTCAAACAAAATGTGCCCTTCTGAACTGTAATATGGAGCACCAGTTTTGACAGACCTACCCATTTTAAAGACATTTAAGTTCATGTTAGTTCAACATAAAATTGAGAGAGGGAAAATAAGCTTAAATTTTACAATACTCTATCTGGGTGTGTGATTTTCTTGCTTTGCAAGTCTGTTTTTGGAGTTTGGTAAGCGTTTATTCTTATGATGGAACAAAAATTTATGATATTGGATTTTGTTTAGTCCTTCACATTTACAATCAAAATTGGGATCAAGTTTTTGGGCGTGCAGTACGTTTTTCAAAAACTCTTTTAGCCTTAAAATGTCGGCACCAGAGACCTGATGTTGATGCCGACACCGAAAGCCCAAAAAGTTGGTGTCAACACCTTGGCACCGACACCGGCTTCTCGCCCACCCCTACTTCAAACCTACAAACGAAACGAACTTGCTTGGGCACAACCATTACTTCTTTTAATACTAGACCGAGTGTAAGCCTAAAATTGTGTCTCCGGTCGCCAACTGTTGAGCGGACAAAAGTGCGGGAACATTTGAAATGTGCAACCAGGCAAATGTTAACCATGCAAGTGATGAGTTAAATGAGGAATTCAGTAATGTTTTTGGGTCATTTTTTGCTATTGCTGGTGGTCACTTTCGTGAAAGAACCAAAGACGTCACTAGGTGACCATGCCATGGATATGAGTACTACAACTAGGAACTTTTTTGACAATACGTTGAATAAGTCTTTGGTAGGAAGAACACAAATTTAAGCTTTTGCGTTATGTAGGGTTAATCCAATGCATATATGGACAAAAACTGACTTGTGGCTTCAAGAACGAGTTTTGAAAAGTTGGTCTTGATTCGCATGTTTTGTCACACTAACTGTCCGCTCAACAGTTGTGATGGAGACATTTTCCTCATGAATTCAACGCATTCCGCCTCGCTTGCCAAATCAGCCAGGCTAAAGCTTGCACGCTATCTAGTGATTATAACTGATCTAAGGGCACAACTGCTTGGGAAACGTCACAGCTAAAGCTCAGCTAGGGCCTGATATTGTCCAACAAAATGTTAGGCCTGTCTCCTCTACAAACTCTGTGGAACCTTGAAATAGACCATTGAGATCTATTAAAGACTAGAGAGAGTGTAATCGTAAGAACGTGTCGCCCGTCGCCAACTTTTGAGCGGACAAAAGTGCAGGAACATTTGAAATGTGTGACCAAGCAAATGGCAAGCTTGCAATTGATAGATCAAAGGTGGAATTGAGTAACCCTTTTGGGTCATTTTTTTGCTATTGCTAGTGGTCAGTTGCTTGAAAGAACCAAAGACCATAGAGGTCGATAGAGTGGAGATACTAAAGCAGGCCGGTCGTGAAATTTCATTGTGGGCAGCAAGGGCCGTTCATCATCAGCGACTAGTTGAAACTTGCCCAAACAAACGTATTCGTAGAAGGGAAATTTTTGAAAAACTTTTAGTTTTCGACATGTGACCTCTTGCCTACGGTTTATTTCTCTCAAATTATACTACGGTGCTCACTAAAGATGATAATTTGATTATCATCAAATTATGGCATTAGTCTACGCAATTACAGGATTTGGCATTGAAAATATGTCTTGCGCACTTTCATTTGTACTATGATCTTTCACTTGTTTGGGCAAGTATTTCACGATATTCTTCGGAAATATTTGCCTTTTCAAGCAACTTATTGCCAACTTTGGCCAGTATTAGCTACAAACAAGGCAGACAAAATGACGACAATGGCCTCTAGTGATGGACCGAAAGGGCTCATAACCGAAACCGAAAGTTTCGGCCGAAAGAGGGCTTAACCGAAACCGAAACCGAAAGCAGCTGATTACAAAATTGTTCAAATGCAAAATCCGCCTTAAAAATTAGAGTGCTCATGTGTTTGATGTTGGGTAGTCGCAAATTTTGAAAAATCGGAAAACTTAAATTTCAGAGGTTTTTGGACCATTTTTTTTCGATTTTGTTGTCAAACTCCATTTTATATAGTGCTTGTCTGCTTTCGATTTCGGTAGGCATAACCGAAACCGAAACCGAAAGCGCTTTCGGTCCATCACTAATCTCTACACTCCTCTAGGCCAAAGATGTCACAAGGTGATCATTAGAGTGAGTAGAAAAATTTAATTACATCGTAAATTTTCTTTAATTTTTTTGCCCCTTTTTGGTCCCATTTTGAATTTTTTGCCCCTTTTTGGTCCCATTTTAAATTTTTTGGCCCTTTTCGTGGGCCATTTTTGGTCATGTCAAGTCATAATTGGCGCCAAAAAACAGCTGCTAACACATTTAGCCTTACCAATTTTAGCTCTTTGGAGCTAAATTTAGCTCTTTTTCCTCATATTTTGGAAATTTGGCTCCAAATTTGAGCTTTTGGCTCTTTTAGCTTCTTTTGAAATATTTGGCCATTTTTAGCTCTTTTTCCGAGAATTTTAGGGATTTTTGGCTCCTATTTACAATTTTCGAAGTTGCCAGATTTTCTACCTCAACAAGATAAGGCTTGTTTAAAAATGTTCATTCTTCTCACAAATACGTAGGATTTTCAGGACAATCGACTCCAAACTATGGCTCTTCTTGCTGAAGCAAAAAAAATGCAACTTTTGGCTAGTCTTGTTCTCGATTAACGTGCTGGTACCGACTAAAACCTTGACTTAGTTTACTCTTTGATTCTAACTACTCTACTCTAACTGACAAAAAGTTCATTTGATGTGGTTAAAATTTAGCTTGTGTGCTTTGAATTACGGGCCAAATTAGATATTTTCTCTGGTTCGTCCCGAAGTGAAAAACGGCTTTTGCCAATAAACGAGGCATAAAGGTCTTTCATTATTGTTGCTCTATCTATAACATTCAAAAAGCCAACATCACTTCGCAGAACAATCTTTTTTCTTGGCCGTTTTTAAGACAGGAAGAAAAAAATTCTAAAAAGCAATTTTTCAATGTCTTAAAGACCCTGCCAATTACGTAAGGTCCAAAAATTTGATTATGTTAGTGTTTTAGCTTTTTAAATTTAGCTCTTTTTAAACTCTTTTTCCATAAAAATTAATTCTTTTAGCTCCAAAATTTGCCCCTAAATTGAGGTATTTAGCTCTTTTTGATCTTAAACTGTTGGACACGCTGAACACATAATTAGCCAGAAATAACTAAATGTGCCGAGTTGTAGATAAATTACAAAGAATGATTACCAGAATGACGAAATGTAATTTTAAATTCAATTTTACCATTTTTAATACAGTTAGGAATAATTTTTTTTAATTTTTTTTGGCCTTTTTGGAGTAAATTAAATTTAAATTTTTCGTGAAAATCAGTAAATTTTTCTACGCACTCTAGTGATCATGCTTCGGATTTGAATACTACAACTAGGAACTTTTCTGCCAAAACATGGAGTAAGTCCCTGATTAGAAGAATACAAATTTAAGCTTTTGCGTTACATAGGGTTCATTCAATACATTTATTGACAAGAACTGACTTGTGACTTCATGAATGAGTTTAAAAAAATTGGGTTTGATCCTCATGTTTGGTCACACTAACTGTCCGGTCAACACTTGTGAGGGCGACATTTTCCTCACGAATTGAGCGCATTCTGACCCCCTTGCCAACTCACCTGACTAAAGCTTGCTTTGGGCATTTTTCCTGAATAGCAACTTTTGATATGGCGGGTCGAAGGACCAAGTTTGGATTCCCTAATCTTGTCATGAAAATTGAAAATTTTTGTAGATGTTTTTTGAACAATTCGCAGAAGAGCAAGGGTTCTTCAGGAAGCATAGTGTCTTATCTCCATCTAGTGGCGATTTGTGAAACCTTTGGGTAAACTTTTTCATACAAGGTGAGTCAAGATATGGTCGATAGTAGTTTGGGATTTTATGATGAATACGTCTTTTTGTTCTAATCATATTAGTTTAACTTCAGTCTTTTACCTCTTTTTATTTTATAACTATCACTCTTTTCTATAAGACTACTTCTCTGCTATATTTGATCTAATTGTATTTAGAGTGGCAAATGACCAATAAATACCAATAATAAAAAGGTTTCTATCACTGCATTCAGTATGTATCACGTAATGAAATATTGAAACTTAGGTTTAAACACAGTTTGATGGATTAACATTCGTGTTCGGCCAAAGTTTCCGGAATAATTACTCATTTTTTCTGGCACAATACAGAAACGAGCCTGATAAATATAAAGAATTACTGAACAACAAGAAACTATAATCTTTTTCAAAAGTATAGGCACGAAGAAGTCATGCTCTTGGCTCTACTCATATTTTCGTCATGATTGGGCAACATCGTGATCAACTTAACCAGAATATTTTCAAGGACGTGCTAAAGCTTATTTGGTTGGAAGAAATCAATCAAACCGAGTTGATGATCAAACAACTCAAATGTGACATTTGGTCCACATCCCTCATTTGGAGCTCCCAAGGACCCAAAAAGTTCGAATTTATTAACCTCTTTCAAAGATTCCGATTCTGTCAGGAACAATCGTTTTCCATTCCTGCGTTTGCTGTTACAGCCAATAATCTGTTTATATTAAAGAATCCAATGACAAATTCCCTGGAATTTCATGGATTTGAAAAATCCATGATTGAAGAAATTGGAAAGGATATTGGCTTTCAAATCAAGTAAGTGTTTTTACACTATGTAGACCATCAACTTTAAATGTCATCTCTATCAATCCATCTTTTTAAAGTTTGACCTACAGCAATCTTGGCGATATCAATGGAACGGATGCCCTTGGGTTGGTTTATTCAGAGGTAAGCATAAATTTGATTGTTATATTCTTTCTCTCTGCTTGAACAAAAAATACTCCAGGAGTTTTGATACATAAGGGTAAGTGATGCTTAAAAAACGAATTTGAACTGGTAAGTGTCGAAATCATATAGAGCAGGGGTCGATAACTGGTGGGTCGCGGCCCAAATGTGGGCCCAAGGGGTGGTCATTGGTGGGTCCAGGAGCTATGGAGAAAATCCAAAATAGTGGGCCCGAGAGCCATCCATAGTACTGTGCTTTTGGGCCCAAAGATTTTTGATCGTTAATTTGGGGCCCCTGAACCTACCAATGCCTGTTTGGTGGGCCCCAGACAACACGAATCAAATTTCGTGGGCCTTGACCCAAAAATGGTTGCCGACCCCTGATATAGACATTCAACAAAATGTGGTGATTTGCACCTGTCTCCGTTCAATAGCATTGGTCCTTTCAAGGGACCTGTGATTTTTTTTTTTAAATGAAAACAATAAATTTTCCCTATTCTTGCAAAACTCGGAGTCAATTCGTCCGCACTTCCCGAACAACCTTTTTCATTGCATCTGAATCACATGGGCGGTCTACAAAATGCGAAAATCCTTAAACTGCCCAAATTCTCACGAACCACTTACCATTGCCACCCAAGCCTTGTCTCTTGTTTCAGCCACTGGCGATAAGATTTTTGATGAGATCACTTTTATCATGAAGTAGGAAAAAAGACCTAAGACCGGGACAGAAAAGGGAGTGTAAAGCGACAAAAAATGCGTTTGGATCAATGGTCATTGTAAACTCTTAAGATGACTTGCCAAAATGAACCTTCGAACCTTAAATTACAGCTGCTGCTGCTTTAAGGAGTACATTTTTCTTTTCCAGCAATCTGAGATGACGATGGGCTTTCTATCTTTGACCCATACAAGATCAAGATATTTTGCCTTTAGCTACCCCCATGAAGAAGACGCCATTGGCATGTTTATTCAACGACCAAATCCGTTAGCCAAGTGGCTTGCCATGGTTTGGCCATTAGATAAGCTTACTTGGTTGGCTATTAGTATCAATATTCTGGTATTTACATTGGCCTTTTGGATTTGGCTTGGACCTCGAGGCACCTCCATTTTCAGTGCCTTTGGAGTCACCCTCTCCTTTATCTTGAAGAAAGGACTTACAGGATATCATCTGAATGGCAGACTCAAGACGCACAAAACCAGGATATTTCTTTTGGGATGGATTATTTCTGTATTCTTCTTGAAGATCTGGTACAGATCTACTTTAAGGGCAGTCCTAATCTCTCCTTGGCAACACAGTCGACCGGAAACAATGGAGGATGTCCTGAAACTCAAGCCCACAGTGTATACACTGGGTGCTGGGGCTCCTGACAAGTTTCTGTCGGTTAGTGACCATTGATATATCCTGTTTGTAAGGCTTAAGGGTTATCATTTGACGTTGTTGTTGACGAAAAACTTATTTGTCTTTTTTTCGGTTTTTTTACAAATCACCTTTGTGGGAATTTTTCCGTATTAATGTTTTGTGCCTCTTTCGCCTTTTTTCGTCGAATCCAGCAATCTTTTTCGTTTCTTTTCGTTCAATTTGACAGTTTGATTTGCTGGAACTTCCTGTCTCTAGTTACCATTAAAGAGCGGAAAAATATGTAAGTGTGGTAGTTTGGAGGCCAATAAACTGCTCATTTTAACGATCGCAATGCCGATTTATGTGATAAAAGGTGGAAACTATGTGATTTTGATGAAAATTCAAGTTCTACCTGATGGTGTAAAGTTTTTGAAATCATCCACTCTTTTTACCCATCAATTGGACCGGTCCACCACATTCATTCCCCGAAAAAATCGCACAGGTAAGGCCTGCGTCCTCTCTGCACAACTCGCACTTTACATCCATTTGATTATCATATTTTCTATCCTGGATAACGCTATTTAATGAGTACATCACACATTTTTTGCAAAATCAGATTTTAGAATAAATATTGACATGATTGGTTTAAGCCCGTGCCGTCAAAAAAATAAGGAGAAGCTGGGATTTTCCGGGATTTAGTTTTTTTTTAAAGATTTTTATACTAGGTCTCTATTATCAAAATCTTGGTATGTGTCCTAATAGGTCTAATTTTTACTGGTTTCATTTTGCTACATTTGTAATAAATCGTGTCTGCTTCTTTCCTTACTTTGATTTTGCCATCATTCTGAAGGGAATAAGCAATTTCTCCAGATTTTTTTTTAATTTTTTCACTTTTGTAATTTTGGACAAAATTCTGCGATTTTTGTTACTACTAGGGCCCGGAAAAATATTTGCAAAAAGTGACAATTCTTTTTCAAAAGTAAAAAAAAATAATTGTTAAATCAGTATTTACGAAAGTGACGTTCAGAGTTTTTCGTCTTCCCCCTACGAGGCGACAACAACTTTATCTTTGCTCCGGCGAAATAGTGAAATTTCGATGTGTTCCATACGAGTGCTAGCCACAACAACCTGCTTAAACGTCGTTGGAGTGTCCCGAGTAAACTCCAAGACCCGTGAAATGGGGCATGAGACCCACCAACATCAACGTCCGAACAGCGTCCGAATGAGCACTTTTTTGAAGTCAATGAGATTCAAGAAGGTAACAGCTGATGACGTTTTTGACCACCCTCAAACAAGGACTGCAAGAACACATTCATTTAATTAGGAAACAGAGACGAAGAGGTGGAACAAAGATATCGATCATGTATGTGAATTGTCATGGCCGATCGGAACCAATGAGATCTATTAAACACTAGAGAGAGTGTAATCGTAAAAAACGTGTCGTCCGTCGCCAACTGTTGAGCGGACAAAAGTGGGTAATGGTGACGATGTAAGGTCCGGACGAAAGAACAACAAAGTAGCGTTGCCAGATATTTCCAAATCAACAGTTTCATATTGGAAAATGGCAAATACCATGGCTAACATTTTTTCTTATTTAGAACATGTTCTACTTTCAAAACAGAAACAAAAAAAAACATTTAGCTAATGACTTAATGGAAATTCTTGATTACCAGATTCTAAATTTCCTGATTCCAGATTAAGAATGAGTAGTTTTAATCTCACATTCATTCTCTGGAGTAAACCTAGAACGTCTGAATTGCTTTAAATTAATACTTCAGGTTTCTAAATTTGTTAGCTCAAGTACTAATCATGACATGACACATTTTGTTTCTGTAACACCGAATCTGGCCTTTTTCTCGATGTTTTATGGCATGAATAGTTCAAAAAGTTCTGGCAACACTGGTTTGCTCTATCGTTCGGACCTCACATCGTCACCATTACCCAAAAGTGCGGGAACATTTGAAAATGCAACTATCCAATTGACCAGGCAAATGACAACTATGCAATTGATGAATCAAAGGCAGAATAAAGTTATTTTTTTATATCATTTATTTGCTATTGTTAGTAGTCACTTGCTTGATGCTATGGATTTGAATACTACAACTAAGAACATTTTTGCCAATACATTATATAAGTCACTGATGGGAAGAACACAAATTTAAGCTTTTGCGTTATGTAGGGTTAATCCAAAATGTATATGGACAAATACTAATTTGTGGCTTCAAAAACGAGTTTTTAAAATTTTATCTTAATTTGCATGTTTGGTCACACTAACTGTCCGCTCAACAGTTACGAGGGCGACATTTTCCTCACAAATTTAAGGCCTTCCGCCCCCATTGCCAAATCAGCCTGAATAAAAGCTTGTACGCTATCTAGTGATTAATAAACGATCTATGGTCGGATCAATATGCTAGGCCCAAGTGAAAGTCATTGTTTCTTGAAGAAACATTTCATTATCATTCTAAGTGAGACTTGGCTTACGGAACACAAATATACTGTATTCAGGAGAATAACACATTCTTTGTGGGTCCCACTTTTCGAAACTTCAAGAATGGTCGATGCTCGGAAGGCCTGGAAAAGTACGTCACTTAGTCACTAAACCCAATCAAGAATCATCCTCCAAACGAGTGAAATCCAGGCGGCGATGTTGTTGGAGGAACATTGTCAAGAAATATTGTGCAAAATACAATGCAAAAAGGGACGAGTTTTAGATATAGACCTTCAGAGTTCTAAGTTGTACGTTCCAGTGACTACTAAGAGAGCCATTTTATTTACTATGTTCTTGCACCTTCTATGAGTCGTTGACAAATTTTTGGCTTTTCTTTTACGTTTTATTGTGCAACGCGTAACTCAAACTTGAAGTTTATTGTTCTGCAGATCAACTAATATTGTTTCAGTTTGTCACACGAATGAAAAAAGCATAGTACTAAAAGTTTCATCCCTCCCCTTTTTGAGTGTGTCTGAAAATGATTACTCTGAGTCAGGCAAGACAAGGATGACTCAACGAAGGATATATTACAGAATACGACTTAAGGCCTAGTTACTACAATGAAAATTCAGCGGAACATTTGCTGCTTTGAAATAACCTCTCATTTTAGTACAATGACAGGCCTTAAGCTGTATTTCTGTAATTCGTCCTGAGAAATGTCCTTGGGCAAGAGTAGGGAAAATGGGGCTTCTCCTCTTCTCTTTTTCTCCCTCATCTCCTTGTTCTCTTAACGGTGACTGATGGTACGTCTAAAAGCTAGTACTTGAAACTTACAATAACATTGTAATAAGTCAAATATATGATATTTTAAGATGTTAACATCAAATTTCAGAACAAATATATAGAATTTTCACCTAATGGCCGGTTATTTTAAAGCCCTGGGGTGGGATGAGAGCCATTCAAACTTAGTAATATGGCTTTACTATTTTTTAAATTTTACACCAACGGTTTTGCGCATTCTGCCACCAGATGTCGTGAATCGGGGCCGAATCGTGAAACTCTAAACACCGACTTGCAATGTTGCATATGGGGTACTGACCATCCTCTGAATGGGGATATCACTAAAGAGGAAGTAATCAACTCCTTGGACAAACAAAAGAGTAACGCCCCTTCTCTTTTCCATTTGAAGATGCTTAAAGACTGCCTTGGTCCTTTCTTAGCACAAATTTACTCCAACTGGTACGATTAGTGATGTGAACCAGGAGTGCTGCCAGTTTTGACTCGGAAGTTTATCGCTGTTAAAATAGGGTAGGTTGTATTGAACTTTTTTGAAAAACCAGCCAAAATATTTAAAAAAATCGACGAAAAACGGATAAAGATTTTAAAAGTATTTTATGTTTAAAAAATATTTCCGGGCCCAAGTTATTACTTTGTAAATTATGATTTACAAGTTTCTGGTGGCCCCAAAAATGTACTAAATATTTTTTGTTGCAACTAAAATACATATTGTCGGCTCTTTTCCGTGCTTTGCTTTTAAGTGTTAAAATAACCTTTTGCGGAAAAAAAATTCAACGGAACGGGCAACTTTCCCACATTTTGGTGAAAGATTTCCCATTTTTGCGTGGAGAAGTGTTTTCGCATTTATTAAACCGCCCTTATGACTTACGTGTTTCAAACATGGTTGAATTTCGAGTTTGGAAACTATTTTTTAGGATTTTGGCAAAATTTTCAAAATTTGTTTTTTCATTCTTGCTTGAAAAATTGTAACTAAAGATTGCTTTTATTGCATAAACAAAAGGGTCAGTGATGTTTCAAAAATCAAATTTGAACCGCCAAACTTCGAAATCATAAAGACCTTTGACAAAATGTGGGGATTTATACGTGTTTCCATAAGAATGAGCGACCGAAAATATTTAATTAAATAAAAAATATCTATTTTAAATATTTTGCGTTTTTGAGCAGTTTTTAAATATTTGGGCTTTTTCTTCTAAAATTAAAGGAAATTTCCCGTTTTTCATTGAAACATTCCAAGAATCTCCACATTTTCAGCAAATGTTTTGAAATTTTGACATAAAATCTGACCTTTCCAAAAACTACATTGTCAAAATCTTCCAATTTTTTAAACTTTTAAGACTCTTATTGATGGGAATAGGCAAACTAAAGTGGAAAATATGCGTGGGAAATAAAAACTTAGTCTGCTTGGCCTCAAAATTACATTAATGGATTTTAATCTGAAATCGAAAACCGTAACTCCAACAGGAAAGAAATACGGAAACTCTAGTTTAAACATTCAACGAAACCTTAGGCAGTATAATGTATTAACTAAATGTAGGGTATAAATAAGGACTACCAAGAATAACCAATTTTCATTGCCTGGTATGATTTTTTAGCACTGAAGATTTGTTGACTAATATTTCTGCCATTACCAATGTTCATCAAATATTTGGATTTTTGAATCAAAATTTTCAAAAATACCAATTTATTGCTCCAAACTCCTCAAAAATTTAAATATTTTTTTTAATATTTTGATAGTTTTTCCTTAAATATTATTTAAATATTTGGCTTTCAAAATTAAATATTTTCGGCCGCTCTAATGATTACTGTATCATATTACAGGACTGCTGCCGTTTGCAGTCTAGACTTGCCAAAAAAAGTCTCAGTTTTCAAGGGTCAGATTTCGAAAAATGTTGCATTCAAGAGCAATGGCATGGTTAATGTATATTGAGAAGTATTGCAAAGAAATTTAGAAACTAAAGGAGAAATTGGAAGCTTTCAATTAAACAACAAATGATTTGGATTAGATTTTGTTGCCCCATGAACCGATCTCCTCTGCCCATCTTCTTGTTCAATGTTAGACAATCCTCATGCAGTTCGGAAGAACCCTCCCAATTTATGTAACGAAATGTTACATAAAAGCAACAAAACATATATTTTTTGTATACATACGTTATACGTACGTATATATATATCGTATGTATAGATACGTTAATCTGAAACACACGTCTTCCAAACCTTTTTCCCCGCCAAAACTAGTAATTCCTGCCATTCCACAACAAGGGTTCTTTCAAAGGACTTTTTATTTATGAACGAAAAGAATGAATTGCGGATATTTTTTCAAAATCCTAACCAAAAGGGTTCAAACTTGAAATTCAACCATGCTCGTAACAAATAAATCATAAGGACGGTCTGCAAAATGTGAAAACCCTTAAACTGCCCAAATTCTCACGAGCCACTTACTGTTGCCGAACAAGGCTTTTTTCGTGCTCCATCCGCCCGCGATAAAACACGAGGAGGTTTCGACCCGCATGTGCATTCTTAATTACATAGTAAAATGTAATTCTCAGCTATCTGGTGGCCCTGATCATAACATAATACAAATCGTAATGCTACAATATCATTGTTAGATAGTTATTTTTTATCAACTTATTACAAGCTGACAAATTGCATATATTTTAGAAAATCCCGTTTTCAGGCAGAAAAATTCCATCCCATGGTCCCGTAAAATTATCATTTTTTTTGAAAAAGGATGGAAAATCCCGTTAATCAGAGTTAGAAAATCCAGTCCCGGGATCTTGCTAATGGACTTGATGTAACAATGAAATGTTTATTTGTTGGTGAATCTATTGTTGAAGTTAAACACCTTGAAGTTCTTCAAACCTGTCAGGAGAAGACCGCAATGGAACAGTGTAATCCAGGTTTGTAGCCACTTTTTTAAATGTTGCGCTGGGGCCTCGCTCCCAGTTTTTTCCGCCTGTGGTAGCTTGGAAAAAGTGCGAGTGGTTCAGTTAAAACGTGATTAATCAGACTTGCGTTAAACCTATTGTCAAAATGAAAACAGAATTGACTAGGGTAGAGACATATGTAAGTCATCAAACAACCGATCTCAAAATTGGTTGGTGAAATGTTGAGTATTTTGGGACCTAAAACGATGATCTCCAGTTCTTGACTGCATTCAGTGATGGCAAATGAGTGAATGTCGTGCTTCTGTCACCAAACAAAAATACTTGCAGAATTACATGCAAAGGAGGGATGACCGTCTCCAAGTAATCAACTGAACTTTTTGAGTCCCAACCATTCCTTCTCAAACTAATTGTGGAACTTCAACATATGATGAAATACTGGCGTTTCTACCAAGGTTATTAAGAGGGGCAATGAAAATGATGGAAAAGACCAGACCTAAAATGGAACTTTGTGGAATGAAGAATTTTAAATGAAGGTTATAAAAATCGCCACTAGATGGAGCCAAAACAGGGCCAAATTCTCTTGATTGCAGATCTATCCTCAACTTACACTTGTTGCCAAAATTGTAGCTTCCATCTAAAAGTGGATTTCTCTTCATATTTCAAGTCTTTTAGAGCTCAGCTACGATATTATTATGTTCAAAAATCAAAAAGCCATGCTAAGTAATCACAAATTAAGGCCAAAGACTAAATATTTAGGAAGCACCTACAACCGTTTCTACCTCAAGATGGCACTGATTGTCATTTTCTCTTTGATTGAAGCTTAACTTTGCTTCCTTAAGAAGGCTTGCTCTGATGGTGAGTTGTTCATTTTGACAACTGTTCTAAATTGTTAATCAATTGGATGATTACTAAAACGTGGTGTCCTGGGGGAAATGATATCATATACTTTCAAACAATCTACAAGCTTAGACTTCATGATCTTCTCAAAAAAAATTGCAAACAGCAGGCCAGGGAAATGTGCTTATAATTACAAGTAAAAACATATATGTGCTTTAAAAATGCAACAACATGAGCTAAATTTAATGCGGAGGGAAATTTGCCCTGATCCACGATTCAAGAGATTGAGTAGGAGAAACCAGGAACAAGAATCTGTCAAATGGCAAGAAATGACAAATTCATCCAAAGCCAAAATTTGCCATCTCTGTTTCTTAAAAGCTCTGTACGCCCAACTCTCTTCGAAACCAGAAGCGAACATGTCATGAAACAAAACGTCTGATGTTGAGTACGCACAAACCAATGACTACTTTTTTGAAAGGTTGGAAAGTGTTCAGGTACTTAACAATGTTTCAAAGATTCCATGAACATCCTCCACATTTTCTGCACAACTTATGTGAAGAGGATATCATAATCAAAAATGCATCCATTCCCAAACCTATTTTGCCAGATATTTTTATGCAAATAAGACGTACAGCTGAAGATCATCACATCTAAGCCTAAAAGTATCAACGTTTTGTCGTCAATCATTGACCTCTAAAAACAGGGATGAGTGGTAATTTTAGAGGGTGGAGGTTTGGGCTAACTTCACTGCCATCATGAGCAAGGTCATCTACAGGGTGTACCACTTGAAAACTGGCCTAGGAAAGTATGTTTAAGTAAAATGTATTTTTCTTAGAAATACCTTGTCAATGAAATTCACCTAGTAGAAGCAAGCTTATGCCTCTTTTTAATCCATTCTCACTTTTGTAATGTGTCTTTTTGGGGGCAAGATTATTTTACCATTATTAATTTGAAGTAAATGTTGCTCCCTCTTTCTTGGGATCTCAATCCTTAACCACTTTCCAATTGTAATGGCTACCATGAGAGAGAAAATAGTAAGGTGCAGATTTCAAGTTGCTAAATGCAGTTTTCAGCCATTTTTTACATGATGAGAAAAAAGAAATCAAAGATTTAAATTCAAAGAGCAATATTGGGAAAAATGGACAAATACAAATGACATCAGTATTGCTTTACCCTCAAATTCAAAATATACAAGTTCATGTCATTTCATTTGCTATTTAAAGGTTTCCAGCTATTGTATTAGTCATTTTGAATGTTTCCATACGCTGTATGTAGGTCTTTGAAGGCTTCGTGTTTTTGCCATTTATTTTCAGCCTTTGACATTTGATAATAAAAGCCAATCTTAGTGCCTTTATTGCAATATTGACAACTATATAGACAGATTGAAGGCACCTATGCAGAATGATTCCATTGATAAATTTTAGGCCATTTTCATATTCTTTGTTCATTTTAATATGTCACACCCTGCAGACGCACTTTCTGAACTCCCTTATTGAGAAGCGACTCTCTCTTGTTCATCGCGATCAGGAAAATTGAAATGTGCATACACCTGGGTCGCAACTGCTTGATGCTAATATGTCCAGTCGCACCCCAGAATTATGCATCTCCTTGACTCCTAAGTATCAGAAGGCCAAAAAGCTGGATCTTACAAGAAATGAGACATATATCACGTAGTATTGGTAACATTAAAGGCTAACTCCTGCTAAAAATGACCAAAACCGGGTGTGGAGTACTTTCAATTTGACAAAAATAATGGCATGCCTATTCTTCAGGTCAATGATTTGTCGCACAATTTACGAGTGTACAGTCGGACCCAATCAGTTATAACATTGGCTTGTTTTAGATCCCAAAATACTTCACATTTCATCAACCAATTTTGAGATCGGTTAATTGATGACTTACATATGTCTCTACCCTAGTCAATTCTGTTTTCATTTTGACAATAGGTTTAACACAAGTCTGATTAATCACGTTTTAACTGAACCACTCGCACTTTTTCCAAGCTACCACGGGCGGAAAAAACTGGGAGCGAGGCCCCAGCGCAACATTTAAAAAAGCGGCTACAAACCTGGATTACACTGTTCCATTAGTCCAAGTTTTCATTTCAATCGTTGACAGGCGAAAACTGATAAAAGAAAAATGTCCCATTACTCCAAAATTAAGTGAACGGCAAATTTTATCGGACAGCCCACTCACCAAGTTTTGCTAACACAAAAGTCATCAAGTAAAGCAATCTTAAATTTTAAGCTAAAAGTGGTGTTGATCTTATTTCTGTTAAAAATGTTTGGAACATTTGTATCAACGACTGATTTTTCACCAAATTAGTATTCTTTTTGAGGAAATTATCTTGAAAAAGGGCACAATTTGTAATTTTCCACCAAAAAAAGTCTTTCGAAATATGTTGGCTTTTCCTGACAAAAATGTGATGTTTTTGAAAAAAGATTTTCACGTAACTTCTCTCCCTTTCTTGATCCTTGTTAATCATATTTAATTACAGAACTTAGATGTACCAGTATTTAAGGAACTGAGGAACAGTCCGAATTATAAACGGATTCAATACAAGGATCTACCTGAAGTCATGAGATTGGTACAAAGTGATGCTTCCAATGTATTAATCAATGGAGTCATGTCGAATTATCATCAAACCTTAAACCAGATTTTCAACTTGGGAAATAACGTACAAAAGATATATCTATATGAAGGTACTAGCTTCTTGTTGAATCACAATTGTCTCCTCTTGGACTCACTAAAAATATCCAAGTTTGTTTTGGAGCAATCATGAGTCAAATGGCTATTTTGAAAGTTTTTTCTTTTGTTTTCAGAGCAAACGGGACTTGTTACTTTGAAAGAAACCATTCGCCTTGGCTCAAAAAGCTTTTTGGTCCGTAAAAATGCGCCCTATGTTGACAGGATGAGCGATATGTAAGTTTCTTTCCCTTCTCTAAAACTTTTTTAGTTGTTGGATTGTATCTGGACAACCCGTAAAGTGTGAATGCCAAAGTTCCCTTAGTTTCCTGCAATAAAAATTAAAGGAATAAATTAGAAACATGTCTAAGGTAAAAGAAATGTTCAGTCGATTGCTAAGCAAAGGATGACCTGATCTGTGGAGTCAAAGCATATATATATATATATATAATTTAAAGAAATGTTATCTCATCGGCAAGTAAAAATTCTTCGCAAATCACCACGACTCTTTTTCTGGTCCAAAAAATGAGAGCAAATATGCTTGTTATTTTGAAGTAGTAATGAACTTTTTAAGCCTGTTATAGAATTTATAGTAAAATTTTGGATTTACTACCTATTACGTAGAACTTGACATTCATATGGCAGGAATTACTGGTGATGTCATCATTTTTTTGGGGAAAAAGAGTTCGGAAGACAAGTGTTTCTGATGAACATGGAAGGTAGCTAAAAAGAAGATTTAGGCATGGTAATTGCAACAATTTCTTTCTCATCTGCACAACTTGAAGTTGGTGTAGCAATTCTTGACATTTTTTGCAAAAAATATATGTTTTGTTGCTTTTTTCTAAAATTTCGCCACATAAATTGAGAGGCTTCTTCCGAATTTTTTAATCAGGAATGCCCGACTTTGAATAACAAGATGGCCAAAGAAGATCGGTTCCTCGGGCAACAAAACGTAAAAACAAATAATTTGTTTAATTGAAGGCTTCTAATTTCTCCTTTTGTTTTTAAATTACTTTGCAATACTCTTCAGCATACATTAACCATGCCATTGCTCTTAAATGCACCATTTTTCGAAAATCTGACCCTTGAAAACGGAGGCATTTTCTTGGCAAGCCTAGACTGCTAACGGCAGCAGGCCTGTAATATGACACAATAATCACTCCCATTTGGTAAAAAAATTCGATATGGCAACGTTGCCTAAACTTTGTTCTTTTCTACAATCTCTGTGAAACTGACGTTGCAAATTTGAGTTGACAAAATGTGATCAAGATAAACTGGTCAGGTAAAGGTGAAGTGGACTCTAAAAAAATCAAGAATGGAAACATTCTCCCTCAACTCAATTCCGACTGCATTACTAAACTAGTCAAATTTTTCATCCCTTGTTTTATCATGCTCCTACGTTTGCAATAGTATCTTGAAAGAACGTGAAATGCACACGAAGTTAAATAGTTGCGAAAGGCAAAGCCCCAAGATCATGTCTTTATTACTGTTGACTTTCATGAATATCACAGCATTTTTAAACGGTTAGGATTAGGGTGTAATTAGTCGTAACCGCACTCCAATTGCAGGCGGAGTGCGATGTATCACTAATCCGATTTTTGAACAAAAAAAATAATCTGACAATGATTTTGGGCTTCTTGAAAACAAATATTCCACGGTATACGGCTGACGTCCCACGAAAGTTCGATATTTCATACCTTGTTTTTGATCTTTTCTTTGTGACGTCACAAGCATCTAACATTTGAAAGGCGTTAGCTGATTTACTACTACTATCTACTACTCACTCCCTCTTGCTTCTTAATCATTTGTCTATTTTGGACTACTTGTTATTTATTAATGTGCTTGCTTCCATTGTCCTCCTTGGTGTCAATAAGTGTTGAAGGCAATTATACTATAACATTTTTAATTGGATTAGGATAATGTCAATGGCAAGTCACGGTCTAATCAAGAAGTGGGACTCCGACGCAAAAGAAGCCATCAAATGGAACAATTATTTGTTAGTTAAACATGGGAAAGGAGAGGTAACTTGTGAAATCCCTGACAAATACAGATTATCCCAAAGAGATATGACTTTTTCCTGAACTTTCAGCTAGCCGAGTTTCTTGAGGAACCAAAATGGAGGGTCATCTCCATGGATATGCTTTTAGGGGTGTTCCTTTTCCATGGAATTTCTTGCGGATTGAGCTCAATCATCTTGATTTATGAGATTGGATATTGTGCCGTCCAATCATGAGTCTTCAAATCTTCAAATAATACTTGGAAGTTCCTCTGGATCAGCTTGGGAAGGTGTGGGTTCTGAACACCATTTTTTGAATGCCATCCATTGGCCTTTGGATATCAAACACAATCCGGTGATTGCACATGAGATCGTTATTAGAGCAAAGACTGAGAAGACAAATAAGGCCTTGACATGTTCCGATAGAAATTTTGGACCGAGGTATCCACCTTGGTCTAACAAAGACGTTTCTTGTCTTGAATCTCTCCGTGTGGCTAGATAAGCCTTGCAAATGCTTATTTTCTGATGCTTGTATTGTTTCTGTGGCAATGATGTCACTAAAATAAATTAAGTTGAAAAAAGAATCATTTACATAGTTTCAACATCATTAAGGTCGACAGAGTTTTTTAAGCCTTAATTTTTGTTGCTCCCTTCTATTTTCAGCAATGAAATTTCGAATTTTTGTAACTAGTGCAATTAATTTCATCCAATGTAGAATCAATGATATACAATGGGAAATGCAAGGGGAGGTTTGAGTGATCTCTTCAAAAATCTTATCGCGGGCAGATGAAGGAAGAGAAAAGGCTTGTTTGGCAACAGTGGGTGGCTCGTGAGAATTTGGGCAGTTTAAGGGTTTTCGCAATTTACAGACCGCCCTTGTGAATTAGATGCCATGAAAAATGTCGAACTGCAAGTTTGAACACCTTTGGTTAGGATTTTGGAAAAAAAATGCACACTGTATTTGCTCGTTCTTGCACGAGAAAATTCTCAACAAAAGGCCACTTTTTTGGGTAAGTACAAGTGTAAGTGATGTTATAAGCACTGATTTGTATTGTAAAGCTCCAAAACCATCAAGGTACGAAACAAAATGCCGTGTTATGTACGTGTTTCTTTTCAATATCAAAAGTCTTTTTTAAGTGCTTGCCATTTTTTAATCAAAAGAATAATTTTGCAAATTCTTACAAAACCGAGAAACAAAATGTCCAAACTTGCAATTCGACATTTTTTGTAGCATCTAAGTCATAAGGGCGGTCTGTAAAACGCGAAAACCCTTGCACTGACCAAAATCTTACATTGACGAACAAGCCTTTTCTCTTTTTTCATCCGCCCGCGATAAGATATTTGAAGAGATCACTTAAACCTCCCCCTGCATGTCTAATTGCAGATAGTATAACTTTTCTGATATGTCTTGAATTGGTAGTGTTGTTATTTTTGACTCAGATCAAACTGAGTGCACCTAACAAAGTGTTAGACTTTATAAGTTTTTGACACAAAAACCGAGACAAGGACCAAAATGGCAACACTTTGAGTGAACGAATCCAAAGGTCCATCATCATGATGGATCACTAATGATCGACTCACACCGTATGTCCCACGAAATTGCAAAAAATATCAATATAAATTTTGGAGCAGCCTTAAACAATATCTTTATTGTTTTAATACTTGTGTGTAACAATTTGCCTGTATACTCTGAGACGCTGCAGTGGGTTGTGAGTAGAATTATGTCAAAAACTACCCCACAACAATGCAATCGGACCAAAAATGGGGGGAGATTTAGTCGTGATGCAACAGGTGCACTGGGCGAACATATCAATCCAGTTTTGACATTTTTGACCCATTTCTAAATGAGTTTTCGAAATATCGGCTTACATCGCCAATTACAAGATTGATGTGGGATTTTACCTCACTTTGTCTCATCGGTCTGATGGTCTTTGGTGTGCGGAATGTGGATGGTCACTTCCGGCTTCCGGGGACGTGGTCCTTTAAGGAGTGAACGTTGGATACAACAATTGGTGTTTAGGTATCATCCCACAATTGTTGTTTGATTTTCTCCTTAGGACTTTTGGGCAAGTAGCAAAATAATCACACCCTCTTTTAACACACTTATTTTTTGTTTTGTTTTATCGTCTCAGAGTGTTTAGTCAAATGATTACACACATGTTTTAAGACTAAAAATAATGCTTGATGCCATCCAAGAATGATTCTTGAAACTTTTGCACTTTGTATTATGTTTGTTTCGCCTTGTTTTGCTTAATTAAAATCACTTCAGTTTGGTTCATGCAAATCATAGCCGGATGTGTGTAATGCCATGTAAAAATTGGCCTTTAAACAAGACTGTAGATATCGAAGTGCCTCTTGCTAAGGATTACTAATTGTGTTCTCTTGGTTTCAATTACTTTTCAGTATTTTGTTCTAAACTAATTTCAGTCATACTGTTTCCGAAATCCATTCGATTGACGAGATTGTTGTTTCCACAATCTGATTCTTGAACTGGTAACATCAGATGAGGAGGAGGATAGGGTACATATTCTGTACAGAGCTTGACGAGATCTGTTTTTCCTATATGAACAAAGTATTAGTTAAAGAACGAAAACACTCTCATCCTACTTAAACATACCTTGCTGCCTATTTTTCATTGTTAACACAGGAAATATCTCGATGAAAGTTATGTTGTAGCAATCGCTCATTGAAGTGGGCCAGATTTCCAAGTTTTCTTTGCTCTCTTCACAAGATTGAACTAAAATAACCAAGTTGACAACGTTGTCTAAGAAGGGTTGAATCAATAACTTTTACATAATTACATTGAAGATTGATTCCTATAACACAAAACATTATTGGTAGACGGTCCATTTTCCCTTCACAAACATTTTTGTTATGTTTGGATGAAAAAAGAAAGCCAGTCCTACAGTGTGACTCGTAAATGTTGCCAATATTTTAGTTCGAACCTCCAGAGTAGTGATGTGTTTCGAACCAGGAGTGCTGCCAGTTTTGACTCGGAAGTTCATTGTTGTTAATAAGGGGAGGTTGTATTGAACTTTTTGAAAAGACCTAAACAGGGACCAATTTGGCAACACTTGAACTAGTTCGATTTCGAGTTTCATCCATTGTTATAAAAATGGATTTCGAGCTGGCAGTGCTGCCATATTTTATGGCAGATAAGGTCTATTGCCTGTTGAAAAGTTTAGTTGTGGTCAGATTTTTGACCCTAAAAACCAAAGTGGCAAAACTCTGCCAAAAAACCAACACATCAGTACTCCAGAGTCCAAAAAGAGAAGCTGAAAACAACTACAAAAAAAAAATTGAACTGTTCTTTGCACATATATGTCACCATCATATCTCGAGGTGCCGAAAAAAGTGTTATGGAATTTATTCTTATTTATTCCAAAAGTCATTTTTTTCTGGAAAGGCTTTGAAAGTTCAGACTTCCAGGTCATACTGCAAGGGAAAGCACCATAGAAAGAGGTTTGCAGAAGGAGGTCGATGCTATGTTGCGCTCTTTAAAATCTCTTCTCCAATCAGGACATTCCTCCGACTGTTCCAATAAAAATTTGTGGCTTATCGTATCAAGAAATGTAACACATGAAGATAAAATACTTCTTACAAGCACGTTGGCATGTCAACGGTCCATCAGACAAGAAAGATAACACTTAGAAAGCAAACAAAATTGAAGAATTCTAATTTTGGTATTGCTTGCAAAATGCATTCAACTTCTGGTTATTTAAAAAAGAAAAATTGGGCGCAAACCAAGATTTAATTATTTACATTATTGTTGCAGAGGAATCACTTTCATCCATAATGAATTAGCTTTTGGAATTAATCTTATATTTAGATATTTAGTGAAAAATATACAAATAATAAAAACAATCATAAGGAAGCCAGAGTGGCCGCGCGTACTAATCCGATCCAATAAGAGCCGAATGTAAGTGCTTCCCCAGGCGGCGTAGGTTCGAATCCCCTTTGGGGATCGACTTGGAACAGTCGGGAGCAATCCTTCAATTTACAGGGAATCGCATTCCTTGTAGCGGTAGAAAAAATCCGCAAAAAAAATCAAGGTTTAGAGACAATTTTGATATTCAGTTTGCATTTTTGATCAAGTAATTATTAGCTTTTTGAAAAAGTCCTTCGATAAGAAAAAAGAATCTTCGTACGGTTGGTTTTAGAGATAAGTGTTGGCAAACAAAATTTGAACAAAATGTCTGTTTAACGTTCTTTTTGTGTTGCAAGAAGGAACCAAGTCAGAAGTGACGATTCAATTGGGTGGGCATCGTCAAAAGATATCAAAGATCATATCAAAGACATGCATTCTTATGACTAAATAGCAAGGAAGTGCGATTTGAAAGGCTCGACGATAAGATTCAGTGCGTTATTGCCATTCAACATGAATCAAATTCTAGAGAAAATTCCCCAAGCTACTAAGTTTGCAAAATCTAAGATCCCTACGGAGCATTTACCTTTTATTTTCAAACTTCATTGTCAGGTAAGTTGGCAGATGTTTTTGTTGAATGTTCTGAAATGTGATCGTATTTGGGTGTGCTCATCAGTTCACATTTTGGATATTGGTGGCTTGTACGATCATGGTGTCAACCTACGACTACATTGATAGCTCTGACTCTGCCATCCAATGTTACAACGGAAAGAAGCCTTTGCCAAACGAAGACGGTGAATGTGATCCAGCCGAAACCAATCAAATCCTAAATAGGTAAGTTGGGCCTACGCAAAGAACTCGGGTTTTAATGAAGATACCATAATCTTTTCTTCAACCGAGGACATTTAACTGTTCTTACTGGAAAAGCTGGAATGTACAATCGCATCTCGTTTTAAGCAACTTTTCTGTCAGCGGCAAAATGTTGCTTATGTATATCGAGATTTTTCGCACATTGAGACACAAGAAAATTGGCTCAAGAAACGATGAAAAATACAGGAAACTACTGGAGAAGATTACTGCACCTTTATATCACCTTATAAGTTTACTTTTATTACAAAAAATCTGATAATGACTCAAAAACTTAGGTTTTAAAAAAGTCATTAAGACACGCAAATTGACAGTACAAGTGCATGCATTTATATCTCCATTACAAAGCTTAAGAACTTGTTTCAATCTCAGTTTGACAGAAAAAATAAGTGAAAAAAGTACAATTTTGCCTTTGTAATTGTTCCATTATTAAATATTTACGGGGACAAACAACTTTTGAAAAAAATTGAGTCTCCTAGGTTTTCATAGTGATGAAGTTTTTTTGCTAATTTTTTTTTGGAAAATCTCAACTGCAAATCTTTTATTCTCAGTTTGACCTTAAATAACCTCAAATTTGAGGGACTTTCTTGGGTTGACAGGACACTTCCTTGGGTTGCTTATTTTCCACTGGGTTTTGCTTTGGCAGACACGCAATTTTTTAACTCTCAAGCATTGCAGATATGTTGGTATAACTAGTGATGGACCGAAAAGGCTCATAACCGAAACCGAAAGTTTCGGCCGAAAGAGGGCTTAACCGAAACCGAAACCGAAAGCAGTGTTCACTGTTTACAAAATTGTTCAAATGCAAAATCCGCCTTAAAAATTAGAATGTGTTCGATGTTGGGTAGTCGCAAATTTTGAAAAATCTTAAAACTGGAATTTTAGAGGTTTTTGGACCATTTTTTTTTTCGATTTTGTTGTCAAACTCCATTTTATATAGTGCTTGTCTGCTTTCGGTTTCGGTAGGCATAACCGAAACCAAAACCGAAATTTCGGCAGTAATTTCGGCCGAAAGCGCTTTCGGTCCATCACTAGGTATAACTAAGAACCACTGAATTTCACTGGACTGGGAGGCTAACGAGAGGAATCTTGATTTCCATAAGGATTAATCTAATTGCATTCTTCTGCAAACGAGACCTTGCTTGTATTCAGTAGACGACGTATTTTAATTTTCAGCTCAATCGAACGTCGGAGTCAAAACTTATGGTCTCTCAAAGTTTAGTGCAAATCCTACCGAGAATGAATGAACTAGCCCTGTTCTGGTAATTGCAACCACAAAAGGGCGAGTTCATTCATTCTTTGCTCTCTTCAGTACCAAAGTTTGAGAAGGCATAACTTTTCACTCCGGCAATCGATTGAGCTGAAATTTGAAATACGTAGTCTACTGAATACAAGCCAGGTCTCGTTTGCAGAAGAACGCAAATGAATAATTCCTTCTGGAAATCAAAATTCTCACCGTGAGCCTCCCACTCCAGTTTTCAGTGCTTCTTGGTAAAACTAATTTATGCTTATATTATTTTGTATACTTGTCGATAAATTATGTTTTTAAACTTAATGCCTTTAAAATGGTTCTTGTTGAGTGGCATTTTGGACAATTTTTAGTGATTTTAGGGTTTCAAAGTGAAATTTTTCGTTGTTTTGACTCGAATTTGAAAAGTGCAAGTTTTTTGTCAAAAAAGTACAAGGCGTGAGAGCCCAAAAAGTGCGCAAAGGGGACCCCAAAAAGGGCAAAATTTGCGCAAAAGCGCAAGATATGGAAGCACTGCATCGATCCGTTTAGAAATGCTTCGGGTTTTTTTTGTGCTGTGACCAATTTAAGCAAGAGAAGTTGGCCAAAAAGTTTGAGTATGTTTTATATATCGAGATTGAGGAAAAATGGAAAATTTCTTATATCGAGAATTCTTATGTAGTAAAATTTTGGTCAGCGCGGAAAAGTTGCTTATATCGCGAAAATTGCTTAAACTATATTCACGGCATTTTACTATATTTTGGCATGCTTGACCTTTTTGTATTAGTGCAGCTAATATCTTACTTATTGTTTCCTGTTAAGGCTCTGGAGCCGACAAAATTTTTCATGATGACTTTTCTTTTCGATATCAAAAGAGGAAAAAGCCAAAACATTCAAAAGCTTGACGTGTTCAACTGTTAACGTTATACGATTATTGCGGCATTGTTCAACTATTGAAATCAACTCTTTGTCGAAAAAAGCTGAGTAAAAAATATTTTTTTTTTTTGTCCTTTTCGCCAACTGAAAATTCGCTCCCTTGTCATAAGACATCCATTAGTCGATATGCCTAATGTTGATCCTCAATCTGAGAGAAAAAAGTGACAATCTACGCCTGTTTCATGCTTTGGCAAAAACCAATTACTCAGCATCACCTTATTCATTTTTAAACACAGTGCCTTGGGGTGCAGATTTCAGGCAAATAAAACATGCCTTTATGGCCCAAAAAATGGCAAATATGAAGAATGTTAAATTAAGGTTACAAAAATTGCCGCTAGATGGCGCCAAAACAGAGGCAAAGTCCCGTGATTTCAGATCTATCCTCATTTTTGATTTGTTATCAAAATTGCAGCTTCCATCTTAAAATGGATTTCTCTTCGTATTTCGAGTCTTTTGGAGCTCAGCTACGATATTAATGTGTTCAAAAAGTAAAAAGTCACACTGACTTATCACAAATTGAGGCAAAATATTTACCAGAAGTACCCACAAATGTTTCTATCTCAAGATGGCGCTGATTGTCATTTTTCTCTTTGATTGAAGCTCAACTTTGCTTCCTTCAGAGGGCTTGCTCTGACAGCAGTGTTGTTCATTTTAAGAACAAGAGAGGGCACCCTAGTAGAATGTGTTAAGGGCATGCTAAATCATG
Source organism: Tigriopus japonicus (assembly GCA_010645155.1). NCBI lineage: Eukaryota > Metazoa > Arthropoda > Copepoda > Harpacticoida > Harpacticidae > Tigriopus > Tigriopus japonicus. The sequence goes on along the minus strand of CM021316.1, from coordinate 12,176,653 downwards.
TAAGAGCCATGTAGGTGAAGCGAATGTTAGTTTTCTTTAAAATCCTAAATACTAGTCCAAAATGGCATATGAAACAAGAAATGACAAATAAAATGGCAAATGGACATGAAAATTTTACCAAAATATAACAAAACTGGCCACTGAATTCGGAAAATAAGCATTTTGTTTCACCAACAGTAAAGTGGAATGCAAATGTATGAACATTTAAGAAAAATATTTTTACTCCATTGAAATATTGATTTGCCCAAAAACCGACAAGTTTTGTATTCATGTGCCCAAAATGGCAAATAAACTTGAAAAGCTAGCAAATAGCAAAAAATCGTATTTGCCTGAAATCTGCACCCCTAACAATGACATCGTTATTGAACCTGAATGAATTCTAAATATGAAGAGACCTGCAATTTTGGCAATTAGTTTAAGCAAAGGATATTTGTAGTTCTCAATCTACTTCGAAGAGAACTTGGATACGAGACCTAGTCAGAAATAAGGAAAAATGCGAGGAAGGATAGAACAAGTAATTAAGTAGTAGAGCGAAAAATAAAAGCGGAGACCTTGAGTCACGAGACCCCGGTTGTGTTGATTTCCAGCATGGTTGCGAGGACGTGATCATTGATGCTAGTTTTTGGCAAAATCATAATTCCTTTCCCTTGATGATTTAATTTTTTGAATGGCATTATTAAGCTTAAATGGCAACCGTAGTGGAAAGATGATCGCACTTGAAAAAGAAATGAAATCTAACGAGGAAAAGGAAAAGACATCTTGCCAAAAAGTGGCATCAGAGGTTGTGTTCTGGCAACCATGCCAGAAATCAACGTAAGATAGGTCTGGCGGCGCAAGGTCTCTGCTGTTATTTTTTGCGGTCCAATTTATTCAGCAAGAATAAGGTCTTATTCTGCGCCTTGAATAAGGTGCATCCTACTGTACTTGCAAGATGTGATAGCAGTCTCATGATAGTACTTGTGTTCGTTTCCGTATCTTTAACTTATCACGATTCTCTTCCATCTAGTGACGGAATTTGAAACTTCGAAATTATCTGTCTATTGACAGATTAAAGTAGCCCTAGCTGATCGAGCGCACGCTTTGCTCGATGTTTTTTTCGGACCACAACATCTAGATTCTGGAAGTGTTCTTCCCTGCCCAGCGCCATGGGCAGATTTTAGAAAAATATTTTTACCAAATTTTAGCCTTTCGCCTATTACGGTGCTGAAAAAAATCATATAAAGATTCTATGGAAATTCCCAAACACTATGAGATGTTTCAGACTCAGAAAACCAAGGGGAACAACTTTGATTTCCTGAGTTTCTCAAAGTCAGGTCTAGCTTACAAGTTAAATACCAAAAAACCCTATTAAATAAACTAATTTTTTAAAGCTAGTCAATACACTTATAGAGCAGAGTTAGATACCATTTGAATCGAAATTGCTTGAAAATATGTTGCTCAGCTGCTGAGTTATTTGAGTTTAACCGGTTCATTTTTGGCCAAAAAAAACCGAGTTTTGGGTGTTTGGAAACTCAAATTCCCAAGCAAATGATGTAGATTTTTGATGTCACAACATTAACAAAAAATTCTGAATTCGTCTATGTTTTGTCGTAACATGTTACAAATTTTTTTTTTCGGGGGGGGGGGGAAATGATTTACTATTGGCAGATCTATACAACCCTTGTATAGTGGGTTGGTCAGGAATAGTTTTTAAAAATTTGTCCAATCCTGTCATAAACGCTGTTAGAGGATCAGCTCCTACATATTCCCGACGAAGGCAAATAGGCAACAAATTGAACAATGAAGGAGCCCGATAAAGAAGAGAGGAGGACTTCATTGTTCGAACTAGCCTTGATTCCTTAGGATTTGGAGGTGCTCTCAGAGCGCACGTAAAACCTCTACGATCGCTACAACTGATCTCAAATCCTGGGTTAGGACAGAGCCCATTAATGCTCTTGAAAACATACAGTATCAGATACCTTTCATACCTTCTCTGAGTACTGTACAGCCCTAACTTCTTGAGCCTCTCCCAATACGAGAGCTCTCTCATTCCTGTGATGTTCCTAGTAAAACATCTTTGGACCTGCTCGACCTTTTGCAAACCTGCTGAACTCATTGGAGCCCAAATGGGTTAGGCATATTCAAGATGCGGCTGAACAATCGACTTGTACAGAGTTAGCATCGTAATACTATCTCTGGACTTGAAAGTGCGATAGATCCAGCCGCACGTTTGAAATGCCTTCCCCACTTTCAAGTGGATACGCTCATTAAACTTTCCATCATCTTGGATGACAACTCCTAAATCCCTCATGGACGATACCTGCTCAATATCACAACCTCCATTGTCTTTGAGCGGAACATCTAATTTTGACGCCCCATACGTCATTGTGCGGAATTTCATCCCGTTCAATGCCATATTACTCTCGCCAACCCAAGAGTAGATTTTCTCCAAGTCCTCAACTAAATATTTTGAGTCCTGACCGTTCCTGCCACAAACTAATTTTGTGTCATCAGCATATAAAGAAATACTGGCTTTTGTTCTAAACTTCTGGAGAGGAGCAATATTAAGAATAAACAAGAGCGGACCTTAAAGTGAACCTTGCAGAACACCTGACTTGACATCATACATGCCGCTAAAAGATCCTTCAACTTTAACTATTTGCTTCCTTTCGCTTATAAAACTATCAATCCAAGTCAGGACCTTACCCTGGACCCCAAACTCTTTGAGTTGATCGAGCAAAAGACCATGATCTACCTTATCAAAGGCCTTGGCAAAGTCAAGATAGACTACATCAACTGACTCTTGACTTTCGAGCCCTTCAATGATTTGCTCAATATGATCAACCAATTGGGTTACTCAAGGTCATCCTTGGGTTACTGTACTAAAATGAGCTCGAAACCCATGCTGTCCAGCAGGAATTAAATCATGGACTTCCAAATAATCTACAAGCTTGGACTTCATGATCTTCTCAAAAACCTTTGCAACGCTGGAGGTCAGAGAAATTGGCCTATAATTACTAGGCAGTGACTTATCTCCACCTTTAAAAATTGGAACGACATGAGCTACTTTTAGAGAAGAGGGAAACTTGCCCTTGCCACAATAACATAATAACACACTAAAAATACAAATTTTTGAAAAAAACTATATGTCAATTGATTTCAGTACATTCGGTAAAGTTTTCAAATGCAAATTAAAAAAATGCAGCGTTGAAAAATGCCCCACCGTAGGCGAGTGCTGTGCTCCTGAAAACAATAAAAACATTCATAATCCTTCATATACTGTAGATCCTTGAGGAAAGGCTTTCTGAGATCAATGCATTTGTCGTCACAGTTGCTGAGATCAACGACCATTTTGAAATGTGAAAACTTGTTCTTCCAAATTTTAAGAACCTTTGAAAAAAAGCTTAAAAGCTTTAACTAAAGTTTACCCATGGAAAAATGAGATAATTAAAGTTCCAAGTAATATTCATTCAAATTTTAGTAATAAATTCCTTAGATGTTGGTTCCACATTAAATCCGTGCCCGATTTTTTTTTGATTTCGGAAAATTGTGAATAACGCCAAAAACATATTGCTAATCGATTGAAGACAGATCATACAAAAACATATAGACCAAACATTAAGCCGCCATGTGCTCCTAATGCATTGTTTTACTTACGTCTTAATTTTCTAATTCTTACTTCATATTTTTTTGGCGTGTTCCTCAAAACCTGAAACTTGAACACTACTTGAAATAGTAAATGTTTTTTTAATCCTAAATCCGCGATATTTCTAGATTTTTCTTGTTCTTTAAGAGTTAAAGTTAATCCATTCTTGTCGATTACCCCGCATAATTGTGCCCGTCATTGAGGAAGACGGATGTTCTAATCCAAATTGGGACCAAACTTGAAATACAAAGTGCTCCCTAGCACCGTTGCCCCATGGCCTGTCTTTAAAATGAGAAAAACTGAGATTGCTCAAATTTCCATAGACTGTGACCTTGCTTAATGTCCCTTACTTTTTCAAGTTGGTACTAACATGTATTTTTTTTTCAGGTATTGTTGGATATCAAGCACTTTCACCTTACCAAAATACTTTGAAGGGATCCAAGGTGAAGATTTCATTTATCCAGGCGTTGGTCCATCCAAAAAAACGGATGAAAGGGTCTATCATGCCTACTATCAATGGGTCCCATTCGTACTCTTCTTCCAAGCCGTATGTTTCATAGCTCCATATGGTCTATGGAGGCAATTGGTTGGCGATAAGATAGAGGTAAGACCAGGGTTGGACAGAGGATTCCCGGACGGGCTTTTGGCTCTGAAAACGGGATTTTCAAAAATATTCAACATTTTTGAGTTTTTACGGGATCACGGGACGGGATGTTCTAAACAGATTCAATTTGTAAGGTTTAAAGAATTTATAAATATCTGTCAAGGATAGTTTTTGTACCCAAATATTTTGTTTCCCATCATTAGACCAGAAATTTGCCTTGTTATGAAAAATTAAATTTTGAAAAGTTTAAATGGGAAACTTATGACATGATTTTTGTCATTTTGCTTTCTCTTGACGCTTATTTTTTTAATGTATACAGGGGTCGCTCTACATACCTTGACTAGTTTAATCATAGCTTCGAAGAGATTTGTCAAACATAAAAACTTACAAAATATATGTGCTCAAAGGAGAGGATTTTTCTTTGTGTCTGGTGGTCAGCCTGGATATCTTTCGTACATTTAGAACATTGTAGAATATTTCTCGATTTTCGTTGACTACAGGACACTTTGGTCATTTGAGTTTCTATTAAAAAAAACGTTTTTTTTTGCCTTAAAAGCCACATAATGAAATGATAGTCAAAGCTGGATACAAAAATGGTCGATAAAATATGTTTTTAAAAAGAATACTTTCACCACTGATCCTAATTTGCAATTTGGACATCAATTTACAAAAATGTTTCGCATGAACAGTTCAATAGAAGTAAAAAAGTGTAAGTGAAGTCTGACAAAAGATTGTTAGGATATATTAAAAGAAATATTTCTGTCGCCAAGAAATGCTTAGATTTTGAGCTTTAGGAACTAAATGCTTTTAATATTTGTTCATTGAATAATAGTGTTTTAGTTTCAATGCTAATTATAAAATAAAAGGTTTATGGTAAGAGTCCCAAAAATTAGGAGGGAATGGCTCCGAATCCGGAATAGGAAGGAAATAGGTCGAATTGGTGATAGGAGGGAATAGCTCCGAATCTGAAATTTTGGTGTTAGGTGGTAATTTCTCCGAATTTGGAAACATGTAGGAGCTACCCCGAATCCAGATGTTGCTCCGAGTTTTTATTGGAACAGTGAATTAGACAGAAAGTTCTCAAATACCAAATTCCAACAAAATTGAAGGAACAGATGTTAATACTAATTTTCATAAGTTATGCTTTCAAGGATTTATCGCTTGAAGTGAAGTGTTCTAGTGTGGTTGGCTTGAATTAAAATTGAAATTGCGAATAACTTTTTTAACTCTCACGGAACCTAGCAAAAACAAAAACTAATTTTCACAAATAAAAAATCCCTTACCATTCAGAGCCCAAACGCTGGCGCCACAAAAGCACCATAAGTATAATTTTATCATCATTCCATTAAATTGCTTCCACTTGAAGTACAAAATATAAAGCAATTCAGTCATATCTTACATACAAACCTGTCCAAAACACGGAATAAATTTTGGCTAACAATCAAATCATGATGAATAGTTCGAACGCTCACAAAAATCCGAAATGTGGTGGCCTTTGTGCCAATATTGATTTATATAGCCTTTATGGTTTTATTTCAAGTAAATGTAAACATTGTTGCCGTGTCCCAAGGGTTCATGATAAATCCGGCTCGTTTGGTACGAGAGTCAGCTGTCGCAAGCCTTAGTTGCAACTTTATCCGGATGCAGGCGTCTTTTGGCTAAGTAGGGACTGTTTTTGCATTTGGCGGTTCCAGCGGTGCCCAAACAATTTCTGTCCCAGCATGTTGCAGGTTTCGAGTAACTCCCACTAAAAATGTATTTTTGAGAATGTGAAGGGAAAATAATAAAAACATTTTTTTTGTTGCCAGCACGTGCAAAAAAAGGTTAACATAATTGATTAATGTATTCATGTCAAACTCCCAGATCAATATGGCCTTTAAAAGTGAATTGAAGTTCTACAATAACTCCTGGACTCCCGTTTTTGAAGTAGTACATTGAATTGCGAAAAAGCTCATAGTTTTATGATTCTTCAAGTCCATTAGCTTTTCTTCTGACCATCAAAGGTGTACCAAAGGTTAGCTTAACCATTGGTGAAATTTAAACAAGCCAGGCTTTTGTAAAGTATACACAAAATCATACCAAAGTTGTCCTTTTAAAAAGCCTGTTTTTTAGATCTTTGTAGATGGCGTTGGAGCAACTTCAATTTTAATCTTCGTTACCAGTTTGTGACGCTTACTTGAAAAAAGCCCATTCTTTCCATTGAAAATTCGGAGAAGTTCCAACAGTTTGCTATCTTCAGATGAGTTTCCATCTTTTTCCCGAAAAATACTTTCTGACTGATTTTGTGGTGTAATAAATTCCGGATTAAATGCCTGTTGTCATGGACTTTTTCGTTCGGATTAATTCTTTCTTTTAATTCCTAGCATTTCTTAACTTATTTTACGGAGTTATTCCGCACTCCCACTAATTCTACCATAGAGTTCAAGGATAGACAATTTTTAACCGTGTTTACATTTTTGTCTCTTATTTAGTTCTTGGTGAAAGATGTGGTTGGATTGATATCCAAAGACGACAAGAAATGCCAACAAGAGCTGAAACCATTGGTGAATTATTTTGTAAGCCAAAGAGCACTCAAGAGTCGAGAACATCAAGCTTGGGCCCAAAAATTTATATTTTGTGAGAGCCTCAATATTGTGAATGTTTTTGGCCAACTTTTCTTGATGAATGCATTTCTTGGAGGAGAGTTCTTCAAATACGGATTGGAGGTAACCTACTTTTAGATTGATTGATTGGTTGATTAACTTCAAAATAACAAAGTTAATCGGAATTTTAATGTCTCAGGTTCTTACATATCAAGCTTTAAATCCGGAGCATCGAGTGGATCCTATGTCAATTTTGTTCCCAAAAATGACCAAATGCATTTTCCGCCAGTTTGGACCCTCAGGGACTTTGGAAACAATTGACTCTCTCTGCGTTTTGGGCATGAACATCATCAACGAGAAAATCTTCTTATTCTTATGGTTTTGGTACATTATTTTGGCCGGGTTGTCCGTGATTGCGTTTTGCATGCGTTTAGGCCAATGTATCATTCCTGGCACAAGAAACAGGTAAACAGCTTAGAGCTTATTTCCGAGCGCTGATTATGAAAAGTGACTTCACTCAACCTACAATACTTTTGGGTAATCTAGAGGGCCCTTTTGAGTGCTGCACAATTTAAGTCCTTTAGAGAGAGTGCGAAATTTTGCAAAACATTATGTTGCATGTGGCTGAAATGATCAGTCTTGTCTGCCAGCCAATCTGTAAAGTCAATATCAGCCTTACAAAATGTATAAATAGTTTTGTTTACAAAGAATTACAATCCTTGTTGTGGTAGTGAAAAGTAAGCAACCACAAACAAATCTTAAGTCATTGCTTCATACATCGACTTTAACAAACTTAAATAGAAGTTAATCTCCACCTTCAATTTTATAGAACCAACATTGGCCTTAAAAAGGAAACCTTTTCAAGAGTACTATTTTTACTGTATGTTTCCTTCACTTATTACTAGGGACGGGCAAATAGTGTAAAAAGATTTTTGGTAACATAAACCCATTTTCTGCACTTTTGCACTTTTCACCTTTATTTGCACTTTTTATTTACGTTTTTGGCCAAAATTGACAAATTGTTAAGAAAATGTAGTGGCTTTTGAAAGAATTTTTAGTTTCAAGATCAAATTTTGAACTAGTCAAAAAAGCTTGCATTTGCAATCAACCATTCTTAGCACCTTGAAGAAATATGTGCATTTCAGACGCAAACCTCACACTTTATTCACCATCTTGGCTTTAACTACAACATCCCGTTTACTAAACTAAAGATTAGACAAAAGAATCTCATTCCATGCAACCAACAAATAGCAAACCTAAAGCAACTCATGTTATGGTAATGGAAGGATCTACAAACAATATAGATGTGATGAGACAATGAATGCCACATTTGAAGTTGAGTTCTGGTAATTAGGCCATGGGCCAAATATTGAAGTAATGTCACTAAAAACATGCTTAAAACACATTTTTGACTATTTTCTTTGATGCAATTGTTAGGCGCACGTGGGTATTTTTCTGTTCAATTTTCAATGTCTATTTTTGAACAACTTTAAGGACAAAAAAGGAGTGATGTAAAGCCATATAAAATAATTGCTAAATATATTTCGACAATATTTTAGGTACATACATCCACGAGACCACCTTAGGAATGAAAATTTCAGAAGATTGTTGACTAGAGTATTTTTCATGACTTTACATCCTTTTTGCTAGTGACCTAATTAATAGAACTCTATTACTTGTGCGGCATTGTCTCTTCACCTCAAACTAGTCTCAAATGTCTTTAGAACTTGTAAATGACTTCTCCTGTTCAATTAAGAGCCGTGGGTACTCCATGAATGACGTTTTAAGTCCAAATGCAAGTTATTTGCACTTTTTTGACATTTATTTGCTCTTTTTTGACATTTATTTGCTCTTTTTTCGACATTTATTTGCTCTTTTTCGACATTTATTTGCACTTTCAACATTTTTCTGCACTTTGTTTTGCACTTTTGGGCACATTTTTTTGCAACTTTTGGTAACTAAAAGGGTAAGATTATTTGCACTTTCTGCCCGTCCCTACTTATTATTCTACTTCTATCTTTGAGTACTACTATGAATCTCGAAATCAACTATCTAAAAATATTCGTAAGAAAATCTGCTCCTTTTTCCATAAATCTTGATTTAGTGAGTACGAAATGCTCACGGAAATTTAATAGTAATGAGTAAAATCGAATGGAATGCGACATCATTAAAAAAATATTTGATGAAAAATCAGAAAGCTCCAAAATTTAAACCCAAAATCGCCATATGTTCCAATTAATTGGGACAAGTCATATTTAACCACATTGTTCGTGCCCGAGTGATCACTTGGTAGTGGAAGAGTATTTTTTAAGTTACATTTTTCAGTTTTTGAATATCTTGTAAACTTTTAACTATTTCAACTCTTTCGATTTTTTCAACTATTTTGATTTATTTCATGATTAGTTGCAGTTTTATTCTAGTCCCCTTTTTTAGTTGTTTTAAACTTTTTCAATGAAGTTTAGAAAAAAGTCCCGATGTTTCAGTAAGAATTGTCAAAACCTTTATTATAAAACACATTTATTCATAAAGATATAATAACATTCTTGATGGTGTAGTTGGAACACACCTATTTTTCCCTTTGTGATCACTCATCAAGAGAAGCCTCTCATTGATTTTAAAAATTCATGAACATTTTTTTATTATTGTACCTTTTTTCTTTGTTGCATTTTCAGACTTATTCACCAAAAATCGAGATTCTCCTATGAGCGATCCTCGAATAGCAACGGTTTGAGCATGGATCTTCAATTTGGTGATTGGCTACTCCTTTCCAAGATTTCTCAGAACTTGGAGCCCTCAAATTTTGACGTACTCATGACAGAGATCTCCAACGGTCTTAATAAATCTCAAGGTATTAGTAAAGAAGAAGATAAATTCTTGATCAAGAATGAAATCATTAATGAGTAAAATCGAATGGAATGCGACATCATTAAAAAAATATTTGACCAATAAAATGAGAGTACTTTGAAAAGACACATGCTTCAGTTTTATAAAAGTGAAGGGTGACATCAAAAAGATCAAATTTATTAAGACGAAGGAAAGGAATATTTAGGCCTCGAAATTTAGCCTGGCAAGAGCGGAAAGCCAACCTTATTTAGAATTTCCAGGAGACATGAATTTTTTCCCCAAAATGATAAAAGGTCGGGTAAAGATATTTTTTGTCATCAGGCTTTCCAGATAGTAATTTTGGAATCTGCCCCTACTTCATTTCGGACTCGAGCTGTCTCAAACATGATTTTCAGACTAGAACATGGCCGATATCCGATTTCGATCCAAACTTTTCTTTTCCTCTATCAGAATGGTTTGGTTTTGTAACCTCATTCCCTATATTCTAAGAAACCGGCAATGTTTGATTAGTTTCAGTTGTGCCTTGAGTCTGCAAATATTTCTTCCCTAACGAAATGTTAATGTTTATTTTGTTGCGTCACTCGTCCTTGTCATACTTGAATGTTCTCTGTCTTCTCTCTTTATTTGATAAATCGGATGTTCAAACCAATAAACCCTTAAGATTGAGTTTGAATTCAACTATCAAAGGCTTGCGCATAAATGTTAATGATTAAGAATGTTCCAAATTCCAAAAAAGGTCAATTCAAAACATTGCAATCAAAGTTAATAATTGTTTCTGATCACAAGATATTCAAATGAAAAACTTTTTGGCTAACTATGTTATGCCCTTGCCTGTTCCTTGTGTGAATCAAGTCGTGGTTAAAGTTTGGCTCATAGTTCCCGCTGATTCATTTAACGTTGTTTATAAAGGTAAGCACTTTTTTAAGTGTAAATAAATGGCCACACAATGAATTCAAAAAGTAACGCTAAAGATCTGTGAGCTATGCATAAAAGGTAAAAGAGGGATTAAACTGCATACAGAGAGCCATATGCTTTCCACGTCTTGCTTGAACTGCGAGAGAAATATTTAAAGACAAAGAATACAAAAATAAAGTTTAAAAAATCTTTATATGGTGGTGTATTCGAGTTTTTCTACTCTCCCATGAGCTTTCTTAATGCGTTCTTCCTTCCTATGTAACCAATAAGGGAAGCTCAGTAAACATCAGCTGGGCCTTTTTGTTTACTCCGTAGCACCGTCGTGGCCTCTGGTGTCTCATTGCTTCACTAAAATTCTACGATAGCATCTCATTCTCGACCGTTTGTTGCGGAGCAACTGACCGTTTGAAATATTTGATAGAGCGCAGAACAGGAAAGAACAGAATTACCAGAAAAGGGCGGCGCAACACTACGGAGCATAAAATCAACAACGTTTTTTTCTCGCTGTGCTTATCCCATTCTGCCTTTTGTGATACATCCACTTCTTCATCGTTGTTCCTAGAATAAACTTCTTCTACTGATATCTCGTTCTCCCATGTCTAGTCCGTAGTAGTACGTGTACATATCATAAATGAATCAAATAAAAGTTAATATGCGCAGTTTTGACAAAACAAGTTTGACTGAAATTCAAAAGTGATTGAAGAGATGTTTGTGATTTGTAAACCTTATATTTGCCTTTTCTTGCCTTGGACAGAGTTAAGTCTAACTCTAAATTTATGAAGATCATTCGCAAGATCGGTGCACCACAACTTTTCATTTTCGTGTCCGATTAGATTCGAAATGTTTAAACGCAGCAAAAACAAACCATGCATTGTTTTCTTGATGTCTTTTGACACATTTTGAATATCAGAAAGATTTGGTTTATCGTGGTGTTGACATGTCGGATTATTGGAAGTTTTAAACCAGTTTCGCGGAGTTAAAAAGGTTTGCAGCTAGAACATATTGATTTGTTAGAGACATGTTAATCTTGTTTGGATATCGTAACGCCAACTTGCCTTAATTATTGCCTTAACTTAATGAATGACCGTAGGTTCGCCCACTGATATTTACAAAGCCGTGATTAGAAGATGGTTTAGATTAAAGATATTTTGTAATTGCAAGTTTCTTGATGATTATGCCAATTTCCTCTTTTTCGTGGACTGCATTTTCTTTCCTTTCACTTTCTTAGTTTTGAAGGTTGAGCATCAACTCCTTCGACTTCGAAACGTTATAGGTGTCACTTTTTGCCTAGAAACGTTATCTAGACATTTTTCCACATACATACGTTGAATAAGATGATAAGATAAGTGCCCGCTATTTCTGCGAATCCTTGAAATTTCTAAAGGTTTTCATTTTTTTCACCCGTTTCATTTTCATTCGTCCATTTAAGCATGTGAGCTTTGAGTTACCAATTGAAAGTTTGGTTTGATTAGATTTTTCGCGGTCTGGCACAGAATAAAAAAAATAAAAAAAAAAGATTTTGCCAGTAGCCGAGGCATTTAGGTATTTAATGATCCTTGTTTAATCCCACTAATAAGTGGCTTATCATTTTCAGACCTTTTACGTGGTGGCTCAAGTTGACGTGTGGGATTGAAAATAAGAAGTAGATTACTCTGTATTCAGGTCAATTTTGTGTTGAATTTCTGTTGCACTGATTGCGGAAAAGATATCTCAGTTCAAAAGAGTTAGGAAGCGGCATATGAAGATTGCTTGATCGAAAACCATTAGATATTTCAAGGATTCGCAGAAATAGCGGGCATTTTTGATTACTAATACTTTATTTACACTTCATATGGGATTCAATTTTTTATCTTTTGATCCTTGATTTAGTGCCTTGGACTAAATTTCCCATGCCTGCCTTATCTAAATGGGTAGGATATGCATATTTGGCTTTTTGAAAGAGCGACAAATATTGGCCTACAAGCTACAGGGTTGCTACAAGGTTCAGCTTTTAGAGTGCAAATAAAGAATTCTTCCAAACAAAAAATGAACACTTGTTAATCAAAAGGGCCCACTCACTGAGACAAAAAAAAAGAGTTTTTCAAGGTTTTTAAGGACGAAGGATCTTTATGAGCTTTAACAAAGGAGGAGACACCGATACAGAAATATCCGCTGAAAACAACATTTTCCGGTTCTATTTGGGGAAAAACTTGTCTTTTCATAACAAGGTCTGTAAGTGTGAAAGTGCAATTTATTTTGAGGAATGAATGAAAAAAATGTTTGTTGAAGACAAGTTCAGTTGCGACTTTTATCACGAGGCAACTTTTTAAACTTGATTTTCACAACATACTAATTAGCTAAGCTAAAAGGACGCAGATTTGAGACTACCCTGTAATTCAGCAATATCTTGTTTTTAAGGCAACGTACGCCTCGAAATTCAATTGAAAGTGATGAATCAACATCCAAATTTCTTGGTCATGAAGTTTCACAGAACAAAGACAACAATGAATAACTTTTTCAATCAAAACTTCTCGATTTTGATGACTTCCAAACGAGTTTCCAGTTTAGTGTCTTTTGTAGAAGTTACAGACACAGGCAGATGAATAACATATTTTTCTTGAAGGTATGCAGAACTGAGCTATTAGATTAAAGAACATGAAAATAACATATTGAATGATTACATAACGCGATCGTAATTGCATATAATGGAATTGATAAATGATTTCTTATCAATAATATCCGTGTATGAAATTTAAAATCTGTCCGAGATTATGCCTTTTTTATTTTTTATTTATGTTCTTTTAACAAAGGTTTTTAAGACATTAATATTTGGTAGATTGACTTTTATTTACCCCTTGGGTGTTGTTGGAATCCACATCAGTGAAGGAGGTAGAACGGCAAATCAATAATATTGATATACGACGCCTTTGCAATAAATACTTTATGAAAGAATCCTTCCTTATCGGCACACGAGCGGATTGTTTGAGCTTTTCATTGTTTGACAAATTTCAGTGAGCTATTGGTGCTCGGTTCGACTCTGTTCAAGAAAAGCACATCTCTCTCGGTGAGTTGTGTTCTTTTTTCAATTAAGCCGCCTTCATCTTAACAGCTTTGGGTGCATTAGAATGTCACTCAAAGCTGCTTTGGCGATTAATCTTGCACAAGGCGAAGGTCCAATAAACATCAATGTTTTAAAATAATCAATAATTCTATCGTTGATATTACACTTGTAAGCGTTCACTGCCCTGTCAGGTTGATTGACTAGAAAGAACTTGCATCCAACTTTTTGAGCTCAAGTAGAAAGAGATTCGGATCATTGGGTATGAAATTAAATTTCTTATATAAAGCAATTACAATGACTTTAAGACTACAGGTCTGTAGTTAAGACCGTCTAAAGGTATTTTTGAAATCATCTTCAAAGCCTAATTTGTAAGCAAACTCTTATCGAGAGGCAATGGTGAAGTTTAAAACACTTGATCTGATGCGATATAGACAATTTATGGGACCCGGATTTGGCCGAAAAAAACTGGAGTTTTTTCGGTAAAACAACAAATTTTAAATTGATCCAAATTGGCAAATGGATCAAAACCATGAAATAATTTTGAAAAAGTTTGGAAACCCCACTTAAGCAAACTTTGAAATATTAAATATTTTGATTGCAAATAGGAAAAAAACATACTTGAAAAAAACTTGACGATTTCAGTCAGACTGTTGTTGATGTGGAAGGAGGTGGGTGGCAGACGTCCTTTATGGAAAACCATGGCCTTCGTCTTGATGGTGTTGACTTGAAGGCCGTTCTCTTGACAATAACCGTGAAGAGCATTGACGCCATTTTGCAATTCCACGGCTGAATCAGCCAAAAGAACCAGGTCGTATGCATAATGTAGATATTGTATTCTATTATAGTTAAGGTCGGGGCCTTGATGAGGAAGAGTATCGGGCACGTCGGGTATAAAGATGGAAGAGGATAGGTGATCCCCTTGTAGAAGGCCAATGGATATGAGGTAGCAGGGGGATAAATCCCCACCAGAACGCACGAAGCATCTTAGTCCTGCATAGATATTGGCCAGCAGGACACATATTGGTTGCGGAATTCCCGACACTTGAAGCTTGAGTAATAACCGCGTTCGGTCCACCCTGTCGAATGCTTTGGAAAAATCTACAAAGCATCCTTAAGCTCTCCTCTTGTTGCTGATGTTTGCATGCATGATTTCGTAGAGGAGAGTGGCTGCCAAGTTGGTTGAACTGCTTCTCCGGAAACCCAATTGAAACTCGGAAAGGAGATTCCAATCCTCGGCCAATCCGGAGAAGCGGGCAGCTAAGAGGGTGGATATCATCTTCAAGAAGAGGTTTTCCAAGGCAATGGTCCGATGATGGTTGTCTGGAATGTCCTTGGGCCCCTTTTTATTATGAAAAAAATGGCTGACTCCATTCAGTCTGGGGGAAAGAGATGTTTGGAGGGCGTGGCTGAAGAGATCTTAAATTTTGCAAAAAATGGAAGAAAATTGAGAAAGAAGGTCTCGTGTTCTCCATAAAAATGACAAAAAAATTTAAAATTTTCCCAACCCCCAAAAACCTGAATCTTGCCCATTTTGGGCAAAAACTTAAAAAAACATTGATAAAATTTTCAAGTCCAAGTACGTGCCCTAGAAATAATAATTTCTTGGGCACTTGTATTTATAATGAATAAAAAATAAAAAATATATTTAAAATAAAAAAAAAAACTAAAGAGCTTTAAAAGTTTTATTTTATGCCTTATGGTATCCTTAAAAAGTGCTCAAACTGGGATGTAAAAATGCTTTTTAAAGGTAGGATTCAGGGAAATTGTTGTTTTCACACGGTTCATTTTATGGGGCTACTATTCCATCTCAAAACCCAAAAACTACTTGCATAAGAGAAAGGCAACGTCACAGAGATCCGACAATCGTTAAACCCAACCCTCCTGAAAATTAGTTATAACTAGGGACAGGAAGTTTAGGCGAATAAAACTATCAAATTAAACAAAAAAAGACGAATTCAATTGACTGATTAAACGAAAACCAACGAATTAAAGTTCCCATAAGACGAAAAAAACGAAAATAAGAACCTTACTTATAAACGTAAAACTGAAATCAATTTCCCAAAAAGGCGAATGAAACTGTTTGTAAGAAAGAAGACAAATTAAGTGCCCGTACAGACGAAAAAAGACGTTTAAATATGTCCCTATTGACGGGGAAAATCTGTCTGCTTGTGCAAAAACGGCGAAATCTAGAAAATTAAAAAAGGATGTAATTAATGGGCAAGAAATTTTCGGTAGTAAATATCAAGGAATATTCAAGGAAGCCAGAGTGGCCGCGCGTACTAATGCGTTCCTAAAAAGAGCCGAGTGTTCCCTAGTGCTTCCCCAGATGGCGTAGGTTCGAATCCTGTTGGGGATCGAATTGCAGCTGTCGGGAGAAATCCTTCAATTTACAGGGAATCGCATTCCTTGTAGCGGTAGTAAAAAATCCGCAAAAAAAAAAAAAAATGTCAAATAAAAACCAAGAGTTCAAAAATGCATTTTAAGGAGCGTTTTCAGTAGAGCTGAAGTCCGATTGACAGATACATTAGTTGTTCTCATTGTTCATACTGAAAACTTTTTCAACCCAATAGTTATCTTTTTTTTCTGTTTCTGTTGGGCAAAACAACGAGTTCAAGTTAATTTGTTAGTGTGGATTGTATTTTGTTTTTGCAAAACCGCAACTGATGATCAAATTATTTCTTTGACTTCAGCTTTGGCGTTGAACTTTCTTCAAAGTTACGTATTATTTGCTTGGAAAATTGAAAACAACGCTTAAAGAGCTTGAAGTGCAAGAAAATCCAAGTTTTTGGCCGTTTAAACGAAATTAGATGAAAAAAGACGAATAAAATCCAAATTAGACAAAAATAAATTTGCGACGAATAAAGGTAAAAAAGACGAGAGAAGATGAAATAAGGCGAAAATTTGTATTCGTCTAAAATTCCTGTCCCTAGTTATGACATTCCAAAAGAAACAAACAATTTAAGATCTTTAGATCTTGTTAGTTTTTTTGATAAATTCAGCATTTTTAGAAAATTGATTTTTTAAAACTAGTAACGATAAAACTGTTGAAGTGAATGCGCAAAATGCTTTGTGCCGATGATATTAATTTCCATATCTAATCAAAGCCATCTTGACAATTTCAAGAAAATTTTGTTTCTTTGCTGAATTTTGGATTGCTGTATCCAGGAAGTATCTTTAAGAAATATTGCGAAAACTCAAAAAATATAAAAAAGCAGAATATGCTCCCTATGCTTTAAATCTCGTTGGACTGGTTTGAATGTATAAATCATATTTTCATATTTTGCCCGTCTTATGTGAAAATAAATGTTGAACTGAAATCTCTAGGACGAGAAGCGTCATTTTCTGTCTCAATCATCTGTGATTTTGCCTGCACGTTGACTTGTACAAAGCATGAAGCATAGTTCATCTTTCAACTCAATGTAAGGTATGAATCAAAACTTGTGCTCATTCAAAGTTCATCCATTCCTTTGTTGATGCAAGTAAGAGCAAATTCATGTTAGGCTATCCTCTCTAGTGAGTTTCTTGTAGCCATAACTAGTGGGGCTGATGATTTTCTCGAAAATTTCAATTCTCGAGAATGAGAATTTCTTGAGAATTCGAGTAAAATTCTCGAGAATTCTCGAGAATTTGAGAAAAATTGAAAATAGCGAAAAAATGTACTTTTAAAGCTTCCAAAGGACTTGAATTTTTTTTTTTTTGAAGTTCATACCAAAATCAATATGAACATGAGTGAAAAACAATGATTGGACCTCACGGACAATCATTTCTGAAATTTCTGAAATTTCGGATTTTTGCTCAGCTGTAATTTTCAAAACCGGGTTTTCTTGTACACACCACCACAGCCATTAGAATCTCGAAAAAAATCAGACACGGAATCTTGACTCGAATCTGGACAGAGAAGCCAGTTAGATTTTGTTTGGGCTAGTTCACGAGTTAGTTTCTTGTTCGAATGTACCATAAAAATGTTTATAAGGTTTCAAACATTGCTCATGGCTCCTATTGTTCTTTTCCTTGAAACTTTTGTTTTGAATGAAACGGTTTTGCCATCAATTCCAAAATATAACCTGGAGTAATCTAATAAAAAATCCTCGAAAATTCTCGAGAATTTGGAAAAATCACGAGAATTTTCGATCCTCGATTTTTTCGACAAATTCTCGAGAATTCTCGAGCGAGAATTCTCGAGAATCAGCCCTAATAAGTAGTGGCTTTACAATCTGATTGGCCTGAAAATTGGAAAAGCGAAGTTTTATCCGCACAAGCAAAATCTTGCCGAGAAAGCGTATCGCGTAATAAATCGTGAAAAAAGCATTCAGATATTAGGTCAAGATGGCGTGGAAAATGGCTAATCTTCTCAGAATCTGATGACTCGCAAAAGCTTTTGGAGATTTGGAGATAGTGGGGTAATCGATGCAGATCAAGATAGATTTATTTACTCTTTATGAGCAACCGATGTAAACATACGCATAAAACCTGTCGTTTTCACTTTGTGACGTCATTCGATGGTAAATACGTCTCGTTTACTAAAAACGAGATTTGATGCATACTTGGCCTAAGGGAATCCTGTTATGATTTTTTGGGGGGTGGGTTGCGCCTCCTTTATTACAGCTAAAAGGAGGTAGAAAAAGGAGGTAGCTTAAAGGATTCCCTATAAAGAAAATTAATAATTTACGTTACTGCATTAGATAGATGGCAGATCCATACAACCCTTGAATACTGGGTTGATCAGGAATAGTATTTCAGCTCCTACATATTCCCGACGAAGACTAATAGTCAACAAGTTGAACAATAAACGAGCCCGATAAAGAAGAGAGGAGGACTTTATTGTTCGAACTAGCCTAGTTTCCTTAAGATTTGGAGATGCTCTCAGAGCCTCTACGATCGCTACAACTTATCCAAGAACTTCTTGACTCATCTCAAAGCCTGGGTTGGGACAAAGCCCATGAATGCTCTTGAAAACATACAGTATCAGATACCTTTCATACCTTCTCTGAGAACTGTACAGCCCTAATTCTTGAGCCTCTCCCAATACGAGAGCTCTCTCATTCCTGTGATGTTCCTATTGAAACATCTTTGGAACTGCTCGACCTTTTGCAAACCTGCTGAACTCATTGGAGCCTAAATGGGTGAGGCATATTCAAGATGCGGTTGAACAATCGACTTGAACAGAGTAAGCATCGTAACAAGGGCTTCCTGGATTAATCCAAATTTCGAAAATTCGGATTAAGGATTAATTATGATGGATTAATCCGGACCAATTCGTTAAATTGGTCATTTTAAAATGATTAGTAAACCAGTAAAAACCAAAGTTTTTTTTGGTTTACTTATAACGAGATCACTGAAATTGTCTTTTAACAATGTTGATTTTACAATAGATTGACAAAATTTTAAGTTAAAAAATTAAGTGACTCTTAAATAAAATTTTCTTTGTTCTTAAGGTTTGTGTCAAACTCTAAATAGCTTAAATCTTGACTTCAGAAATCATTTATGTCAATTGTTTGAAAGTTTTTGTAAGCATGATGTATCCATCGCACACTTGATAAAGATTTGTGTTGTATTGTATTGCATTTCAGAAATTTACTAATGTATCTAAAAAATCATTCTTCCCTAAGCTACTATTAAGAATGAACAACGTAATTGCTCCATCACTTTGAGCGACACACTTGATATAAATATTGACCAGTAACAAGAGAGTTGTGAAGAAAGATAATAAGATTATTCTTAAGATGCACAAAGATTTCAAATAGATTGTGTTTAATTAACCTTGTCTCTGATAATTTTCTGGATATCTTATAATTGCTCCTAATGTGAAGAGAAAAATGCCATGGATGGATTAATGTCTTAATTTTGGAATGATTGGCAAACCAATAAAAGCCAGAATTTTTGTTTAATGATAATGAGTTTACTGGAACTGTCTTCAAAGTTGATGTTAGAGAAGATTGACGAAAAAGTAGAATCAAAAGCATAAATGATGCTTACATATTTTACTTTTCAAATATTGGGTTTCGTGACATACACGCTTCAAAAATTGTATACATAAAAATAAAATTATACTATTATAATTATAAATTTATTATTAAAATAAAAATAAAAATAATTAAAGTTTAATATTTAAAAAATACATAATAAAAATATTGTTGGCAGATCTGAACAATCCTTGAATAGTGAGTTGATCAGGATTAGTATTTAAAAATTTGTCTAATCCTGCCTTAAATGCTGTTAGAGGAGAGACTTTCTATTGTTTCAATACTACATTTCATGTTAAGAGATTCAAGAATGATCCTGCAAAAAGCAGGAATTGAACAGTTAAAACTAAACTCTTGTTGACTTGGGGACACTTGTGTTTGGTTTTTTATGCACATTTTTCATCCTTATTCTTTGCAAATCCCAATATTTTTCAACATTACTTTTACCATTCTAAAGTTACTATTTTTTTTTTAATTGCTTGTTAAAAAATGCACCTATGCTTGGTCCGAAGATCTTTTGGAATCTTCGATTACATGCTGTATCGGGAGAAATTTTGAAAATTGTTCAAGAAAGCACGAAAAAACGGAAAAATGATCTTTTGAATTTTGCTCGATTAATCCGACTTGGCCGGTTTTTTTCGGCCGAAAAAAATAAGCATGAAAAAAATAAGTTTGAAGCACACGTTGTCCCGATTTTTATTTTGTATTTTTTTACATTTTTAGATGTATTTTTTAAACACAAAGACACGTTTTCAGAGAGAAAGAATTTTTCCAGTTGAAAGAGTGAACATTTCGACCTCAAATTGAGTACATAACACTAGCAATTAAAAGGTCAACGTCTACTTAGTTTTTGTCTTAAAGATGGCAAATTAAATTCAGAGGAAAACGAGTGCAATTTTTTGTGCTTTTTAAGCTCAATTTAAGCTAAGAACACTTTGGCAAAGAGTGCTTTGTTAAACTCTTTTCAATCCCTCTACCATTGCATTTTTTTGATTATTTTTTGAGGGACAAGAAAACTGTATGTAGACATTGCTACTTGATGTTAATTTGAATAACGAAATTTGTTTACATGCAGCAACTTTTGAAAAAGTTTAACGCATGTATTAGAAAAATCATGGAGTCTTTACGTTTATGAACATCAACAAGGGATTATTTTTCAGATGACCACTTCGAATCTGATCTTTACTTAGATGTTTTCAAACTCGGGGTATTCACACATTATTGACATTTCATTTCTATTTCAATAATCCCTTCACTCACCAATACTTGTCATTCTCCAACCCTCGTTATCATAGTACAGTGGCTAAATTTCAAATTGCCTTGCCTAAAAGATGCATTTGACGAGAGATTTTAGAAATTTGCTGACAAGGTCGCTCTAAAACATAAGATAAACGGCATAACACGAGACTGTCGAGAAATGTTGATAAGTAGAGTGGCAAAAACTATTTGAGAATTGAAGGTCAAATATTTAAATGCTCTTTAAGTAAATCGCATCAAAATATTTATGAAAATGTTTGAATCATAACCATATATTTCAAAAAACATTGAACACTGATGGCTTTTTAGGGACACGTTAAGAAGTCATTTTTAAATTACAAAAACTTTTGAGACCACAAGGCGTTAATGCAAAAATGGATATAAATTTGAATTCTGTTAATTAGTTCACGGGCAAAAATACGTTATGAAGTCACTTAAAACATGCTTAAAGATATTTGTTTGAACGTTTTCTTGAAACCAATTCTCAAGTAGTGTTTATTTGTGTGTCTACCTTTAATATTGTCGAAATTTACTTAACCGTTTGTCTAAATTGATGTAATGACCTTCTTGCTTGGTCCTTCGAGAATGCCGATCAAAAAGGCTGTTGAAATTAGATCCGCGAAATAGATTCTCCAATATTTGAGATCAACACTGCTCTCACTACATGTATTTTTTCAAATATTTATATTTGAGTGAGTTCTGACTAACACAGAAGTGTTTTTGCCCATGACTTGTTTAACCGAATTCAAATTCTTATCCAGTATTGCATTAACGCCTCAAAAATGGTCTCAAAAGTTTTCGGAATTTAAGAATGACTTCTTGATCTCAAATGCAAACCGTGGGGATTTAAAATAAATTTGTTGCAATGACGTTTATATAGATTAAGAACAGGGTTAGGTCAATTATTTGAAAATTGTTGGTGGTTAAAATTTGGATATTTTACAATTACTTTGCCGAAAAATGCAATTAATTGCAATTACTTCGCCGAAAAATGTGTTGAGGTTCTGGCAAGTTTATTTTTCCAAAAAGGGAGTGAACATCGGAATATCAATATCGAGCAAGAAAACTAATTGAGAGGAAATCGAATAATTAACACGAGGCGCCACAAATGTAATTAATTACAATTGCATTGTCCGAAAAATGGGCATTAACATTTAATTTTGCATGAAAATACCTAAATATTTCAAATCAGCTCAAAATGGCACACTTTTTGAATTACATATTTATGTCGTTAAGTATGTCTCTATCATTTTTATTCATAACAAGGGGCCCATGGGCATTACATACAATCATCGGACCATTGCCATGGAAAACCTGTTCTACGTATAAGGTGATGTTCATGCTGCTTACTGCCACCTTTTCCGAAATGTGCAAGGACAAGAATCTCTTTCCTGAGTTCCAATTCGGATTTCGGAGAAGCCGCTCAACCAACTCGGCAGCCACTCTCTTTTATGAAATTTTGCTTTTTAGCATGGCACTTAGAGAACAGTTTAAGGATGCTTTGTAAATTTTCTTCAAAGCATTCGACGGGGTGAACTGAACGTGGTTATTCCTCAACCTCCAACTGTGGGGAATTCTGCGTTCAATATGTGTCCCGTTGGCCAATATCTATGCAGGACTGAAATGCTTTATGTATTCTGATGAAAGTCTATCCCCTTGCTGCTTCACATCCATTGGCCTTCCGCAGGGGGATCCACTATCGCCAATCCTCTTCCAGCTTTGTATCCGACGTGTCCGATACTCTTATTCATCAAGGTCCCACCATTAACCAAAGTAGAATACAAAATACTTGCAACATGCAAACAACTTGGTTTTCTCAGCCGCAGAATTGCAAAATGGCGTCAATGTTCTTCACGGTTATTGCCAAGAGAACGGCCTTTAAGCCAACAACATCAAGACGAAAGCCTTGTCCTTCCATAGAGGTCGTCTGCCACCCACCTTCTTTAACAACCCAATTGAAATCGTCACGTTTTTCAACTATGTTAATTTCACCTTCACCACACACCTCTCCTTCATCAAGCACCTCAAAAACCAAGGACAGGGCCAAGATCAGATACGTCACCCCATTTTCCTCTACAGCCTTCGCCTCTGACGTCCTTGCTCTGTCCAATCTGCTCTCATCTCCACCAATTCCACCTATGCCATATTCCCATATTCCTCAAACGATACTTCTACGTGCCCCAATATACCAACAATGCATGGACACGTTACATAAATTGATTACCAACGAAATTTTCTTGTGCTTTGTTTCTTGAGCTGTTTTCGAGAGGATTACAGGAAATATAACCCTTTTTAAAAAAAGTGTATAATAAGCAGCAAATCAATAGAAAACCCTTTAAAATCCGTACAATTCCGAAGCTTTAAGTAGCCTTGAATTATGCCAAAAAATGCCACTGAAAAGATTGATTGCCCACATGCAGAATGGGAGTGACTAGGGGACGGAAAAATAAATTTTAATTAAATTTAAACTATTTTCCCATTTTTGAGCATTTAACTATTTTCTGATTTTAAGCGATTCTTTCACCTACTTTGCAAATTCTTCTGCATATTTACATTTTTTCATAAACATTTTGTTCTTTTTCAAATTCTTTTTTACGCTTTTCTGGATTTCAGTATATTCAGTAAGTTTGCTTCCCTCAAAGGCTTGTAAAATTTCTTGTGGTGCCGTATATGTTTGGAAATAAGAGTTCCATGAGAGGACATCAAGTCTTGATGGCTAAAACTTTTGCTTTTTCTGTTTCAGGCAATGAAGTATGATCAAAACTGATGCATGATTGTGGCTCAGCAAATCCATGCATTTCAAGAAGTTGGCGAGTGTTGCCCCAAGAACACCACTAGATCTTGCTTGCATTTTATGACTATGCTCTTTTAATGGTTAGTTCGCATTCCTGACAAAGACTGATGGGCAACAAATTGAACAATTAAGGAGTCCAATCGAGGACAGAGGAGGAATTCGTTGTTTGAACCAGCCTCAATACCTCGATTTTTTGGCAAATGTTTGGTCAGAAAAGCGCGCTATGCTCTGTGCTTCAAATTACTCTTACTGACGCCAAGTGCAGCCGATCAAATTGGAATTAAACATATGAGCTTTGAATTACCAGGCGGACATTTGGTTTACTTAGATTTTTCTCTGTCTGGCCAAGAATTCGAAAAATGGATTTCGTCCATAGCCTTTTTTATAGGTATAGGTATTTAATGATCCTAGATTCGTTCGTAAAGAATATACAAAAAGTGACTCTGTTTTTGAAGACTTCAGACCAGGGGTGCTGTAAAAATCAAACAAAGTTTTATTCACACTATTTTTGCATTGGACCAATGGGATCGATGGCAGCCCTAAATGATTGAACAGGTTGAAATTAGATTGAATCTCATTTCTAGGAAGGAAGCCTTCAACGTTGTTTTCTCTCAGTATTTTTTAAGTAAACTTTTTTGATATCCCCTTTTTCCATAAACGGGATCAACGGGATAAACGGGATTAATGGGGGGATAAACGGGATAAATCAGGGGATAAACGAAAAAGCCAATTTGGATGTGTTTTAATAATTTTTGATATCCCTGAAAAATAGCTGAACCAAACTAATACCTTAATTAGACAATATGGCTAAAATTTTCATAAATCTGCCATGGTTCTAGGGAACTGACAACTTAAGGGTTTATGCTGTCTTAAGTATCAATAATGATGAATATGTCTGGCACCAGTTTAAGCACACGATTTTGAAAAGTATGTTTTGAATTTTTTGTATGCAAAGCTTTTTGTTGAGCTTCAGATATTTGCCTGAAGTTGGTACCTGTGCATTCCTATTTGGCTTTTTGCAGAGCCTTGAAAATTTGGGTATAAAAACTATATATGTAACTATTAGCAGCATTTGTTATACTGTCCTCAAACTCATGTGAAACCCTCAAGTGTTGTTGCTAAGAGAATTTCTCAATAAAGCTAAATAGGAAAAAATATTAATTTTCAGTAAAACAAGCATTCATCCACCTATATTCACTTTTTGTTTCCCCAAAAATGCATGTTCCATGTAATAAAATTTGGTTGTCTGGATTAATTCAACAGGAAATCATGAAGTAAAATTTAAACTCTAAAGGAAAAGCAGTCACACTCTTAAGTGATGACATGGACATCACAGAAGGCAAGCAAGGCATGATTTCACTTGAGACATGACAAAATTGAAGAAATGTTCATACTTGAAGATTATTTGGTTCAGAAAAGTTCATGCACAATGGATATAAGAAATGACACAAAAACCGAACTTATTTATGAAAATAACGATATCAGGCTCGAAAAAGTAGAAAAATCCTGTTTATCCCGTTTGTCCCCTTTATCCCTTGGAGGAAAATCCCGTTTATCCCAAGGGGGATAAACGGGACACTTTTTGGATGGGATTATTCCCACAACCAACCCTGACTTGGGACCATTTTGATATTGGAAATAGTGATAGACCGAAAGCGCATTGGGCTGAAATTGCGGTTTTCGGAAAAATGTTCTCTAAAGATGGAGTTTGACAGCAAAATCGCGGATTTTGGTCCAAAAACCTTTGAAACATAAGTTTCCAATCTTTTAAAAATTTAACTGCCAAACATCGAAACCATGAGCAATTTAACTTTTTCAAGTTAAATTTTCATTTATATGATTTTGTAGTCAGCTCTTTTTGGTTTTGGTTGAGCCCTTTTTTTAAAAAATAAAAAATAAAAAATAAAATATATTTTATAAAAAAAAATTTGCTAAGAATTTCTGTTTCGGTTAAGAGCAATTTCAGTCCATCACTGGTTGGAAACATTTGACATATGTAAATTGAAAAGTAAAGTGAAAAGTAAAGTGAAAAAAATGCCCAAGTGAAAGTGGATATCTCTATTGTAGGTTACACTGTATTTATTTTCGTTGTCTCTCATGCCATATTTTGTTGTTTTGTTGGGCAGATTTCCTGACCTTGATTTGGCAGTAGCTTACTGCACTTTGATCGTTTTGAAATGTTGTTTTTTTGGAACACCATTGGAAAAATATCAGCGGAGACGTTGCACCGTCAGACCCATGTAGTGTTGATATCCAGTATGATTGCCAGGACGTGATCTATAATTATAGGTTTTTGCAAAATCCTAAGTCCAGGGCAGTTGTAACGAAATTTCAAGTAACGAAAGTACAGGAACTCGTTCCTGTTTTCGAAAAAGTAATTGTTATGCCACTACATTTCAAAAATGCTGAAATTGTAATGGCTTCAAACCCCAAAAAGTATTCTTTCCTCGTTCCTTTTCCTATTGCACTAATTTTGATGATTTGTTATGGTAAACGTACACGAGCAACTTTTTAATGAAGTTCGAATGAATTCACGGAAAATAAATTTGTAGACCTTAAGGGAGTTTTTTCAAGCGCATGTTGTGTATTGAAGTGATATTTTTCTATTACTTCACCAAAGATCTAGTTGTTCTGGTCAGTATTCAAAAAATGGTTTCTGGGCCCTGCTGGTCATGGTTGATTTAAAGGGAAATTCATCAATTTCAGTTAATGCAAACGAGGGTGAAATCTGAAAATGCAACATATATGAACTGAACAAACGTACTCAGTGCGGAAATGACATTTATATGAAGAATGGTGAAGAAAAAAGTGTGAGCAAAAATCCAAAACAAAATCCAAACAGTCCAAAGCAGTGATGGCATATGAATAAGGCCACTTCCTGCCCCCTGCCCAGTGATGGCATACGAATAAAAGCCATTTTCTGCCACCTGGCAGAAATTGGTGGCAGAAAATGGGTTTTATTCATGCGAAAAATTGGCAGAAAATGGCAGAAATTAATTTTTCTAGAAACTAATAAAAATCAATATATTCAATACGTAGAGGGATAAAAATTTTCACTTTTGATGTCTAACTATGGCCTTACCATCCCTTCAAAAGCTCATAGCATCGAAGATGGAAGGTAGAAGTTCGTAAAATCGATCTCCTTGATTCGTTTTTGAATTTCCCTCGAAGTCAGGGTGGCCAAATCAAGCACTTTTATTTCATCTTAAATACACACCGAGAGTTAGAACTTGAATGCAATTGAATTCTGTAATGCTCGGTCACTATTTGATCACAAAAGCTGAGAATTGTTGGTTTTTAAAATGTTTAAATATCGTAAATGTCAAACGTGTTTAAAATTTGAAAACTAAGGCCCTAAGGTATATTTTTCAAATCCAATTACAACAAAGTCTTACAAGGATCATTTGTAGAAAAATAATTGTTATTTTTAAGTCAAGTTCCTATATTCAAATAAAAAATAAAATTTAACACTGGCTTTCTTAACTTTTACAATTGCAATATGTTTGATGTATAAATTACGACTTAACATTCCGTTTTAACAAACAGAAAATGGAAGAAATTATTTTTTCAAGATACTCATATAAACCAGTATATTTTATACTTAATGGGATAAAATTGGGCACTTTTGATGTCTAACTATGGCCTTATCATGCCTACAAAACTTGATTGCATCGAAGAAGGAAAATAAAAGTTAGTGACATCGATCTCCTCGATTCAATTTTGAATTTTCCTTGAAGTCAGGGTGGCCAAATCGAGCACTCTTAGTTTTTCGTCTTAAAAATATATCGAGAGTTAGAACTTGAATGCAAGTTGATTCTGTAATGCTCTAGAACAATAGTTTTGAACTGTAGGTTTTAAAAATGTATGAATATTGTAAATGCAAAATGTTTGCAAATTTCAAATAAGGCCTAAGGTACATTTTTAAAATCCAATTACAACACAGTCTTACAATGATCATATGAAGAAAAATACTTGTTATTTTTAAGTCAAGTTTCTTTAATCAAGTATGAAATAAAATTAAACACTGGCTTTTTTAACTTTTACAATTGCAATATGTTTCGCTTTTACAGGAACTTTTCCAGGAACTTTTAAGGAAGCCAGAATTAGTGATGGACCGAAAGGGCTCATTACCGAAACCGAAAGTTTCGGCCGAAAGAGAGCTTAACCGAAACCGAAACCGAAACCGAAAGCAGTGTTCACTGTTTACATAATTGTTCAAATGCAAAATCCGCCTTGAAAATTAGAATGTGTTCGATGTTGGGTAGTCGCAAATTTTGAAAAATCTTTAAACTTAAAGTTCAGAGGTTTTTGGACCATTTTTTTTTCGATTTTGTTGTCAAACTCCATTTTACATAGTGCTTGTCTTCTTTCGGTTTCGGTAGGCATAGCCGAAACCGAAAGAATGTCCATCTCGAGTCCATCAAGAACCGAATGAAAGGTCCATCACTAGCCAGAATAGCCGAGCGTACTAGCGCGTAGGTTGTGTAAGTGCTTCCCAAGACGGCATTGGTTCGAATCCTGTTGGGGATGGAATCGAAGCAGTCGGGAGAAATCCTTCAATTTACAGGAAATCGCATTCCTTGTCGCGGTAATAAAAAATTCGCAAAAAAAAATGTTTGGTGCATAAATTACGGCTCAACATTCCGTTTTATCAAAGTCTGATTTGCAGATGCTTGTTTGCTATAAACCAAGATAGTTTAAAATGCATTACAATAAAGCCAAATAAACAAAATTTGAAATCTAGTCCCAAACAAGTCATTTTTCGTTTTCTTTGAAAACAATCGATTTGGGGCTCTACAAAAGGTTTTATCAAATTCCGAAACTTCCTGGGAAACAATACATTTATTAATTACACTATTAATCAATAAACCATATGATAACATCAAGCATTCTAGAATATAGGGATAATCTTATTCTGAAATCCCATTTCTACACTATCTAATATTTACCGACTTAGAAGTGCAAAATAAATATTTTTTTCCAATATGATAATTAAATTACCAATTTGAAATATGATATAAGTACATCATAGGAGTTTTTCATTATTTTACATAAACTTTCGCCACATTTTCAATTGAAGTTCCTATCTCAGCCTGAATTATTATCACTTTAGGTCACATTAAAAGAATGACGGATTTTTAACCAGGGAAAATCTTACGAAAAGACGTGTTTTCTGAGACCTGGGATCGAACCTTTGAACCCGTGCATAGCTCGGTCGCGCGTTTACTTATTGTGCCAACCCATCTTCTCCACGTCCAAAAATCAGATAAGTGTTGAATGGCAGTGTTTTAAAATACTTCTTTATGCCTGTTAAATTTTTTTTGAACTGATCTTTTTTATAAGTAAAAAAAATCTTGAACTTAAAAACTAAAAATAAAGAAAAAAGGGGGCAGGACTGCCTTTCAAACTTAAGACTTAATAATTGTGATAAAATTCATGCCCTTTCCCGTCCTTTCTTCAAGGAAAGGCTAAAGTCCTGCTAAAGTCCTTTTCATGGACGATTTTTGTTCTTTCATGTGGCGTCATGGTTCCAGGACAACTCGACCCAGTGGACAACTCGACCCAGTGGACAACTCGACCCAGAGGACAACTCGACCAAGTGGACAACTCAATCCAACAGACAACTTGACCCAGAGGACAACTCGACCAAGTGGACAACTCAATCCAACAGACAACTTGACCCAGCAGACAACTTGACCCAGAGGACAACTAGACCCAGAGGACGACTCAACCCAGAGAACGGCTTGACCCAATGGACAACTCGACCCAACAGAGAACTCGACCCAATGGACAACTCAATCCTGTAGATGACTCAGCCCATTGGAAAAGTCAACTTTGTGTACATCTGAAAAAATAAAACTCAAACAAGTGGTTTGTTTTGTTTGTTACAAGCCAGTTAGCAGATTAAGGCCCCTATTTGTTAAAGGGTGTCCCAATCAAGAGCAATTCCCGCTCATTCCAGTCAATTTTTACTGTTTCCCCCAAAAGTCAAGCAGCTCCTATTTGATAAATCCTTGGAGAAATCCTAGGAGCTGCTTATGTGAACACTTGGGCATTTGTGGCAAAGTCGAATGTTGGAAACTAGTCCAACGTCTAGTTTTTAAACCTGGACATTCACTTCGTAAATGCCAAGGAGTCTTGTCTTCCTCATTGCACAATCAGCAGTTTGGGTTGTTTTTGTCGTCTTGGATATGTCAATGTCTCTTAATTGCAATGACCTGTTATGAATTGTATGATTTTGCCAAGTTCTGGCTGGCCTAGTGATTGTTCCTCAAGTATTAGTAACTTCTTTGAAATTTGTTTGGGAAATGAACACTTTTGTTTGGCTGCATGAGGTAGATTTAGTCCAATATTTTACCCATTGGTTGCTGACCCCTTTCCTAATTGCATCATTGTAAACACTTCTGGAGACTGGGAGAAATGGTTTGGGGCCAAAGCAATTTGTTCTGCATCTTTCTTTGCTAAGTTGTCTGCCATTTTGTTACCTTTCAGCCCGTAATGGGCTTTGATCCATTAGATTGTTACTCTATTTTTCTTGGTGAGTCCGTGCAGCAATTGTCTTACTTACCAAACACCCTGGAAAGTGATCACCTTCCCATGGATGGCTTGAATTGCTGGGTAACTACCACATTTAGTATTGATTCTTTGGTTCCTCTGTCTAAGAAGCCATAAATAAGAACTTCCCCTTGGAAGGCTGTGGCCATGGAGCCCAGATATTCTGAGTGTTAGTGAAGCTGAGTGTTAGTGCAGCACTTTGTCATTAAGAAATATAACCAAACCGAATCCAGCCCGGTCCTTAATTTTGGTGCCATCAGTATAACAGTAGATTGTGCTATGGTTTTCTGAACCATCTAAGACCCATAAACAAGTGGTAAATTGAAGTTCAATTCAAAGAACCAAATTAGTGGAAATCACAATTTGCTTTTGGCAAATGGCAAATTCATAAAGATAAGATAGTACACAAGCTGTACAAAGATTCTAAAATATAAATTTTGTTTTATTTATTGTACCTCTTAAAGAGTTTTATGCACATGCTTTAATTACTCTGAATGTGAAGAGGAAAAAGTCATGGATGGATTAATGGCATAATTTACAGGTGATAAATAAGGCAAAAAAACGTTTTTATTTTACGATATCGAGATGATTAGAACTGTTTCCAAACAAAGTTAATGCTTAAGAATAAGAATATTGATGAAATATGTAGAATCAAAAGCATAAATGATAATTACATACTACTTTTTAAGTATGACGTTGTATGACAAGCTTCAAAAATTGAATAAAGTTTGTTTTATCTACTTTATTCTTTTATGAGTAAAATTTGT
>CM021316.1:12069310-12145097 GCA_010645155.1 Tigriopus japonicus | reverse complement strand
AAATGCCTTCCCCACTTTCAACTGGATATGCTCATCAAACTTTCCATCATCTTGGACGACAACTCCCAAATCTCTCATGGACGATACCTGCTCAATATCACAACCTCCATTGTCTTTGAGAGGAACATTTAATTTTGACGTCCCATACGTCATTGTGCGGAATTTCATCCCGTTCAATGCCATGTTACTCTCGCCAACCCAAGAGTAGACCTTCTCCAAGTCCTCAACTAAACATTTCGAGTCCTGCCCATTCCTTCCACAAACTAATTTTGTGTCATCAGCATATGAAGAAATACTGGCTTTTGTTCTAAAATTCTGGAGAGGAGCAATAAAGAGAATAAACAAGAGCGGACCTAAAATTGAACCTTGCGGAACACCTGACTTGACATCATACATGCAATTAAAAGATCCTTCGACTTTAACTATTTGCTTCCTTTCGCTTATAAAACTACTAATCCAAGTCAGGACCTTACCCTGGACCCCTAACTTTTTGAGTTGATCGAGCAAAAGACCATGATCTACCTTATCGAAGGCCTTGGCAAAGTCAAGATAGACTACATCAACTGACTCATGACTTTCGAGCCCTTCAATGATTTGCTCAATATGATCAACCAATTGGGTTACTGTACTAAAATGAGCTCGAAACCCATGCTGTCCAGAAGGAATTAAATCATGGACTTCCAAATAATCTACAAGCTTGGACTTCATAATCTTCTCAAAAACCTTTGCAACGCTGGAGGTCAGAGAAATGGGCCTATAATTACTAGGGAGTGACTTATCTCCGCCCTTAAAAATTGGAACGACATGAGCTACTTTTAGAGAGGAGGGAAACTTGCCCTGATCTAAAATGCAACGCATCAAATAGGAGAAAACAGGGGCAAGAATCTGTGAACATTTCATCAGAAACTGAGATGTCACACCATCAGGTCCAGGAGAACTCGAGAGCTTTAAGCTCTTGATGGCCTCAAAAACATCTTGATCTGTGACTACCAGATCCTCCAATCGATTATCCTGACTATCAATGCCAGTCTCATCAAAAACATTGCTACAGTCATGGCCTGCTCTGACTACCCTTTTTGGAATTGAAAAGTTCAGGTCTAAATTTCAGGCAAAAATAAAATGAGTCTTTTGAAACCACACACAAATTTAAAAAAAATGTTGGCTAAAATGAAATTAATGATAGAGTGAGAACAAACAAAGTAACACAATAACCAACCCATCATAAACCATAAAAAGAGGCAAATGACACAGACGCATTGGAAAAATGATGCAAATTTTCAACATTTTTCTCGTTCGCAAATGCAAAGAGAAAAATGAAGCATCCTGTAGGGCCTTTTGAGGTCGACGGTAAAACCGTCAATGATAGTGAGGTCATGGCCAATATGCTTGGAGATCAGTTCTCAAGTGTATTTTCAGTTTTTGATGAGACTGGCATTGATAGTCAGGATAATCGACTGGAGGATCTGGTAGTCACAGATCAAGATGCTTTTGAGGCCATCAAGAGCTTAAAGCTCTCGAGTTCTCCTGGACCTGATGGTGTGACATCTCAGTTTCTGATGAAATGTTCACAGATTCTTGCCCCTGTTTTCTCCTATTTGATGCGTTGCATTTTAGATCAGGGCAAGTTTCCCTCCTCTCTAAAAGTAGCTCATGTCGTTCCAATTTTTAAGGGCGGAGATAAGTCACTCCCTAGTAATTATAGGCCCATTTCTCTGACCTCCAGCGTTGCAAAGGTTTTTGAGAAGATTATGAAGTCCAAGCTTGTAGATTATTTGGAAGTCCATGATTTAATTCCTTCTGGACAGCATGGGTTTCGAGCTCATTTTAGTACAGTAACCCCAGTGGTTGATCATATTGAGCAAATCATTGAAGGGCTCGAAAGTCAAGAGTCAGTTGATGTAGTCTATCTTGACTTTGCCAAGGCCTTTGATAAGGTAGATCATGGTCTTTTGCTTGATCAACTCAAAGAGTTTGGGATCCAAGGAAAGGTCCTGAATTGGATTGATAGTTTCGTGAGTGATAGGAAGCAAATAGTCAAGGTTGAAGGATCATTTAGTGGCATGTATGATATCAAGTCAGGTGTTCCACAAGGTTCAATTTTAGGTCCGCTCTTGTTTATTCTCTTTATTGCTCCTTTCCAGAAGTTTAGAACAAAAGCCAGTATTTCTTCATATGCTGATGATACAAAATTAAGTTGTGGAAGGAACGGTCGAACGAAAAAAATGTTTAGTTGAGGACTTGGAGAAAATCTACTCTTGGGTTGGCGAGAGTAATATGGTATTGAACGGGATGAAATTCCGCACAATGACGCATGGGACGTCAAAATTAGATGTTCCGCTCAAAGACAATGGAGGTTGTGATATTGAGCAGGTATTGTCCATGAGGGATTTAAGAGTTGTCATCCAAGATGATGGAAAGTTTAATGAGCATATCCACTTGAAAGTGGGGAAGGCATTTCAAACGTGCGGCTGGATCTATCGCACTTTCAAGTCCAGAGATAGTATTACGATGCTAACTCTGTACAAGTCGATTGTTCAGCCGCATCTTGAATATGCCTCACCCATTTGGGCTCCAATGAGTTCAGCAGGTTTGCAAAAGGTCGAGCAGGTCCAAAGATGTTTTACTAGGAACAGCACAGGAATGAGAGTTCTCATATTGGGAGAGGCTCCAGAAGTTAGGGTTGTACAGTACTCAGAGAAGGTATGAAAGGTATCTGATACTGTATGTTTTCAAGAGCATTCATGGGCTCTGTCCTAACCCAGGATTTGAGATCAGTTGTAGCGATCGTAGAGGTTTTACGTGCGCTCTGAGAGCACCTCCAAATCCTAAGGAATCAAGGCTAATTCGAACAATGAAGTCCTCCTCTCTTCTTTATCGGGCTCCTTCATTGTTCAATTTGTTGCCTATTTGCCTTCGTCGGGAATATGTAGGAGCTGATCCTCTAACAGCATTTAAGGCAGGATTGGACAAATTCTTAAATACTATTCCTGACCATGTACCCCTGAAAGGGAGTACACTTAACCTCTTTTTCCCCAATACGTAGGAGGGTCCAAAACTCAACAAGTACAAAGTGTTTCTCCCATGTTAAAAACTCGAGGGCCTGTATCCTTACCACCTCATTTGTGAAAATTTGGCCTAAATATATGCTTATCTTGTACACTACCAATGACTTTTTGTAAAAATCTAAATTCTAATTAGCTATTGGCTAT
The DNA here is from genome assembly GCA_010645155.1 of Tigriopus japonicus. Lineage (NCBI taxonomy): Eukaryota > Metazoa > Arthropoda > Copepoda > Harpacticoida > Harpacticidae > Tigriopus > Tigriopus japonicus. The sequence goes on along the minus strand of CM021316.1, from coordinate 12,141,888 downwards.
TAGCTATTAAACAAGAAACACCATTCATTCAATAAGCATGGCAGAAATATATTAACCAGAGGCACTGAACGGGTACAAAGCAAAAGCAAACATCATAAGCAGGATAAATGGAAAGTAAAAATGAAATTTAGGCACACAATTTCATATCAAGAAAGATTGAGCAATAATGCTATCCAAGATTCACAAATTAAATGAAGATTTCAGAGTATGACAGCTAAATAAAAAGTGAAACATAAAGCAATGATTTTCTTGATGATGGTAGCAGAAATGTGGATCAAATAACAAAATTTTGTAATCAAATCCCATCACAGTATCATTTTGGTTAGAAGGAGACATACATGGATCATATTTGCCAAAGGACAACAAAGTTCATCACCAAGAATTCTGGTAGACAGGACTTTAGTAGATTGGTATATTGGGTAAATTTTGTTAGCTTGAAAGTATTCTGATTGGTTTTAGTCCTTGACCCTGAATTCTACACTTTTCTGAATTCTTCTTGATCTTTTGTGTACTTGGAGTTTTTACAACCCAAAGATGGAGAGCACTCTTGGTTTTTGTTCATCAATGGATAATGAACCAAGGTAGGAAGGCGAGAGTAAAAATAGTCCAATTGGAAGTTCTTCTCAACATTTGCTTCTCTGTTAATTTTCTGCGTCCTTGTTTAAGATAAGGAAACATTAGCCACGGCAATTGAAGTTAGGGAAAAGTATTGAATCTTCCTAGTGCTCGAAACATTTTTGACCGAGATGTGTTGAGATTGTAAATCACTGGAAGTAACGTAGCATATGGCTGAATATGTTACATTCATAACAACACATGGGTATGATGATTAGTAGAGCCAAGATTTTTAGGTGAAAAATTAGAAAATAATTTTTCACCTTTTTTACTGCTTTTGATGGAAAAAATTTTTTTTGCCCTTTTTAGCAAAAAAAAATATTTTTTTTGACACTTTTTGGGACAAAAGGTTAATAAATGCCGAGATTTACAACATTTACCACCTGGTTTAGAGAAAGTGATTTCTAACTTAGTGAAAAATGGTCATATTTATACTATCACTAAGGAAGGGCATTGATTTAAATTCACATTTAATTTCAAGAGGCTAGAGGCAGTTCTTTGAAAAATGTAGAGAGGAGTAAAATTTACAATTATTTTTTTCCATTGGCCTTCCAAAGAAAAAGGTTGGTAGTGCATTTATCTAACTTCTTCATTTTTTAAAGAATTGGCTTCTGGGCACTGCGCAAAAAAACAGCGCATTGGAGGTTTTGTGAGTCAATCAAATTTGGCGCCTCAAATGACAAGCTCGTAAACTTGTCCATGTTGAAAATGATGGTTCAAATGGCACAACTTGGTAAGAATGTGGTGTGGGCGTGGTATGGTAGCCGACTGCGCCATGCAGTGTGAGGCTACTGAGGTAATCAACGGCAATAATACTTCACATTATATATTCCGATAGAAATTCAAACAGTCTCAAATAAGGATAAAAAGCGTGTCAGGTGAATCGGGATTCTCAGGGTGACCTCGGTATACTTCAACATTCCAATACGTTCACCAATGTGAGTGCTTCTATTGTAAAAGGCGCACAATAAGAACCTTTTTTTACTTTTTTTGGTTATTTTCTTCACCTATTTACCACTTTTTTTGGCTTTTTTCTTCACCTAAAAATCCTGGCTCTAATGATTAGGGTTTCAAAATTTCCAGCAAAACATTGCTAGGTAAAAGTGTTTTGTTCAATATTTCTCATTTTTATAATCAATTCACAATTCAAAATGTTGATGCCAATTTACAAATTTTAAATATGAGGCATGCAAATTGATCAGGATTATGAAACAAAGATATCCACAGAGACCGGCAAAACAATTTTAATCATTTTATGACGTTTTCAAAAACTTGCTATATTCACTTTTTTTGATGTCCAATGCTGTTACTTAAATTGTTATTTTCTCGGCTTTTTTGCCAATTCAATTTACTTTCAAGGTTCTTTTTATGTCATTTTTGTCTCTTAACTTGTCATCTGTTCAAGGTCAATTAAAACTTTGCGTGGCTTTGAGATCCTACGAATTTGTCAGAAATTTGAAACCCAAATAATGTTTGTCTGTAACTGTTGGTCCTTCAATGGTTTGAGATTTTCCGGTAGATTTCCTTTGTACAGGCATGTAGCAATATGCATTTCCACTTAGGAAGGGTGAGGCATGGCGTAGTGCGTACTGCGTCGGATTGTCGTACAGATGGCTGGGGTTCGATCCCGGCTGACTGCCACCCTCAAAAACTCAACTCTTCGGAGTCAAAGTTTAGCATTTGAACCGTCTTTCAAATGCAACACACAACTTTCCAAACTCAACTCTTCGGAGTCAAAATTTAGCATTGAACTGTCTTTCAATGCCAAATACTAGGCAAGCCCCGGGATCCCGGGCTTGCCGAGTCCTAGTGACCTGTGGTATTAAGTTACATGCAGAAGTCACGGCCCTTGACGGCTTAAATGGGCGAACCTGGGGTCATTCCCGAGGGTGAGGTAAAAATTAATGCTTGCTTGTTAGCTTGTCCAAGTGGAGCGGCAATATCCCCACATGGCGGACAGCCTCTATCAGATCGCAGCTGCGAAGCTGCGTTCTGACTCCTCAACAAACAAACAACAAACAAACAGCATTTCCACTGTATGCCATCACTGGCTCAAACGGAAAAAATTGGCACTGAAGACTGAGAACTGGCAACATTGCAATGAATTCTTTCTTTGATCCTTGATCACTACTGGCAAAGCAAAGACGAGTCACGTACGTACATATTGAGATCAAGGCAATTGTGAGACTGTCTCAAGTCTTGAGGATTGTGAGCCCTCCCAGAATGGCCAAAGGGGTGAAAATGGCTCATCATATCACTAACACAAATTCAAAGGTTTGTCTAATTTTGAAATTCACTCGTTTGTTTGGTGGCTAGTGCTTATGGGAAAAGAAGAATGCTGACTGACTGACTGAGAATGAGTAGCAGCCCGTGAGTAGACTGCCCCATGTCCCGTTTTGAGCAGAAAGAACGAGTTTTCAAATCATGAAAGCCGCGGGAGTCAATCAAAATGAAGGGGAGAGTTTTGGACCCTCCTGTGTATAAACCAAAAGGGGATCGGGCGAAGTTATATGTACTCCCTTCCAGGGGTACTTGTTCCTGACCAACCCACTATACAAGGGTTGTACAGATCTGCCAACAGTAACTCATTGGTAGATCAAATTTCATATAAACGGTAATTTTATAAACTATATTAATCATTAAGTCTCTTTACAGGTATCCACTGTACTGTCCACTTTGCTAATATTTTTCGCGATCTATTGATTGGCACAACCTTAATGATGAGATCAAAATTCACATTGGAAAGGCAAAGCTAACTTAAAATGTGTGACATGAATCGGTACAAATGAGAATCTACACATTTGGCATTCCTCTGAAATTAGTTTGTACTTGATGAGTGATTTAAAGCGCCTCCGGTCTAGAATGATAGCTTTGGTAAATTCATTTTTCTACAACCAAATCTATTTCTCGTTAGGAAAAATTTAACAATGAAGTGACGACCATGTTTAAAAAAACATGAAATAATGCAAGTTAGGAGTGATCTAGTACGTTTGTTGTGAACAAGATGGACATTTGCATTGCCAGCATCGAGAAGTGAAGTCAATTGACAATTCACAGAAGAAATTGATGAGATAAACTGACAGGCCTGCAATTAATAAAACTTACAATGAAAATAAAAAGCATGATTGATATAATACGTCATGATGGTACTTTCAAACAGTAACTGGATGTTACTTGTGTAATTTAATATCACGTGTTCGTCCATCTACAAATCGATATTTTTTCAAACATACAATTTGAATAAGAAAAATCATAGTTTCCATTTGTCCATGAAACATTCGTTCAACGACGGAATGAAAGAAGCCAAAGAGGACAATCACATTAAAGACCTTGTTCAAAGGTCCATAAAAGTTCAAAAGCTTGGTTCCATTTTGATTTCATTCTACTACAAGATCGTGTTGCGACTCAGCTTGAAGAGATGAAAGATTGAAAACACGAAGCATCAAGCACATCGCTACTACGGTCTGTGCATGCCTATTGAACCCTCTTCGACTGCGCTTTCTTATGGGATCATGATATTACAGTTCGTTCTAACGTAGCTTCAGTCACTGGGCTTTTGCCAAGCAAACTCGTAGCCATCAATAAACGTTCGCAAAATGTTGGCCGTTTTCAATAACGTTCAGCCTTTCCTTAAGCGAAAACCAAAAACTGAATATCGTCGGGCTGACAATGTGGCTTTTAAATTTCATTACAAGGTAAGAATTGATGTGTCAACTTATTTCTAAGAAGGGTCATCACTCATCAGTGATAACCGAACTTGAAGTTGATCACTTTTGAGTCAAAACTTTTCTTTCAATTGAAAATTATTGACCAAAAAAGTTTCACTAATTTGGGAGGTCACTTCCGAACGATTTTTCTCAAACCCTCAAATTTCTGCCTTTTGGAAATCTTGCCACTAGATTTTTTGATTATACATAATAATGCTTTTTGCGATAGACTAGTGTGTCAATGGGCAATTATATTTTTTAGACATTTATATCTTATCAGATTTCCATACTCTTGGAAGTTCTCAAGGTTATTTCAGCTAAGAGAATTGATCAAACTCAAATTACAGGGAACTACGGAAATGGCCTATTTGTAAAGATTTGTTAAAAATTGCAAGAAAAAGTAAAGTTTCATGTACTCAAAAGCAAAAGAGGATTTGATTTTGCTGACCATCTAAGACCAAAGGCATTTAAATATATATCTGATAAAGTTATCTAATGATTTAAAAAACCAGTCGTAAAAACAATAAAGGACAAGCCAAGATTTTGAAAGCGGGCAAATATGCAAAGATTTGATAAACGAGCAAGCAATCAGAAAAGAAAATGTGTTTTGTCTTAAATTCAATGAATACGGTTTCAAAAACCATGGATTGAAATTTCAAGAAGTCCCTCTGACTTTGTTTTCATGTACAAATGATTATTAATAGTAAAAATAGGTTTATTGCGACTCACGGTCATGCATGGCGTACGAAATATCGGCTAAAATATAAAAATATGCGTGATCGTCAGGGTTGTTCGGGAGGACAACTTTTTTGATTTGTTCCCTTTTTCCATAAACGGGATTAACGAGATTAATGGGGGGATAAACGGGATAAATCAGGGAATACACGAAAAAGTCAATTTGGATGTGTTTTGATAATTTTTGATATCCCTGAAAAATAGGTGATAAAAACTAAGACCATAATTAGAAAATACGGCTAAAATAGTTCACAAATCTCCCATGGTTCTTGGGAACTGTCAACTTAAGGGTTTATGCATTCTTAAGTATCAACAATGATGAATATGTCTGGCACCAGTTTAAGCACACGATATTGAAAAGTATGCTTTGATTTTTTGTATGCAAAGCTTTTTGTTGAGCTTCAGAAATTTGCCTTGAGATGGTACCTGTGCATTCTAATTTGGCTTTTTGCAGAGCCCTGAAAGTTTTCGGTCTAAAAACTACATATGTAACTCATTACAGCATGTGTTGTACTGTCCTAAAACTCATGTGAAACCCTCAATTACTGAGTACCCTGAGTACCCTCAAGCATTGGGAATTTCTCAATCAAGCTAAACAGGAACACAATTTAATATTCAGTAAAAGCAAGCATTCATCCACCTATACTCACTTTTAGTTTCCCAAATATGCATGTTCCATGTAATGAAATTTGGTTGTTTGGATTAATTCAACAGGAAATCATGAAGTAAAATTTAAACTCTAAAGGAAAAGCAGTCACACTCTTAAGTGATGACATTGACATCACATGAGGCAAGCAAGGCATGATTTCACTGGAGAATGGAAAAATTGAAGAAATTTTTATACTTGAAGATGATTTGGGTTAGACAAGTTCATGCACAATGGATGTAAGAAATTGACAAAAAAAACGAACTTATTTATGGAAATAACGATATCAGGCTAGAAAAAGTAGAAAAATCCTGTTTATCCTGTATGTCCCCTTTTATCCGTCGGAGGAAAATCGCATTTATCCCGTTTGTCCCCTTTATCCCTTGGAGGAAAATCCCGTTTATACCAAGGGGGATAAAGAGGACACTTTTTGGATGGGATTGTCCCCACAACCAACCCTGACTTGGGACCATATTGATGTTGGAAATAGTGATGGACCGAAAGCGCATTGGGCCGAAATTGCGGTTTTCGGAAAAATGTTCTCTAAAAATGGAGTTTGACCGCAAAATCGCGGATTTTGATCCAAAAACCTTTGAAACATAAGTTTCCAATCTTTTTGGCGATTGAAATGTGATTTCACAGTTGAGCAGACTAGAATGGTTTCAATGCACGTGAAAGAAATGAAGAGGAGATTGACACACAGAACAAATACAGTTGGGTAGAGGGAGATGATGAAAATCTTGGTTATTGTAGTAAATAGGGCGGGTCAGATTGAACAGATCCTTCTTTAGTTCCCGTCGTTAATGGAATTGGGCAGGAAGTCGGACAAAGGTGCGTGACCGCAAATATTCCGAAGGGATGTTGGGCCAAGGACAATAAGGTGTTGTCAAGTCCTTGACCGGGAAGGACAGCATGTGTCCAGGCATTGCCTCCGGAAAGGCCAGGTTCCTAACACTGTTGGACACTAACCTTGCCAGCCCGGTGGTGAAGGGCTCAGTTTCGCATATGAAATGCGTCCATGCATTATTGGCATATTGGGGCACACAGAGGTATCGTTTGAGGAATTTGATGAAGGTGGCATCGACGGATTTGAGGGCGGATTGGGCGGAGTAGAGAAGCCAGAGATGCAGGCCGTAGAGGAAGATGGGGGTGATGAAAGTCCGGAAGAGTTGAAGCACTATTGGAAGAGGAAGGTTCTTGATGGGCAGTCTATTGCAAATGTATCCGATCCTGGCCCTGGCCTTGGTTATTGATGATTTGAGGTGATTGGTGAAGGAGAGTTGGGTGGTGAAGGTGAAACCGACATAGTTGAAAAACTTGACGATTTCAATCGGACAATTGTTGATGTGAAAGGCGGTGGGGGGCAGACGACCTTTATGAAAGACCATGGCCTTCGTCTTGATGTGTTTGACTTGAAGGCCGTTCTCTTGGCAATAACCGTGGAGAGCATTGATGGCATTTTGCTATTCCACTCCTGAATCAGCCATGAGAACCAGGTCGTCTGCATATTTGAGATAATGGAATGGATATTTGGTTGATTGTAGTGATGTGCTTCGAACCAGGAGTGCTGCCAGTTTTGACTCGGATGTTTATCGTTGTTAAAAAGGGCAGGTTGTTTTGAACTTTTTGAAAAAACCTAAACAGGGACCAATTTGGCAACACCGATAGCTAAACAAATGGATTTCGAGTTGGCAGCGCTGCCATATTTTATGGCAGATAAAGTCTTTTGCTTGTTGAAAAGTTTAGTTGTGGTCAAATTTTTGACCCTAAAAACCAAAATGGCAAAACTCTGCCAAAAATTCAACTCGAAACACATTGAACGCGGAATTCCCCATAGTTGGAGTTTGAGAAATAACCGCGTTCGGTCCAACCTGTCAAAAGCTTTGGAGAAATCGACAAAGCATCAGTGAACTCTCCTCTTAGTGCTGATGTTCGCGTGCACAATTTCGTAGAGGAGAGTGGCTGCCGAGGTGGTTGAGCGGCTTCTCCGGAAACCGAATTGGAACTCGGGAAGGAGATTCCAATCCTTGACCAATGCGGAGAAACGGGCAGCTAACAGGGTGGACATCATCTTCAAGAAGGGGTTTTCCAAGGCAATGGTCCGATGATTGTCTAGAATGTCCTTGGGCCCCTTCTTATGGATGAAGATGATGGCTGACTCCATCCAGTCTGGTGAGAAGAAAGATGTTTGGAGGGCGTGGCTGAAGAGATCTTGTAGGAGTGGTTGGATTTGGGTCCGGAGAAGTGAAAGTTGGAAGGGAGAAACCCCTGATGTTGACGAGGTGGTTGAGGTGGTTGATTAATAGGGTTCGGACAAAGTTGCGGACAACCTGCGCCAAAATGTCAATTTTTTCCCATTTTAGGCAAATTTAGCATTTTTTTTTTTGAAATTTTTACAACAAATAGCAATTTCGGCATTTTTGTCTAGATTGCTTAAATTCTGCAGAAAATTGTTCGATTAATATGATTCATGCTCACTTTCTCCGTACCTCTTTAAAGAAATAATACAACTTAGAATAATTTGAGCACAGTAAACACTGTTTTCTTGAGGAAGCCAAAAGTTAGAGAAAAGACAAACTTAAGATTACAAAGTTCAGCCCAGAATTGAGACATAAAATTGGCCAAATTTGACATTTTCATGTCAAAAAGTAACATATTTAGAACAGAAAAATCGCAACTTTCGGCGAATTGAGTGTAATTTTTTTTAAGTTATTGCAACTACACGGCAAAAAATTAAAACAGCGACTTTATACCAAAAAAGATAGCAACTTTATCCGAACCCTACTGTGGAATTTGTCAAAACTCGTTTCGTTGAATCTTATTTGAACGAATTCAGTTCGTCTAAAATGCATTTTCTCAAATACTTGTTGATTGTAGTCGAATAACATCGTCGAATGCCTCTCTTTTCAAAAGTTGGCATGATCAAAAACAAAGTTTATCTAACTCGATGCAATTTTTGCGTCAAACGACTTAAAAATTACTTTTCCGATCTAAGAGCAACAAGTTGGTGAACTTAGATTCAGAAATGGAATTCAGGTTTAGTATAAAATTCAACCATGTTTTGTAATGAAGAACGTTATCCAAATCACTTGGGAGTCGAAAAAAATACTTCCCTGGCATAACGGCACTTCCCAATAAGAACTACCGGAACGAAATTTCTGGGAGATTTTTAAAGAATTACCATTTTGTAGTAGTTGCGACAAGTTTCAACGAATTGAGACGGACATCTTGTAAGTATTTCTAGCAACGTTGTTATTAAATTCGCTTCAATCATCCATGATGATTACTACATAGGAGTACAGGAAAAAGAGCGAAAAACACAACAAATAACTAGGTCCAAGGATCTGAATAAGATTGACGGTGTATATGATTCAACATGTGGATACTTTTAGGTCACTTTCGTCGTACTTCTTGCCAGCGGAATTTTGGTCTCAACCTACAACTACTTCGACTCCTCGGGTTCAGCCATTCAGTGTTACTTTGATAAGAATATTCAAGTACCTGCTACAGTAATAAACAGGTAAATCCTTTAATATATTTCTAACTGGGTTTTCAGTATTAGAACATATCTAGTAAAGAGGAAAAAATGCCGAAAAAACGGTTCTAATCTCAATTAGCAATAGTTGAAGGACTCAAAAGCTCATGCATGACATTTTTTGTTTTTATCATTGATTACTTTTGGCATATTATCAATTAAACGTCACACTAGATTTTTTTTTTTGTCTTTTTTTCTTTTTTTGCGGATTTTTTATTACCGCTACAAGGAATGCAATTCCCTGTAAATTGAAGGATTTCTCCCGACAGCTTCAATCCGACCCCCAACAGGATTCGAACCTACGCCGTCTGGGGAAGCACTTACACTCGGCACTTTTAAGAACGCGCTAGTACGCGTGGCCACTCTGGCTTCTTTATACTGAAATTTCTTATACTTTCCTTATATTGAAAATTAATTTGAAACCTCGTGTGTTGTTTACTTATAAGATCACACAATATGGTGTTTGGCAAACTTGGTCCAAGGAAAAACTTTTATGTTTAAAAGCCAATCGTACCCATAGTACTGTGCTCTTTGATCGTTGATGTTGATTTTTAATTCCCCGTCCAACAGAAGGCTGCTGCCCATATACCAAGGTTTCATTCCAGGGAGTATAGAACATTTTCACTATTCCTTAGGTATTGAAATTTTCTACTTGGATTTTTTGCCCTTTAAAACCTTTGCCTGAAAATGCAACAGCTCTCGGGAATTTTGATTGGTCATGTAATCAACAGTAGTATGATTGTCCTCGTACTTAAAAGGGGCTAGACAAATTGATCACGGCAGTGTGCACGACTGAAGCTTTTGAGGCCAAGCTAACAAACATACAATGAAATGAGATCAAGAAATTTCCATGAGAATCATCAATATTTGTCAAGTCATGCTGTTTGTTTGATCCTAAAGATACTGTTGGATGAGGAGCACTTTCACCCTCCCAAAGTATTTTGAGGGAGAACCTGGCGAGGACTTCATTCATCCTGGAGTGGGTTTCCACACGGAAGAAGACGAAACGATTGAACACGCTTACTATCAATGGGTTCCTTTATTCCTGAGCTTCCAAGCCGTCTTCTTCTACGCCCCGCATTGGATTTGGAAACAATTGGATGGAGGTCTATTTCAGGTACATTGAAAATCCCAGTGTTGCAACCCTCATGCTTCTGGAACAATCAGAAGGCACAGAAGGATACAACTAAGGGTTCTAGAGTTTTAGGAATCAAACCCATCTGAGCCTTCACACGCATGAAGGCTGCAACAAAAATGATCATTTGCGTTCCGAAGAAATCATTGGATATTTTGTTCATCATTTAATAGAATCTTACGGAAAACGTCAAATCCAGTCCAAAGGAAGTTAGTGACTACCTCTGGTGGAGACTGGACAACAAAAAAAACATTGGGAAATGCTCAACATTAGCTCCACTTCAGTCTTGGGGGCCAAAATTTGTCTTCTGTGAATTCTTGAACCTGGCCAATTTGATCCTGCAAATGTGTTTGACGGACGTTTTCTTGGGCGGTGAATTCAGCCAATATGGACTCAAGGTATTTGTTTTAGTTTGTTTTATTGTACCGAAAAATCCTAAAGACTTTTTGGCTAAAACTTTATCAACCAAAAAGTATTTCTAGGAAGATGTTGACTCAACTGAATGCCAAACTTACTGTTTGAGCGTTAATTTCGAATAGCTGGTGCTCTAAATGGATAGAGTGAAGGTTTAAATGTTGCTTCTGAATGACCTGAAATGATTTTTTCAAACTGACTCACAGTTTAGAATATTGTACAAAATTTTGCAAGAAATCAGCTGTTATTTAGATTTTTGACCACGACGCCATTTTGATAAAAATTGCTAAGTTCTCCAAATTTGCTTGGATATAAAAAGTAAATAACTAAAAAAGAACTCCATTTACAACATGACCTTACAAAAAGTGCTAAAAAATTGCAGAAAGATTCTTTTAAAACATTCGTGTCATTTTGAAGGTTGCATAAGTTTTTTGACTAAAATTCCTTCCAAGGGTGGTTGGTACTAGAGCTGTGCATCGGATCCGAAAGGTCCCCAAAATCCAATCCGAACTGGATTTCTGTAATCCGAATCCGAACCCGAATCCGACAGCTTCCATTCAATCCGAACGAATCCGAATCCGAAAATTTGTTACTCAATCCGAACGAATCCGAATCCGAAAATTTTTGCCCAATCCGAACGAATCCGAATCCGAAAATGTTCTGCCGAATCCGAACGAATCCGAATCCGAAAATTTGGCGCAAAATCCGAAAAAAATCCGAAAATTTGGCGATAATCCGAAAAAATCCGAAAAATTTTAGCTCAATCAGACATTAATCCAAAAATTTTTTGCTCATTCCGATTTAAATCTGATTATTTTATTATTTTGGCCTAAATTGGAAATAACAACACTATTTCAACTAGAAGTGCCCAGAACATATTCTTTTCAATATAATATATTTTATTAAAATTTTCACATTTAGCCTTGATTTTTTAAACATTTTGACATTTTCTAGGAATAAATAAGCATTTTCTTGTTTTTTAGGCAAAATATTTCAGGACATTTAGGGCAAATTAATGAATGCTCTTTGCACAATAGAATTTCCCAAAATGAACCAAATATGTTGAAGTGTTTACAAAAGGATATTAATTCAAAAAATCACGATCATACCAACAGTCAAATGCTGAAAAAACTGCGTAATTAAATGGGTCAAAAACAATTTTATCTTTAAATCAGTTTGGTGTCAAGTGGGCTGATATTTACGCACTTAATTGTAATCCAGGGGTGAATACTTGGCAAAATCTTTAATTTATTCATATAGGATGGTTTTGCTATGAAGACGTTTTGTAACTTTTTGATGCCTTTTTTACTACAAAACCTTTCTATGATTCTCTTAATATGGAATTCTTTGATCTGCAAATGCTATTATTTAATTGGTAAAATCTGAAACATTAAAATACCTTGTGGAGTCATTAAAAACTTCAGAGTTGAAGGCAGGAGATTGACTGCATTTAAATCATCAAACAAAAAAGGTCTCACAATGAAAATATTGTGAATTGAAATAAAACAGTAAAATGAAAACTTCGGATTGGTTTCGGATTATGTCGGATCCGAAAAATATTTCGCAAATCCGAATCCGAATCCGAATCCGACTGCTTTTGGCGAATCCGAACGAATCCGAATCCGAAAATTCCCGCTAAAATCCGAACGAATCCGAATCCGAAAATTCTTGCGTCAATCCGAACGAATCCGAATCCGATCGGATTCGGATCCGATCGGATCCGACTTTTCGGATCCGATGCACAGCTCTAGTTGGTACAATGCTAGCAAGCTCAGTAAACATCAGCTGAGCTTGTTTGTTTACCCCATAGCTCGGTCGTGGCACAAATTTAACAACCTTTTTCTTACTTGTCCTACTCCATGAAATGCAAAAAATGCACAAAAAGTTAGAAGTACTATATTGGATGTACTTTTCAAAAAAATAGCAAATTCATCGTCATTCTCAAACAAGGAACCTGAAACAAGTAAAATTCGATGTACAAGCATATTCAATCCAGGCATATTGCTGAATATTCCGTGAGGCATGGAATCTAATCTTAGGCAGCCCAAGTCCAAATTTCATGAGGAAAAACAGCACCTGGTAGTATTCCTGTTAGCTCTCTAATAATCAAATGCTCATTAATTGAGCATCAATTTTTAACTCATCCTCGGGAATGACTCCCAGGTTCGCCCATTTAAGCCATCTGAGGCCGTTACTACTGCATGTAACTTAATACCACAGGCCACTTGGACGCTGCAAGCCCGGGATATGAGCCAGGGATATTGCGGATAGTTGGCGAATGCTTAACCGTTACGCTACGACTTCTTGCCAAGATCTCTGCCATTACTGATTCAACTCTTCCGGACCTTCATCACCCTCATCCTCCTCTACTTCCAAACTCTGCCCAATCTGCTCTAATATCCGCCAATTCCACCTACACCAAATTCCTGCAACGATACCTCTGCGTGCCCCAAAATGCCAACTATGCCTGGATGCTTTTTATTTGTCAAAGGAAGCCCCTTACCATGGTTACGCAACCAATTTTGAGGGCGGACTGCTTCACTAACAACCAACTTGCAATTAATCTTCCAAACTCGCGCTTGTTAGCCCTTGCTGATTTTGCAGCTATCTCTGCTTTGGATACCAAGAACAATTTACTGAAGAGCCTACAACTAGTACTATGAAACATTGTTGGACAGATTTTCCGACCTTTTAATTCTGCATCTCAAACCTGAACATGAGGTTATACAAAGTATCTAGCACCACATTTTCAGGTCCACCTATTCACGCTCGCCCTCATTTACAAAGACATAATTTGGAAAATTGGAAAAAAACTTGACGTGGCACCTCCCTCTGATTCTCTATGGGCTTCTCCCCTACTAGTTGTTCCTAAACCCGACGGCTCTTTTCGTCCTTGTGGAGTTCACCGTAAGCTCAATGACGCTACTGTTGATGACAGATATCCACTTCCGCACATCCATGACCTGAATTACCAACTCAAAGGAAAAACAGTTTTTTTCCACGTTTCAGCACTTGATGTATGGTATCTTCAGAGACATCGGTTTTGTATTTATAAATCTCGATGACATTCTTGGCGCCTGTGGAACGTTTCAGCACTTGATGTATGGTATCTTCAGAGACATCGGTTTTGTATTTATAAATCTCGATGACATTCTTGGCGCCTGTGGAACAAAAACACGACTCCCCTTTGAACAGAGTTTTCCAGCTTCTCATTGAGAACGGATTAACAGTGAATAGGGCCAAATGCAATTTTGGACAGTTGGAGGTGGAATACCTTGGTCATTTTATTTCTTAACAGACATTCGTCCCCTCTCTACTACCGGGTGGGGATTTAATTCGCGCACATGTTTGACCAATTTACTTGTACCAATTTTTTTTCGTAAGAATTTTAGAATTCGAAGAATTGTATTTAACAAAAGTTGTGGTAAAAGGTCCAAAATATACTCTTTATTCAAAGAAACCGCCATCAGCTTCGGTAACGGCCTCCAAACGACCTTGGAAGGCCCTGCAGACACTGCGGTTGTACTCCTTGTCGAGGTTGCGCCAGAACCTCACGGCACGCCTCTTCAGAACGTCCACATTCGGTGCACGAGTACCAGGCACCCATATGCTGTAGTCCAATGGGTTCAAGTCGGGGGAGGACAGCGGCCAGAAGTCTTTTGCCCAGAAAGTTGCGTTCTCGTCTAAGCACTTCTGGGTGATTTTAGCAGTATGGGCGGGGGCCCTATCCTGCTGAAACACCTATGACTTGTTGCCGGCGACTTTTTTCATGTAGGAGATGAATGTAGTCTTTAAGACATCGATGTAGTCCTTTGCTGTAAGGTGAAACCCGACGGGGAAGAATATCGGGGGCGACACCTCGCCCGTAGAGGCCACGATGCCCAAAAACATCATCGAGGCCGGGTGCTTTGACCTCGATATTGACCTCGCGGGATCATCTGAGGCCTGGCCGAGGTCCAAGTAGCGATCGTTTCACCGGTTAACCACTGGATCGACGATGAAGTTCTTCTCGTCTGAGAAGAACATGATCTCGGGCGCTTTTTTCAAATAATTCAGCTGCTTCTTAGACCTCTCCAGACGATTTTTCCGGCCGACCTCAGATAATGGAGGCCGTCGTTTGGCAACTTGGGAGCGGCCTCCGGCCTCGTGTACGAACTTGCAGACCGTCTTCGGGTCGACAGCGTACTTCTTTGCGACGGACCTCATCGACTCGCGCGGGTGCTTCTACAAATAACGTTTGATGTTTTTTTTCAGTGGTTCCCAACGTTTTTTGGCCTCTGATTTGAGGCTCGATTATCGACCAGAGGCTGGCTATCGCGAATCCAGCGTCGAACTTTGGAGACGGTCGTCCTGCCGACGCCCAAGGCCTTGCAAACGTCACTAGCTTTGGTGCCGGTGCGCAGCAGTGCTTCGATGAACTCTTGCTTAAAGTTCGACATGTCGAAAAATCCAGCGATTTTTGCAAAATTGTTTTGTTTATCTTGTAGAGGAAAAACAGACGCTTTGATTTTGGCCCAAAAAAACAAAATTGGTCAAGTAGAAGTGTGTCTAAAAGGCCTGTAAACCTGATGTGTGCGAAATAATTCCCCACACGGTAGGGTGGAAGCATTCCAGGTCTTTCCTGAACCCACTTGTAAGGTCGAAGTGCAACATTTCTTGGGCAAGCTCAATTTTCAAAGATGTTTGGTTCCATCTCTTGCGGCTGCCCTTGATACCCTCCAACATGCAACATAATGTGAAAAAAAGGTGGAGTGAACAACAGATTGCGCGGCGCATTTGTGGCAGCAAAGAAAAGCAAAGTCTTTGCCAAAGCAACCTTGTTGTGCCATCCTGACCCTTGAGTACCCACAGCTCTTACTATTGACGCATCTGAATCTGAACATGCAATGGGACTGAATTGGTCCAACTTCAGGCCGATGGAACATTTTCCCCTTTTGGCATTCTTCTCCAAAAAGCTAACCCCAGCTGAAGTCAATTTATTCAGGCATCAAACACTTCCAACACTTAATTGAAGGGTAAACTTTCACAATCTACACAGATGATAAGCCCCTCGTATTTGCATTCTCTCCAAATCTGCGGGCTGTTCATGCCAACTGATTCGCAATTTGGCATTGATCTCGGAGTTCTCAACCGATGTGCAACACGTTACAGGAGCTAAGAATGTGGTGGCAGATATGTTGGCCAGAGTTTGACAAACACGTCAAAACATCTGTTTTGTCTTTGGCCCAACCATACATTGACTATGAGGCCCTTGCGATAGATCAATCCAAATCTGAGGACATTCAGGCTTGTAGAACTGCTGTCTCCGGTCTGGTGATCCAACTCTCACAAACATCCTCAAAGCTCGACCGTCCTCAAAACTTGACCGTCCTCAAAACTTGGTCACCCTTATTTAAATGGAATCACAAGAAAAGTCTGACTTTGTTGCCAAATGTGAGAGTTGGAATACCTCCACCTGGGACACCAATCAAAAATGGATTGACATGATTAGAAACAAAAAACACTGAGTAGAAGGTGGCAGGGCCTAACAGAATTAGAATCATAGCACATATCATTCTTGAATAAAACAAATTTCATTTACCTTGTCGCGAAAAAGTCCTTGAGAGTGTTCCAAATTGCTCTCCAATGCATTTCTTTTCAAGTCATTCTAACTCCTGGGATGCCCTGAAATTAGTCTTTTAGTTAAAATTTAATACAAATACGAGTACATCTCAAATATGCGCTCTAAGGTTTTAATTGCTAAATTAGCAACCAGGTCAATGCTGGTTTTAAAAATATTGGCTTAAGTATTTGATGTTCTTGGCTGTTCTTGGCTGTTAAAATCAAGTGAACAGGTCTACTATTCAATAGTACGTGCTGAGCAAAGTCAACCTTAGCTTGTAATGCTGAAATAGCAAAGTGACATTCATGGGTGGCAGGCCCACCACCACATGTTTGAAAATTTCGGTTGTTTCCTCAAATGGCAGGACTTCCAATGGCGTTTTTCGATGTACAAAAGTCATTATAAAAATATCATGTGAGTATTTATATTTCAAAGTAGCTCAAATAACTGTAACTTTAAACGACTTAAGCCAAGCTTTAAAAAACATACAAAGAGACATTGAAAGCGTCTCTAGTTAAGTGCAGGAAAATGAAATTTGATCATTATTCATTTCTTAGATATTAAGCAATCGTTACTTTAAGATTTCAAATTGTCCTCAATAGCCCACTGAATTGCTCTAGTTGTTTGTTAAAGCAATTGCTAGTACATATACTTTTGAACAACGCAACAGTATATAAATGCTTTTTGTCTTCTGTCACTTTTCAACCAATCCGGTCAGACCCTGAGCCAACCTCTGAGGAAGCCAATTGGACACTGAGCCAACTTCAGAACCAATCTGTTTGGACACTGAGCCGACATCAGAACCAATACGATTGGACCCTGAGCCGACCTCAGAACCAATCCGATCATACACTGAGCCGACCTCAGAACCATTCCGATCATACACTGAGCCGCCTCAGAACCAATCCAATTGGACACTGAGCCAACCTCAGAACCAATCTGTTTGGGCACTGAGCCAACCTCAGAACCAATCTGTTTGGACACTGAGCCAACCTCAGAACCAATCCGATCGGACACTGAGCCGACCTCAGAACCAATTCGATCATACACTGAGCCGACCTCAAAACCAATCCGATCAGACACTGAGCCGACCTCAGAACCAATCCGATCAGACACTGAGCCGACCTCAGAACCAATCCGATCAGACACTGAGCCGACCTCAGAACCAATCCGATCAGACACTGAGCCGACCTCAGAACCAATCCGATCAGACACTGAGCCGACCTCAGAACCAATCCGATCAGACACTGAGCCGACCTCAGAACCAATCCGATCAGACACTGAGCCGACCTCAGAACCAATCCGATCAGACACTGAGCCGACCTCAGAACCAATCCGATCAGACACTGAGCCGACCTCAGAACCAATCCGATCAGACACTGAGCCGACCTCAGAACCAATCCGATCAGACACTGAGCCGACCTCAGAACCAATCCGATCAGACACTGAGCCGACCTCAGAACCAATCCGATCAGACACTGAGCCGACCTCAGAACCAATCCGATCAGACACTGAGCCGACCTCAGAACCAATCCGATCAGACACTGAGCCGACCTCAGAACCAATCCGATCAGACACTGAGCCGACCTCAGAACCAATCCGATCAGACACTGAGCCGACCTCAGAGCCTATCCGATTGGACACTGAGCCAACCTCAGAGCCAATCTGATCCTGCAATGAGCTTACCATAGCACATATTCGATTGGACAATGGCTGACATTAGAACCAATCTGATCAGACACTGATTTGTCATTTCTTCAACAGATACACGATATTCTTTCTTGAAATAAGCCTGATCATACAAAGTTGAGTCTATTTTGCGGGGTTGACCTTCAAGGAAGGTTTGAATTGGAGGATGTGATATTTTTCCTTGTATTCTTTGGGGGCATGTGAATATTACATTCTTGAAAATGTTCGACCAATTGGATAAATTTAAATCCCGATCCTGAGAAAGATATTGATGGAGGCAAATGCGTGTTTTCCGACCCGTGAATTGTTTCTTTTGGTTTTCGGATCTGCGAACCAAAAGGAAAGAGCATGGCGAGGATGGGATACAACAGGGTGTGACTTTTCACAACTTGTAAGCAGTGTGATTATGAGAGGTTGCCCTGGTAGGCACAGGATTGGAGAATTGAGATCCACTTTTGCAGAATAATTTAACTCTTAAGAATGAGGAAATGCACATGGAGTTTTGCAGACAATGGTGGCAGCTTTTCAAGCCATCCGTCGGGGAGAGCTTGCATCATCACTCTTTCACCTCTCTTTACCACCCACCAAGCAAATCCGCGCAGCAGTGCGTCATGAAAATAGTTATAAAGGGCATACAACTTTTCTACCATAACCCTGCTGGCATGGAGCACGCCCTGGCTTGATTATTAGGAAACTTGCCACATGGCCACAAGGTTACGTCCACAACCATGAAAGTCGTAATAGGGTGCCAGAAGTTATCTGAAATAGGACAAAGAGAACAGAAGCAAATCTAAACCATTAAAAATGAATAATTGAAACCTAGTCTAAATGCACACCCTGATCCTTTGTAGGTGATGAGCAAGACTCCAAAGAGTAACTTCCCACTGATCTTCTCACGCTCACACTACGTGATGCTTTAAGGGAAAGAGAGGGACATGTAGGGGTTGGCGCTTGGAGACGGTTCAAATCGGCATTCAATATTGATATCCACAGAGCGGCTCTCATTGGAAAAGTTGGGCCTACTCAGAAGCGGAAATGAACCTGCCTGTCAAAGGCTGCCAGAGGAATAGGGAGTGCTATGGAACAAGGCAGGCCAGATTCCGTCAGATTCTAACGCCCAACAACCCCCTGACACGAGGCTGCCAAAAACAACCCAACTCAATTTACTCCAACTTCCATCCAGGAAAACACACTCAGGGACCAGACATACCCACAACTTTACTCACAACATGGCAAAGACTCCCCTGAGGTGAGAGAGAAACATGAATGATAGCTGGAAACACAGATGCTTTGGAGGGTACCAAAGACGCGTCCACTGGCCACCTGCATCGAAACTGGTCTCGAGAAGACTTCGAGCCCATCTTATTCAAAAATCAAGAATTCCTTGCCTCCTTCTCCTCCACCATCCCAAGTACAAAGCCTAAACACTAAGTTCAACCCCCACCAGCACCACTCGATCAGCCAAAACCTTTTCAAGCAGAGGGCGATCAAAATAGAACAAATCAAATCGCATCAAAGATTATTGGTACATCAAGAACTTGGCGCAAAGAGGAGAATTCTAAGAGTGCAACCTCGAAATAGAGACTAAGTTCCCGTCTGAACATCAGGGGTAATCTAGACTCAATTCCGTGGGATTTAAAGATGCTCTCATAACTAAAGTGAAGCCTCTCCAATTACGACAATTGACCCGTAGACCTGGATTACAACAAATCTAATAAATGCTCTTGAAATCATAAAGTATCAGGCAACCTATGCCTTCTTTGAGAATTGTGCAGGGCTGGGGTGCATCCCATTACAAGATACTTCCCATTCCGGTGATGTTCCTAATGAAACATTTGGATCTGTTCGACCTTTTGCAAACCTGCCAAATCCATTGATGCCCAAATGGGTAGAGCATCTTCCAGGCGAGCTTGAACAATCGAGTTGTACAGAGTTAGTTAGCACAAGGAGGACGGCACTAATACCGTCCTCCTTGATTAGCATCTAACATTATCTCTAGACTTGAAAGTGCAGTAGGTCTAGCCACACGTGTGAAGTAGTTTTACCCACTTTCATTGGATGTATTCATCAAACCTTTCATTTTCTTGGATGGCAATGTATTTTTTCTGAAGTCGGAACGCAGCTTCGCAGCTGGGATCTGATTAAGGCTATCCGCTTCGAGGGGATATTGCAACTCCAACAACAAGCATTAATTTTTACCTCACCCTCTAAAATGACCTCAGGTTCGCCCATTAAAGCTTTCAAAAGCCGTGACTATTGCAAGTAACTTAATACCACAGCCCACTAGGGCTCGACAAGCCCGGGATTCAAACCAGGGATGTTGTGGAAAGTTGCTCGGATGGCAGTGTAAAAACCCTTCATAAATGATGCTTGATCACAACTTCCATATTCTTTGAGGAACACAACCAATTTGTATGATCCAAATGTCATTGCATCATGTTTATTGTTTATTATTATTATTGATTATTGAAAACCCACTCACGCATCAAATTGATAAAAAGAGTTTTGGGTAAAAGAATAGCTTACATTATGTATAACGTTAAAAAGGAGAATGATACATGAAAAGTACATGAATAAGAGTCGAGAAATAAAGAGAAAAAAGAGCAAGCGAAGATTCACAAACAACGGTGTTGTGACAACGTTAGTTGCCTTTTGAAGGATGATATAGATTGGGAGCCTGACGCGCGCTAATCGTGAGACTGTTCCACAACAACTCGAACAAAATAAAGGCTTCAATTGACGTTCTAAGTATTCACCAATCAATTTCGTACATAGTTAGATTAAGTTTTCCTAAAAAGTAAGAAACTCAATGCAAATCAGCGTGGAGATTCATCAAGAGCTGACATTACCGAGTCAATTCACAGCAGCACTGGGCTTGAATGCGCATCGAGGTTTAAGGAGAACGAGAAGGTTATCTTCCGGCACCCAAGGTTTTGGCCCGTCTTGGCCTTCAAAGGCTAAAAAGGTTAAACATTATGCTTTCAAAGGTAAGCTGAGATCATGAGCGTCAATTTGGTGCATAGGTAAAGTTGCCTCAAACAGGTCGAACCCAAGAACCACAGTACAATGGAACCGACGTCTTGGGACCAAAATGGCACATGCGCGTACTCTTTTATTATAGCGCTCTAGTTGGTCAGTTGACCTCGTAACCGATTGCTGGAACTTAATGACAAAGTACAACCCCCCTCCAAATCGGTCATCTTTTTCCCTCCAACATTCTTGATTAGTTTGAAGGCATACACCAAGTCTAGATTTTGCCTTTTTGCCTCCAAAGAAGCCAAGCCGCAACGCTCAAGCCGAGCACCATATTCCATGCCCAGAGGCCCATACAACTCCCGTGAAAATCTTCGCTGAAGCGATTCAATCCTATTAATATCTACCTTATATACCTGGACCACATTTGTGAGGAGAACTCAGAGAACTCAACATACACAATATACAGGGTGCGTATGGTATTTGTTGATTTCAGGAGTTCTGCAGGAAAAAGGCTGCCATTTCAAAAATCATGGTCCGATTCGAGAAATAAGCACATATTTGGATTCAA
Organism: Tigriopus japonicus; assembly: GCA_010645155.1. Taxonomy (NCBI): domain Eukaryota; kingdom Metazoa; phylum Arthropoda; class Copepoda; order Harpacticoida; family Harpacticidae; genus Tigriopus; species Tigriopus japonicus. The sequence continues at coordinate 12,120,266 of CM021316.1, read as the reverse complement.
CGTTGAAAATACTATTATTTTAGTCAAAGAAACCGCCTTGCTCGTGAAAAATTCTTTCCAGTCTGGGCCTGAATCGGGAGCAGGCCTTGGCTGCCAAGTCCTTGGACAAATTTGCAAATTCATGGCGGTTTTTTTGCTTCAATTCGTCTGAGGTGTTGCATGGAGTTCGGTTGGTTTCTCTTTTAACCACGCCCAATATGAAAAAATCCAACGGATTGAGATCCGAAGAGTTAGGAGGTCAAAATTAAGTCCCGTCCAACGAAATCGCCAAAACTGTCCTACAGCCAGACTTTGTTTATTGTACTTTCCGGCGCGAATTTCTAACAAGACCTCTTGTCTTTTCCATGAAATTGGAACTGTAAATTCTTCTTTTGATGCCATTTTTTGTCCACACACTCACATATGACTCATCTTTGAGCTGACAAAATTTCAACCCTATGGCTCTGACAGATATTCCAAAAAACACCACCAAAATCGATCAACAAATACCATACGTACCCTGTACAGTCGGAGAAGCACGCTCGGTTCACGACTAATGAAGTTCCGTCGAATCATGCCAAGCATAGCATTGTTGAAAACCATGTTACTCTAACTAACCCAAGAGTTGTAGAAAGTCAACTTTCTCTAAGTCATCAATAAGATTTTGCCAGTACTGTCAATTCCTTCTACATACTTTTTTATATCCATAGGTATAATCAATTCATCAATAAGTGAAGAAATACTGCCATTTGTACTGAAATTCTGAAGAGAATCAGAAAATGAAAAGAAAGGAGCCGACCTAATATGGAACCTTGTAGAACGCCTGGCTTGAAATCATTCATAACACTTGATGATCCTTCAAGCTTTACATTTTTTGTTTTACTTTAGTCAAGGATCACTATATTACGTGGAGTGCCATCGAGCCAGAGCCCATTGCCATGTCCTTGTTATTTTTCCTGCCTGTCAGCCTGGAGCAAATGGAGAAATGCAATATAATTGGAATTGATTTTGTTTTATTTACATTAATCAGAAAAAAACATAAAAATAACCGATTATCAATCATTCAATGCCCAGTTGATGTCTCCTTAAGAATTGAAAATGTTTTGTTTCATCATGTTGAGTAAAATATATTCAAAGTGCCAATCAACTGACTTGCTTTGTGACAAAGATATAGATAAAGATATGTCTTTTATTGAAGACAACATTGTTTTTAACATTAAGACCATTCTAGGTCATTCTTCCCCTTGTGGAATGATACAAATTTTCGTCTCTGTTTTCAACAGTAAATTGTCTTCTTCTGTCTCGAGAACCCCTGACACCCAGACACTCAACACAAAAACTTTCTCAATTTTGAAAACTTATGTTACGATTGAAACATGAACTGACAATGCGATTTCACTTCTTTCAGGCTTTGAATTTTGTATTTATGGAACCCGAAAATCGTGTAGATCCAATGTCGAGGGTTTTTCCTTGGATGACAAAGTGTATCTTCCACAAATATGGAGGTTCTGGTACCATTCAGAGGTTTGACGCACTCTGTGTCTTGGGGATGAACATTATCAACGAGAAAATTTTCTTGCTTTTGTGGGGCTGGTATATCGTGTTATTTGTGGGAACAATAGTGGCCCTTGGAGTACGGATTTCCCAAATTTTCAATCGCAAATCCAGATCATGGTAAGTTAAAGCCAAACAATATTCAAAAATGCTGCTTTTTCTCAAGGTAGGCCTGAGTTGTAGTAATCCTTGTAGTAGTATTTAGTATCATCCTAGTAGTATTCAATCATTGAGAGACTTGAGAATTTGGCGTTTTTACCATTTCGCATATCACTTCACCATGTATTTAATTTAACAATTATATATTTTTAGCTTATTTTCAAGCCATGACGTGACCATGAGTCGCAAAATATCTATTTTTTATTCATAGGGCAGAGTGCCTACGGTTGCAAAATTTGGAAAATTGTGATCTTTAAAAATGATATATTGCCCATTTCTAAAGGGTAGTCTTTACGGAGTGGCCTGGAAAAAAACATGAAAGTCAAACCATTGATTGATCAGCTCTCTGGATTGATCAATTATTGTATGCTATGGTCTATTCGTCTTCAGAGTGAGGAACTGATAAGTTTTTCAACTTTAATAATTCATGCAACATTTACTTGACTTTAAGATCAATCTGTTCCAAAAAATACAATTTATGATGAAAAGAGTATTTCTGAGAGTAAATTGTGTGAAAAAAGCAAGGAGGGCGCCTTAGAGCGCGGGAAAATACAAAAATCAAGGGTGGCGTATTCAACCACAACCATTGTGCAATTTTTGCCGTCACCTTTAAGTTTTGCATCAAACTCGAAATAGTTATTTCGGAAACAGTACTCCAGCTTTAGCTTTACACCAGTCAAAGACATGAAAGATAAACTAAATCATGACTTTCCAGTTGCCATTAGTTAAAAAACTGACATCTTTTTGGTTAAATCAGTAAAATTATTTTATCATCTTTGAGGTACAAACAAAAAAGACAAGGTATTTTTCAAAACAATTTAAAACAAAATTCCTTTTTATTTTAAAAGAATGCCAAGCTTGAAAATAAAGCCTTTACTCTAAAGTACGTCGTGCACAAAAAGACTAAATTATTTACTGAATTATATGTTGCTTCTGTTCAACCGCAATGTTTTTGTCAAAAAGTATCTTTCAGTCGAAGAACTTGTAGCAAATGTTATGCAATCAAAAGTGTTTATAGAATTATCTGCCTAAGCATTCCAGTTTTTGACATTTTTGGCCCCATCAAATCGAAACATCATTTTAGCAACAACAAACCGACGGGGAGATTGTGGGTCACAATTTCTCAGTAAAGATTCCTTCCTACTTGGCATAGAATGTTTTATTTATAAAAACCCGCGAGATCAAACTCGTCAATTAGAAACATTTTTGGCACAATTTGATCGACTTTTTCCAAGCACCTGTGCATTATGTCCTAAAAATATGTTTAATTGTTCTTTTAGGTTCCTTAAGCGCCAAACCTTGAAGGAATTGGAATATGGCAAGAGGCGCATATATGAAAAGATAATAGCTGCAGCTGTCGAGCAATTGAACTTTTCGGAGTGGTTGATGCTCTATTACATGTCGCAAGCACTGCCTCAAGACGATTTTTTGGTGCTTTTGGATTTTATAGGTTCAAAAGTGTAAACCAATATGGAAAAATGAAACATGTTTATCATTTTTTGAACTTCAAGTGACTTCGCTTGTATTTAAAGTCGTTCTAACGTCGTAATCTTCAATTTTTTTATGCATTTACAGTATCTGCTTCGTTTGAAGATCTCTCATGAGCTGTAATTTTGGTTTACTTTGAAAACAAGATTTAGATAATGTGATTACTGATTAGGGCAGAAACAGTTTGATTATAAACGTGCAACTGATAAAAAAGTGTACATACATTGTTGGAACTAAATGCTAATTAAACCAGATTTTTTAAACCAATTACATTTCTTAGCATCGAATTTCCTGGATCAGCTTTTTCAATCATTTCCCATTGAAAGCCACGTGCTTGGAGACAAAAGCATAAAACAACCACTAACAATACATTCTCTCTTGCTTCAGGCTTCAAGCATGAACCTCTACATATTTAGAGGTCTACACTGAAGCTGAGACAAATGCAGGTTTATTTGACAACTTCATGGGAGTTTTGTCGTGATCCGACCTTTGGACTCTTGATTGGAGTTGTTCATCAAACACAGACTCATAAGACGCCATTTCAACTTGAGTCAAAGGAGATAAGAAAAGCGCTTTCTTTGGATAATGAACAGAGGAGCTGTGCCCGACTTTTCAAAATGAAAATGTAATGTATCAGAGCTGTACCTAAATTGGCATCAAGTCAAAAAAGCACACATTTCCAAAGTTACAAATCTTAAGGATTGAATGCATTTTCACAACTTAAACCTGAAGTTTCAAAAAGGATATGATGATCTTCAAAATACCATTCTCAATCCTGAAGGTAGTGGCTTACTATCAAGATAGGGCAACTCATTTAATATAAATTGACACATTTTCTTAATTTGCTAACTCTGCCTGGTTGTCAAAAGATAAAGATCAGTTTGCTAAAACTTTGCCATTTATGATGGCACCATTGGATATTTTTGGCCAATGCAGTCTGGATCTTTTTGCTCTGCAACCTAGCGTCAATGCATTAAATGACAAATTTGAATTAGATTTTGAAAACAAAGTTTCTTAATGTGTACAAAAGGGGCTGGAAATGTCTTGTCCGGTCCGAGGTATTCATTCACGGAGAATGGGATTATTGTGAGCATAAGGTCATGAACATAAGAGAGAAAATGTAAGTGGAAATGATGGAGGGAACGAATACATCTGTCTTCACAGAGGATCAGGACAGGACGCATACAAAATTGATCGTAAGACATGGTGGTCACCCTCAAGCAGAACACCGCATCATGTTCACTTGTTGGAACTGCGGCCATCCTGAACGCACCAAGGATCTACCTTTTCCTGAGCAAGGTAGAGTGGGCTTCCGCTAGAGTGGTTGTGCTGTATGGCCGATGAGGGTTGCTAATGGCAAGATGTTTGTTTTAAATCTGCAAATCCATGAAAGAATGCAGCACCTCAGATTTGCTCTGCGCGGGGACTGCACTGAAGGAGAGTTGGAAAAACGTCGAATCGTGTTAGTTACAGGGTGATAAAGACGTCTTAGGACAATAAACGTTTTACTTGGCAAATATCATAGTCATATACTAATAACTAAAAACTGCACCATATGCAGTCCAAGTTTGATACAAAATGGTCGACTGTGGCCTTCAGAACAACATTCATGTTAAAGTTTTTTAACATTTGACATGTCACAACCATTTTTATGAGAACACTTATATATATTTTTACAATATTTTACTTTATTTTATACAACCTGACATGACCTTGAGTCGCAAGAAACATATTATTATTATTATTATTATTATTATGTAATGTGGTCCATTCCATTCAAGCTTCTTATGTGGTCCATTCTATTCAAGCTTCTAATGTGGTCCATTATTATTATTTTTTTTCTTTTTTTTTGGGGGGGGGGCGGATTTTTCATTACCGCTACAAGGAATGGGATTCCCTGTAAAGAGAGTTAATCATCATTATAGTTTCAATAATTAATGTTTTTATGAAATTTGATCTACCAATGAGTTACTGTTGGCAGATCTATACAACCCTTGTATGGTGGGTTGGTCAGGAATAGTATTTAAGAATTTGTCCAATCCTGCCTTAAATCCTGTTAGAGGATCAGCTCCTACATATTCCCGACGAAGGCAAATAGGCAACAAATTGAACAATGAAGGAGCCCGATAAAGAAGAGAGGAGGACATTCAAGCTTCTAATGGGATCCATTCCATTCAAGCTTCTAATATAACTTGATGGTTTTGAGTAATTGTGGAAACTTTTGCACAGAATGTGGTATAAATGAAGTGCTAAATAGATGGAGTTCTGAGGTATTGAATCAATATCATATTATTGACATTTTTATCAACATTTCAATAATTTAGTTAACTGCATTCATTGTTTTGCTTAGGATCAACTCTTTTCAGTGTAAGCAGATGGCTGATGAGCGTGATTAGAGACGCTCTGCGTAGTGAGAGACGGCGAGGTTGAGACCGGCGTCAATGACGTCATTCAGTATGCAGCATGTGAATGACTGATTCCCTTTTGGGTGCCGTTTTCAACATTTCCAAACAGATGGAAGCCTCAACAAGCTGATGCTCAATCCAGTGCCTCCGCATCTTACTCTGAAGCAGAACGTTTGCGTTTTTCTAGAGGCCAACCTAATGTGCTTCTCTAAGAAAAGCGTCTCTAAGAGTGATCGTCACCTACTCTTTGAAATTTCCGCTCTACAGCGAAAAAAAAAATATTTTTCCGGGCCCTACACTGGTTATCATTTACTTATCAAGTATCAAATCAAAATGAAAAAGCAAACCCGTTAATAAAAGCTAGTTATTCTTCAAAAGAGTAGTTGGCCAAGTAACAAAACAGGTCACTTTATAATACTAAATTTATTGCAACTCATGAAATATGCCAAAAATATTGCCACAAACCATAATTCGTCATGTCAAACCAAAGATACCTTGAGCTGGGTGAGTTATAGACTTATAGGTAGGGACTGGAATTTTGGACGAATAAACTTTATCGTATTTTTTTCATCTTTTTTCGTCTTTTTTACCTTTATTTAGGATTTTAAAGAAAACTAACATTCGCTTCACCTAGATGGCTCTTACATGATTTAGCATGCTCTTAACACATCCTAGTAGGGTGCCCTCTCTTGTTCTCAAAATGAACAACACTGCTGTCAGAGCAAGCCCTCTGAAGGAAGCAAAGTTGAACTTCAAGCAAAGAGAAAAATGACAATCAGCGCCATCTTGAGATAGAAACATTTGTGGGTGCTTCTGGTAAATATTTAGCCTCAATTTGTGACTACTCAGTTTGACTTTTTACTTTTTGAACACAGTAATATGGTAGCTGAGCTCCAAAAGACTCGAAATATGAAGAGAAATCCATTTTAAGATGGAAGCTGCAATTTTGGTAACAAATCAAAGTTGAGGATAGATCTGAAATCAAAGGACTTTGCTCCTATTTTGGCTCCATCTAGTGGCAACTTTTGTAACCTTCAATTAACATTCTTCAATTGCGAATTTGTTTGCGTCTAATTTGGATTTTATACGTCTTTTTTTGAACTCTTGGTTTTCACTTGACATATTTACTACCGAAAATTTCTTGCCCAATAATTACTTCCTTTTTTAAAAAAATAAACTTTTCGCCGTTTTTTCACAAGCAGACAAATTTTTCCCGGTCAAAAGGGACATACCGGGTGCGCCGAAACAACTCATACACTTAAGCTCAACTTTTGCACAATGTATCCCGGCACTATGATGGATGCCATAAGGAAACTTAGTAACAAAGTAGTCTTTTCCATATGTCCTTCTTGATGATCACTTTTCAAGCACTCCACCCGTGGCAACAAGGCTCATCTCACTACACTTGTGGAGAAGGACTTCATTGATGCCAAAAGGCTGCTTGCAGACATTTGGATCCACTCATACTCAATGGAGGGCTTTAAGGACCCAATTTTTGCATGCTCATTGGCACACACTTTGTTTCAAACCACATCCACACAAGGTAGTCACTCCCAAATCTCTTGGATGATCTCTATTGGCGTGCTGCCATCATTGAGCCGTGCAGAAAAAATTTCCAAGGTTTTCTAGTATCAGGAATTTGCAAATGCATTGGTCAATTGTTATGCAGGTAAAAGGTAATTAATAGGGGGAGAAAACCAAACGTTTTTTCTTATAATGCAGGCTTGAAAAACATGGCAATTTTAAAAAAAAAGATCATTCAAATAGTGTATGAGTTGTTTTGGCGCACCCGGTACATTTCGACTATTTTGTGTGAGCAGTTTTTAACGTCTTTTTTCGTCTGTTCGGGCACTTAATTTGTATTCTTTCTTATAAAACAGTTTCATTCGCCTTTTTGGGTAAATTGATTTGATTTTTACCTTCACAAAATGAGATAAAAGATTTTTGTATAATTGTAAACATTGTATAAATAAGGTTTTTGTTTTCGTTTTTTTGTCTTAAGGAGACTTTTATTCGTCTTTTTCGTTGCATAGGTCAATTTTTTTCGACCTTTTTTCGTCTAATCAGGCAATTCTATTCGTCTTTTTTTCGTTTAATTTGACAGTTTTATTCGTCTAAACTTCCTGTCTCTACTTATAGGTGTTCCTGTTCTAACACGTCGTTATTTTCACAGTTTTTACTGTTTTCTTCCCCAAGTTGAAAAATCTGTGCACACTACAATAATTGAGCAAACAAAGTTTTTATGAAGCAAACAAACGGCTCGTCTCGCCTGATTGAAAAATATCCAAAGGATTATTCAGACGGAAATTGGCAGGCATCATGAGAGCAACGTTTTGGCAAGAAGTGAAGGCAATTTTAGACTTTTTTCTTAAAGACAATAAGAAAGTTATCCGTCATCCCCAATTGACCAAAGACGCATTTTGGCTTCATTATAGGGTGAGCCCAATCTTGAGTTTCCTTGACAACGAGAGTTCCAACTTTGTAAGGACTATCGATTAACTTTAGCATCAGCTTCAGACTCGATTTACTCAGAAATGCCTTTTAACCAACAAGTTATAACCTACCACGGCGTTTAATTGAGTTAGGTAAGTCATTTTTGAGTTCCAAAGACATTTGAGACCAGTTTTGGAGTGAGAAGACAATCCTGCATAAGACGTCAAGGTCGGTTAATTAGGTCACGGGCCAAAAACTGATATAACGTCACTTAAAACTTGCTAAAAACAAATTTATGAAAATTTTCTTTTGGATAATTGTTAGGCACACTTAGTTCGGTAAAGATTCAAAATATTGGTGTAATCTATTTAGCCGTTCAATTTTCAAAGGCTATTTTCAAACACAATTCTGGAAGGACATAATCGGACTTTTGTTCACCCAAATTTGAAGAAAGGCTCAACACATTTCAATTCAAAAAAGTCAATATTTCGGGTTCAGCCAACATTGAGGACATGTTAGAAATAGGTGACAAGAAAAAATCAGAAAATTGTTATTAAGCAAGTTTTAAGTGATATTATATCAGTTTTTGGCCCGTGACCTAATTAACCGACCTCGACTTCATATGTGGGATTGTCTTCTCACTCCAAAACTGGTCTCAAATGTCTTTGGAACTTATAAATGACTTCTCCAGCTCAATTAAACGCCGTGCTACTGTAATCTGTGTGGCGACTTGTAGACGAATGTGTAGTCCCACAAAGGTCACAGACTCGAGATACTAAAGCAGGCCGGTCGTGAAATTTCATTGTAGGCAGCAAGGGCCGTTTAACATCAGCGACTAGTTGAAACTTGCCCAAACAAACGTATTCGTAGAAGGCAAATTTTTGAAAAACATTCAGTTTTTTGGCCATGTAGCCTCCTGTCTACGCTTTCCTTCTCCCAAGTTATACTAAGATGTTCAATGAAGGTGATAATTCGATTCACAGGCATTAGTTCACGCAATTATTGGATTTGGCATTGAAAATAAGTCGTGCCCACTTCCATTTGTACTATGATCTTCCAGTTGTTTGGGCATTTCACGATATTCTTCGGAAATATTTGCATATTCACGCAACTTCTGGCCACTTTCAACAATAAGCAAGGCAGACAAAATGACGACAATGGCCTTTCTAATTTCTATAGACCTCTATGGGTAGTTCCATAGAGGTCTAAGGGTAGTCCTCCTCAGTGTGACCAATTACCTAACTTAAAAAAGAGCTCAATAACTCAGTTTAGATGCAAATTTTGGAGCTAAAAGAGCGAACTTTTCATGAAAAAGAGCTAAAAAAGAGCTAAATTTAAAAAGGCCAAATACACTGATACATTTATGTTTTTGAACCTTTAATAAATGGTAGCGTCTTTCAAGACATGGGAAAAGTTGGCTTTTGGAGATGTTTTTGTTAATTTTTTTCAAAAAGGCCAATACAAAAAAGGTTTCTCTGTGATGTGATGTTGTTGGCTTTTTGCATGTTACAGATAGACCAATGATCATGAAAGACCTGGATGCCTCGACGTCCAAAAGGACAATTGGTAGAGGTTTTAGCCGGTGCTAGTGCGAAAACGGAAATTGTGGAAGTCTAGCCAAAAACTGTTTTTTTGCTTTAGCAGAAAGAGGAATGGTTTTGAGTCAATTGCCCTGGAAATCCTACGTGATTGCTTAAAAAATGTCCAATTTTGAAAAAGCCTCATTTTGTGAAAATAAAAATCTGGCACCTTGAAAAATTGTACAGAGGAGCCAAAAATCTTAAAAAATCGCAGGAAAAGAGCTAAAAAATTGCAAAATAATTCAAGAGGTACTTTGCCCTTAGGGCAAACTTGCTCATCTTGAGGCTCTTGGAGATGATAAGTTGGCGGCACACAGACTCCAAAAATGAGTTTATTTTGGTAACAACACCTGGTGCAAGTTTTGGCGCGAAAGTGGGGAGAGAGAACATTGTCATTTTGATGATAGTATACTAAGAAGTAGGCAAAATAGTTTTTATCCTGGAAAAGGAGAAAGATAAATAAAATTCCCCAAAATGGGCAAAATAATCAAAAATAATAATTTAATGGAAAAAATTGGAAACGTTCGCCCAAGTGATTAGGAATGGGTTCGAATTGGCCATGAGTCAGATCAGTGTCGGATAGCATCGATTCTAAGGTCGGCTCGTCGTGAATCGGATTCAAAAACCCATCCAAGAACCAATCTGGAGTCGGAACCGACTTCAGAAGAGTTGACTTGTGAAACTTGGTAAAATATAACTAAGCTTATTTTTATCATCTCCGCAAGGTTTTTACTCATTTGTTCCAAAAGATACTTTCTACTCACGACGGGCCAAAAGTTGCACAAAAACCAGCACAAAATCGCAAAATAATGTACACAAAAATGTTGAAATCACAAACGAACTTCATAAAATCGCAAAAATCGCATAAAAACCAAATCTCTCATACATGCCTTAGATATTTTCATCATTTTTCAATTTTGAAGAGGAAGTATTTAGATATTGCCTATTGGGGTATCTTAAAGATGCCCAAAGTAAGATGACGTTCGTCCTATCGCTTTGTGCAAACAATAGAAGCTGGACATAAAAATTCTCTATACAAAGATAATTTCAATCATATTTTTAATCAAAAACTCTACTAAAGAGACTGGAAATACAAAACACTATTTATGCACCTGCAAAGGAAGGGAGTAATGGCCAAAATCCGGCGGAGGGAGTTTCATTTTATTGGCGACCCGAGGGCGTCAGCCCGAGGGGCCTCAATTAAAATGAAACGAGTGATGTCGGATCTTGGCTATTACTCCCTTCATTTGTGGGTGCATATGGTATTTTGTTGACCAACTTATCCTTTTTGGGACTTCCGTTACAATTTTTCAACCCTGAAAATCAGTTCAACCACGGACATTCGTACTATCCAACTAGCATGCTTTGCTTACTCAATACCGATATTAGGAGCAAGCTCCGTTCATCTCAAGTACATCAGTTGGTGTGTTGGCTACTCAGTGCCATGGTATAAAAGCTTACCACCATTTCTTCAGTGGATCATTCCCCGTCATTGAGACGGGGGCTTCAGACGTGCAAGTAATTGTGCGTCTGAGATGTACTTGTAAAGGCATGATTCATTCATAGGGCAATAAAGTGATTGGTAGGGTAATAAAATGATTTGTAGGGTAGTAAAGTAAGTTGTAGGTGAATAATATTTTGGACCTGACCTCTTTAGGCTGGGAGGAAGTCTCATAAAAGGAGAAGGCGGTCAATAAAAAATGTTACTGTTGACGAAAAGTTCTTTTATGTTCAAGAACATAAAAATTATTCTCAAATTTGGAAAACATGCGTTTTCCAAATTTGAGAAGACCAATTTTCATTGAGATTTTCGCTATTTATGCTTTCTCTATATAAATTGCCTGAGTTTTTGTGTTTTATGTTACATAATATTTACCTTGCAAATATGAAAAAAACTTGCAAAATTTGGCATTTTTCACAAATAAAGGTAAATATGACTATTTTAAGCCCAACTCGCGAATAAGAAGGGAAAATAAAGGCGTATTGAGTCCTTTAAGCGCAACCAGTGAAATGGAAAACACGTGCAACCTTTGAGCTTTAATACGCAAAATTTTTGTTCTTACGTGTCCAGTCTACATTGAGAAGTTCGAAAATAGGTCAAACGTTTGAGTCAGGGTGCAATATTTGGAGCTGTATTACTAAGGTGACCTCCCAGTCTTATGTACTGTGACCTCCCAGTCAGCTGCTCGTTAAAGGACCCAATAGTGCAAAAAAAACAGAAAACAATATTTGCCCATCCCTTGGACCCTCCCATTGACTCATTCACTTACTACAAGCGCATTGATGTCAGAAAATCTTTCTATAAAACCCTTTATCAGCCTGATCCCATCCAATCTGATCCAGATTCACACCGATTCGGATCTGATCCATAAACAAATCGGTACAACCCGAAAGGTTACCGAACTCACCCTAACCCAGAACCAAAAAGTCTTAGCCCGACCTATCCCTAGTTGTGATGTCCACAATTTTGAAGATATCCCTCAAAATGGATTTCCCGGTTTAGACCTTAACCTTACCTTAACCATCCTACGTTCAGTTATAGTTATATTTTTACTATTAAATCCGTCATTTTATCTTCAACAATGTCCCTTCATGTTCCTTCAAAACCATTGTCGTCCGAACATGCAGAACCTCAATTAACTAACTTCTCTTTTGAACAATTTTACAGGTGACAGTTACTTTCCTTTTGGTGGCAGGGTTCCTTTCATCATTCTACATCTTGTTCGATACGTCAGATCAAGCCATTCAATGCTATCATGACACAGGCGTTAAATTGCCAGAAGAACTTCTTAACAGGTGGGATATATTGTTTATACTACTATTAACTAGCAATAGGATTCCAAAGAGTGTTACAAGATATATAGATATTCAAGGAAAACTTTCGATTAGTTTCTTTACATTTTTTACACAGCATATTTGACCGTGAATAAATATGCGTTTTTTAAACTCATTTTATACGCCGGCCCATGACATGTCCTAGAGCAGAGGTGAGTAACATATATGTAATCTTGGGCACACATGCCCAAAGGTGCTTGTTGGTAGACCCAGGAGCCATGGCAAAAGTCCAAAATAGGGGGCCTGCGAGCCATCCATTGAACTATACTTGGGGGCCCAATGCTTTTTGTCGTAAATTTGTGGACCCCTGAACTTAACAACGTCTCTTTGGTGGGCCCGTGACGACATGTAGCCAAATTTGGTGGGCCTTACCCAAAAGCGGTTGCCGACCCCTGCCCTAGGGTTCATCCCTTCATCCCTTCATCCCTTCATCCCTTCATCCCTTCATCCCTTCATCCCTTCATCCCTTCATCCCTTCATCCCTTCATCCCTTCATCCCTTCATCCCTTCATCCCTTCATCCCTTCATCCCTTCATCCCTTCATCCCTTCATCCCTTCATTCATTCATTCATTCATTCATCCCTTCATCCCTTCATTCATTCATTCATTCATTCATTCATCCCTTCATCCCTTCATTCATTCATTCATTCATTCATTCATTCATTCATTCATTCATTCATTCATTCATTCATTCATTCATTCAAACATTCATACATTCAAACATTCAAACATTCATACATTCATTCATCCATTCATTTATTCATTCATTATCTAGGGCTCAAATAAAGCTGTTATTTTTTTGGCGCAAAGTCGCAATTTCTGGGCACAAAGGTCCTTTTGAGGGAATTGCTTAAAAGTTGCTATTATTTCGGCCTAGCATGTTGCATGATGAATTTTATTTTTTATTAGATTAAAATGAATAAACGATAATTCGCTAGGACTTTGCCAGCATTGGTCAAAAATGTCATAATTGGCCAAATAAGATCCAGGTTTTCAGCCAAATTATTCAAAAGTTGTTGTTTTTTTGGAAAAAGCCGAAAAGTGGAAAAATACCAAAAGTTTCAATTTTGTTCAAGTTGCATTTCGCAACTACAGTCAAATCTCGATATAAGAAATTTTTCTGTCAGCGGCAAAATGTTGCTTATATCGAGATTTTTCTTATATTGAGACTCAAGAAAATTGGCTCAAGAAACGATAAAAATACAAGGAAACTACCAAAGGAGTTTACCTCACCTTTATATAACCTTATAAACTTACTTTTATTACAACACAATCCGACAATGACTCAATAATTTAGCTTTTAAAAAATAGTTATTAAAACACACAAATTTACATTTCAAGTGCATGCATTAATATCTCTATTACAAAGCTTAAGAACTTGTTTCAATCTCAATTTGACAGAAAAAATGAAAGAAGAAAGTACAGTTTTGTCATCATGATTGGTGAAGTATCTAACCCATACAGGGACAAACAACTTTTATTTTAAATTTGAGCCTTCCACGCTTTCATACTGACGAAGTTTTTTTGCTATTTTTTGGAATATCCCAACTGCAAATCTTTTATTCTCAGTTTGACTTTAAATTTGAGAGACTTTCTTGGGTTCGCATGACACTTCCTGGGATTGCTTATTTTCCACTAGGTTTTGCTTTGGCAGACACACAATTTTTTTCACTCTCAAGCATTGCAAATTTGTTGGCAAAATGGGCTTTCATTATTTTCTATAATTGTCGAAATATTTTTTTCAAACTTAATGTCATTAAAATAGTTATTGTTGAGTGGCATGTTAGACAATTTTTAGCGATTTTAGGGTTCATAATGCAATTTTTCGTTCTTTGTGGCTGAAATTTGAAAAGGGCAAGTTATTTTTTTCAAAAGAGGCGCAAGGCGCGAGAGCCCAAAAAAGTGCGCAAAAGGCACCCTAAAAGGGGCAAAGTTTGCGCAAAAGCGCAAAATATGGAAGCACTACATTGATCTTCTTAAAAATGTTTTTTTTTGTTTTGTGCCGTGGCCTATTTAAGCAAGAGAAATAGGCCAAAACTTTGAAAATGTTTCTTATATCGAGATTGAGGAAAAATGTAAAATTTCTTATATCGAGAATTCTTATGTAGTAAATTTTTGGTCAGCGCGGAAAAGTTTCTAATATCGCGAAAATTTCTTAAACTGAGATTTCTTATACCGAGATTTGACTGTATGTCCGAACCCAATGATAACAAAAAAATAACTACATAGAATTAAATTGAACATAATTCATTTTTCTTGATGGAAAACCAACTTTTCCTTCCGTTTTTTTTAAATTCATGCCACAAATTCTATATGACTTCTGCGTTGGTTAAAATCAGTCCTTCCATGGATATTTCGAAACAGCTCGTTTTCTCAGTGGAAAGAATTTAATGGAGGTTGAATAAAGAGGCGTTCACGAACTTTGACAGAAGATTTCATTTCACATTTGGTCGGGAAGGTAGCTAGTCGGTAAGTGAGGAAGAGGATGTTGGTGCCAAGAAAGGAGTATAGATTATTGCCGATATGAGGTGAAGGAGGAGATGGAAGAAGATATTATATCATACCACTCACCTTTTATTTACAAAGCATCAGAGCATCCGTTTCCATTTTCATCTTTCTATGAGCTGGTAGTCAGAATTTGCCCTTAAGGGGTTGCATCCTCCATGGTCATGAGCAAGAGTCAGCAACCAGTGGGTCGCAGTCCATATGAGGGACCAATGGTTATTTTAGTGGGCCCAAGATCAATGGAGATAATCCAAAATTGTCTGACTCTTAGCACCGCAGTTGTGGGATCTTTTGTTTGTAGGCCCTTGTACCACCGGCTTCTGTTTTGTGGGCCTCTGATTCTCGAAATTAATTGAGGTGAGCCTGTGCCCCCAACCTGATCTAAAGCAACAGGATTGATTGTTTAAGTTGATTTCAATTCACGTTTTGCCCGTTCCATCCACCCTATTAACGACGGAATAATAATGTTGAAAAGACAAAATTAGATCCGGAATGTCCGCAGGTACTGCTGGATGATGAGCACCTTTACCCTTCCAAAATACTACTTCCAAAACAAATTGGCTCGCGAAAATGCCATTTATCCCGGAGTGGGCCCACCGGCCACCGGAGACGAAAAAATGTATCACGCCTATTATCAATGGGTCCCATTTTTTCTCTTCTTTCAATGCGTCTGTTTCTACGCCCCATATGGAATAATCTGGAAGTATATGGAAGGAGGTACATTCAAGGTACTCAATGGGCTACTGTTGCTTTCATAAGGAGGATTTGATTTTGATTGAATAAGCTAATGCCGCCGTCTTCCTTACAGACCCTGATTAAGGCCTTAACAGTGAAAAATAAAGACAAGGAACAAGACAACAAACCACCTCCAAATCCCGAAGCCGTGGCCAAGGATGATTCATCTCTCCCTGATTGGATGTTGAGACCTGAGTTGCTATCTAATAATCTCGGCATTGCATACATAGTGGGTGGTCTTTTCGAATTTGCAATTGGCAAAGATGTGGACTGGTTTGTAGAAGAGCTTAGGCGGAATTGTCCAGAAAATCGGTATACACTGATGAGAAATTACTTACAAAAAGCAAAGAAACTCCATTTAGCTCAAGCATTGAAAACTTTCAAGACCAAAGTTGTTCGTCCAGATATTATAAAGTATCTTTTCGCACAAATTACTTTCGAAGATCCAACAGGTCAAATTTTGAGCATCGACATCAATGAAATGTCGTCATTTATTGAAAAGCAACAAGAAGAAATAAGTCTTGTGGAAGTTTTGGACCATGTTATGATAAATGCCAAACCACGCCCCATGATAACCAATGACGCTTCATTTTATTCTTGTGAATATCGGAAATTGGATATGAGATACTTTTATTGTGAGATCATCAGTTGCCTACAGTTGGGACTTCAATTATTTTTGACGAACCTGTTCTTAGGAGGCCAGTTTTTCTCGTACGGTTTCAAGGTAAGCCATATTTTTCTTTTCTTTTTAATGAGCGGCCCAACTAGTCAAAGAGATTACTTAGGCAGAAAAGTGTGGGTTAGCAAAAAAACGTGAAAAGCTAATATTTAAGTGAAATTCCTAATAAAATGCCAAAAAAATAATGTGTAAAAAAACGTTACTGCTTACCAGAAATGTTTGTGCAAAGCCAAAAGCGCCTAAAAACCTCTTTTTAATCTTAAAAAAAAAATGTGGACATAATCAGCACGGCGCGGAAAAAATTGGAACGTTAACAAAAATGGGCTTGGATGTATTCCCATGCGGGAACATTCCAAAGTTGCTCCAAAACTCTCATCATCTCTCGAATTCCCCATTCTCCCTGAAGCTCCTGAAAACATTAGGAGAGCCGAAAAAAACAGAATTATTACGCGTTGTGGAATCGTTCCACACCTGTGTCAGGCGGATGCTCCCAGAAATTGAAACCTTCCTTTTATAGTCCTTACTAGAGCACTATTAAAAAAGAGTACGGTCATAGAGTGCGCCATTTAGTGGATTTCATGCAGCAACAGCTCGTAGTTCCCAAGATACACATATTTTTGAAGATTTCGACGGTCATTCATCAGTTTTGGACAAACTAAAGTGCCTAAAATGTTGATGGCGGAACTCCAAATAGAACTTTAGTGTTTTTCGGATGAATTTTGGCATAGATCATGCCTGAATTACCTTTTCAGTATTCAGATTTCCATACCAATTTGAAAGGGATTTCACCAATAATTTCAATCAAAACCACCACAGGTCCATTAACAATATTCAGTCAACATTTTAATTCATAATCTTTCAATTATTTCATTTAATATCAACCAATACTCTTTGCACGCATGTTATTGAGGTTTGAGTGGTCCCAACAATAAACAATAATTAAAAATAATTAGAACACGCATCTACAGTTCATTGATCCCTCTCTTGTTGACTTCGTCTAATAAATCTATTAATCTACTTACCTTAAATCCAACAGGATGAAGTGCTCGTTGAATGCACGAACCATAAACGTGTTCTAAACAACTATTATGAATAGACCAATTTCTTTGCAAAAAAGGTTATTGAGCCTCCAAAAATTCACCTTAACTCAAAAGTTGGTCATACTCCGGAACTTTTGTAGCACTTGTTAGAAATGTACGTAGGGTCAGAATTTTGGTAATCCAAAGCTTCAAGTTTGCTAATATTCTTTATCACTTGGTGCGCTTGAAGAAGTCAACCACTTTGGTTAACAAAGTATATTATGAATTGAAGTTACGGTATCACGCGTCATTCATTTTTCGGATGCAATATCGGTAAAGCATTAACTTTCTGCTGCTTGCCTAGATTCTGCATTTTCCATTCATGGAACCTGAGGAACGTGAGGATACACTGGCATTAGTTTTCCCCCGAATGACGAAGTGCATGTTCCAAAAATATGGACCCTCGGGGACAATTGAAAAGTTGGACACTCTTTGTGTTTTGGGCATCAATGTCATCAACGAGAAGATTTTCATTTTCTTTTGGTTTTGGTTCATCATATTGGCCTTGTTGTCGCTCTGTAATCTTGCTTATCAAAGCCGTCAATTGTATGCACCAAATTATACGCCAAGGTAAGTCATGAAGCCCTGAAGCAAGAAGCATTGAATTTCCACGAGTTATGATCGGCTTTGGTCACCAATACTAGAGAAAAGATCCAAATCAGAAAATTACATGCAATAGACCAGGGGTGTGCAAACTTACTTAGCAGTGGGCCAAATTGGCCGGACCGTTGGCGCTCGCGGGCCACACCATCCAAAACGGCAAATAATTTGTAGTATCAAATTCTACAATCTACCTACCGCATCTGCGGGCTACAGTCTATTGAAATTGGCAGATCCTCTCGCAGGCCATGCGAAATCAGCTCGCGGGCCAGGGTTTGCACACCCCTGCAATAGACACATCAAATTGGGCAACCAATAACCCCGCAATGTCAAAAGCCATTAAAAGACAACTTATTCCATTGTTCAATTGCGTCCTATAAGAACTGAACCAACACCGAGTTAGTTCAAAAGAAACTGCATTTAAATACTACTGACTCAAACAATTGAGAAAGCCACGGTATCAAATTCTTTTCTAGGTTCATCAAGAATTTGAAGAAACTTGGATTTGTAGAGTCTGACAATATAGACTATCAAGACCTCATGGAAGAGATGACTTACCATCTGAAAGTTAACGATTGGATGATTTTATATTACTACTCTCAAATATGTTCTAAAGCTTTTGGATGGTATGAAATACCTACTCTTGTTATCTTTCTAAAGCTATTTTTCAACAATTCGAAAGTGGCAGGCATTGACACGGAGAAGCCAAAAACACGACGACAAGCCTTTGTTGCTTTAGAGAACCTATGGTCAAGGGATAAGTTTCATGATATTTTCCACCAAAACAAATAACATCAATGTTTAGATGTACGATGTCGAAATATATGAACTGACACACAATGACAAAAAACGTTTGCAACTGTAGAGTTAATACAATAAATGTAGCACGTTTTTATTCTTCTCAAGACTCCGAACCACTAACTAGTTTATCAACATCTGTTGGTATTTCAGGGTTCCTACACAGCTCCCCCCCCAGACTTTCAAGTCGCTTGATATCTATCTGTTTGAATGATCTGGCGACCTGGGCCCGTCTTCTCAACTCGAACTTGGTGCTTGAAATCCTACTTCAAGCACAAAGTCTCACTTCGACTCCAGCTTGAAAATCGAACTAGAAAAAGTGGCATTCTCGAACCTCACTTAGACTTCAAAGTTCGATCCTGGCTATCCGTATTCTTAGTCTTTTCTCATTTTACCCTTGAGTTCGATCTTTGAAGATTGGTTCGACCAGTCTTTGCTACAAAAAAACGAGATGGAAACTACGCATTCAAAGTAGGGAATAGCTTTGTCAGACCAAAGCTAGATGTTATAATGTAGACGATTGTTTGTGTCAAAATGTGAACAATAGGGAGCTTTTCTGTGCACCCAAAGCTTTCCAAAGTGGTGTGGAATTTCATCGTTTTTTCTGGTACTGTGGATAAACTTGCCCAGTTTTCAAAATTGCTTAAGTACACTAAATATAGTGTATAAGATAATAAAAATAAAATTTTATGAGAAATAAGTCGCGAGAAGGTTCCCAAACAAAAAAGTGTCCCTAGGGTTATCAGAGCTAAGGGATCCAAAAAACGTAATGCATGGTTTTAATGGTATTAAAATATCCCTAATTATGTTATTGAATCAACAGTACATTCATTCAATATCTTTTTCAGTTTCCGGAGTGGAAACTTCCATCTTTATTACTCGTTAGGGGTTAATACAAATGCATGAATTGGAGCACGTTGTGAAAAAAATACTGATTTTAGGCAAAGAACGGGACACGATCCAGTCTGTTCAGTCAAGGATATTAAATAGGAGTGTTGTGGGCACTTGGGTTGAAGATAGGAAATTTTGGGAGGGGCGTTCCATACAAGGTTCTTTTTATTCCCATCAAAATCATGCTCCGTTTATGGTTCTTTCAGTGTTTGCATAAGACAATTGGGTGATAAGGGATGGATTTGGAAGCGGAGCCGATGGTCCATTTTTATCCACAAATCTCTTTTGATTCCACACTCATGCGTTGAAGGGTCGTTTGTGTATTTAACGCCTTTTTTAATGTTTGCGATCACCTTGGAATTTGATCGAGTCGGTGTTCATTTTCTTTGAGAGTTCCTGCTTTTCTGGCAGCAAACTTATTCTTGAATAAGTTGGACTTGAAAATCTTCGAAAATGTGACTTCCAGTTCGATCTTGCACGAGTCCGACTTTGGTACTTGAACTCGGGCTTGAGGTTGTACTTGAAGTTCGGAATAAGAATACGGGCTCAGAGGTTAGGTTTTCATAGAACGACGGTGTTTGGTTTTTATTTGTTATGGTTGTTGATGAATCTGAGGTGAGAATCGAAGGATAACGAGATGCACGAGGTCAACCTCGATGCGGAGGGTTTCCAACTTCAACAGGGATGCCACAGTCAAGATGAGCGGGCTTTAACCTGTCAATGGAGATGACTTCATGCCTATTTCCATTCCAACTTTGTACATGCAATATAAACTTGCCCATGTGTTTGATTTTAAATAAAATCGAAGCATTTACATTTCAGAGGTTTTTAGACCAAAATATTTTTGAATTTATTGTCCCCTCCATTCTGAAAACCTGATTCTTTATAGTGTATGTCCGCTTTTCTTTTTGCCAGGCATAACAGAAATCGAAAACGAAATATCGTCCGTTCTAGCGCTCCCAGTTCATCACTAAATAAAATAACCTGAGAAAGAAAGACAATTGAGGCTCTAGCAAATAAAAAGTTAAGAAAGGCCTGAGGAAAGTTGCATCCACCAAAACTGTAGTTTGTGGCTTTTTTAAATCAGAATTTGCACCTTTTTGAACATTTATGACAAATTATAACTTTGACTAATTACAACCTCTAGCAACAAACTCTAACCAGTAATACTTTGAATGGTAGTACGTTCAGAAATATTTCTTAAAATAAAAAATTGCCCATATTGGGATTCTTATTAAAAAGATATATTATCCAAAGATAATCAGGGAAAAAAAATCCCAAAAACTACAACAATTAAAGGGTATTTGTACCTTATATTTGCGATCTAAATTTCAGGCAGAGAGAAAAAAATGACTGATATAAATTGTTGAGGATACATCCCTCTTCTTTACAATTTGTAACAATATCTAAAATCAAAAATGTTATTGTCAACATCAACTTGCAAGTTCTTGCTAAGGTGTAAAAATATTGTAAATACATCATTACTAATTGCAATGCAATTACTGAATTTCATATTTTGCTCCAGCTTGCCATTTTGAAGGTCAAAATATGACCAACTTTTTCTGAAATGTCGGCAAATTGGTTGCAAATTTGGGGAAAAATGATATCCACGAGTCTTTAAGTTATCAATTGGAGATAAGCAAAAGGAAAATTCACTTTGAATGTTTTAATTGATTTATTAATGTCTTGTAATAAACATAAGTTAACCATATGCAAATGAATGACATCATGGATGGATCTTCGTTTCAGTCATGTTAGAAATGGGTGAAAGGCACAACATATTTTGTCTTGAATTCTGGTTACATGTCAAGGGGTGTGGCAATTGAAAGGGAGGGGTCAAAGTGTTTTCACTTTTTCTACATAGCACCATTTCTCGGAGATGAAAACATGTCAACAATTACTGTACATTACATCAGAGTAACCAAAGATCATCTTCATGCTTAGTGGACTGTACATATTGACTAGTCAGATTACTGGAAGGGATGAGTTATCGTTCTAGTTTGGATTGAAGCACTCGAGATTCATGTTTTTACAGGTCTAAGTGAGTTAAGTATAGGTTGCCGGTGCAATCTGATTCGGTAAGATGAAATTCTGCAAAGGTTTTTTGAAGCCTGTCCAGGTCATTCACAGCGCTGTTCACAGGGGGTGAACACATTCTCAGACTCAGGATCAGCTTCTTTTCTACATCTTGCCGTTGTAGGTTGGATTCTTGTAAGTGGACGTAGCAGACTTGAAAATAGGATTCTCTCCCTGTAGAGTAAAAACCGGATACAGATTAATAAAGGTGAAAATAATCATTTGTGGTGTGGGAAATGAGTTGTCTTGGAAATGTTTAGTTTTGACCATTTTTGGTGGCCTTCAGTTGAATTAACTAGTTTCATTATTTTCAACCCATCCTATCTTAAATTCGCGTTGTTTTGCGATAGTTGCACACCTTCTAATTTTATGCCACTCTTACAAGAAAATTTGTCATTCTTATCTTTATTTGATCTCGAATATTTCTGCATTTTATATTTTGTCAGTGGCAGCTATGATTTAATAATTACGCCCTGTTTAAGATTTTGGCTCAAAAACTCGAAGCAAGAAGGAACCAGTTGGTCGAAAGCCATGGATTTTGAAATTACAACTGATGTATCATAAAGTTATAAATCTGAGTTCATGAACAAGTACTTGACGCTTTCTTAAACATGATGAATTGCAATGGTTTGCATTTGTTGATTACCAAAGGAGGTGAGGAAATCAAGGGTTAAAATTTATTTGGAGTAAAATGTCAAAATGTCTCAACGAAATTGTTTCGACGCTAAAGTTCAACGGGAACCACACGCAACCTGGGCAAATGAAAATATCTGATGGTTAGATTACACCACACTTTTTATATCACAGATCGAGACAAACTTCGAAGTCACAGAAACAATATTTATAATGGCAAGTAAGCAAGTCTCCGCAAGAGGTTGCGAGATAATACATCTGTGTGTGGAAGTTCACCTCAAACTGCGATATGTAAATGTCGTGTAACCGCACTCTAAGCAAGGTATCACTAAAGCCTTAAAATAAATATAATATAAATTAAGCCTTAAGGTATCACGTACCGCGTCCCATTTGGCCATTGCCCGCTCTTTTTCGAAGCGGGCGAATTCTCGTCGGTCATGAATAGTGGTGAATACTTTCCACATCAAGATTAGTAACAACCCAACGGCGACAATGGCTCCAATGACACCCAAAATGATGCCTGCAAAAACATGGGGAGAAAATGAGAGGTCGGTTTTCCTTGGTAACTCTTCAATAATCTAATTACCCATCACATCCACAACCACTGGACATTCCTTGGTTGTTTGGACCCACACCATGAGTTGTCCAGTCGAGTTGTGGTAACCGTAAACGAAGGTGGCACGGCAATCATCGTCATCAATGAATGTGCACAGCCGCTCATCATCCCGGACATAGTCTTCGGCTTTTTCAACTTCAATCACGTCAAAAGGGCATTTATCGCAAAGATCCACACCAAATTCGTCCTCCTTGTCCGCCAGAGTGCCAGATTTGAATTGTAAGCATTGGACGCAAGGGGTCAGTTCCTCACACTTGCCGGGGCATGTCTGTAACGTGTGGGTAAAAGGAGGCATTTGAAATCCATGGGCTTTTTCAATCACCATCTCTCAAAACCACGGGTAAATGGAGACACAGTTTTTAAAATCAAAGTGACCTTTTCCTAGTTCATTAGGAATGGGCAAGGAAATCTTAATTTCTCAGGACGAATTACAAAAATACAATTTAAGGCTTGCCATTGTTTTAAAATGAGAGGTTATTTCGGTGCAGTAAATGTTCCGTTGAATTTTCATTGTTGTTACTACGCCAGAAGTGGTATTCTGTAATATATCCTTTGTTCAGTCATCCTTGAAGTGGGTAAAACAGCTGCACAATTAACCCTTCATTTTGCAGGTCTGGGCTTACAATGCCCCAAATTATGACACTACATTCCAATACATAATCCAGAACTTGAGGTGCTCTAAAATTTCATGAATGTTGCCCTTTTATGATGAAAATTGAAAGTGCGTTTAAAAAA
Source organism: Tigriopus japonicus (assembly GCA_010645155.1). Lineage (NCBI taxonomy): Eukaryota > Metazoa > Arthropoda > Copepoda > Harpacticoida > Harpacticidae > Tigriopus > Tigriopus japonicus. The sequence continues at coordinate 12,096,486 of CM021316.1, read as the reverse complement.
ATCAGTTTGTTTGTAAAGGTACTTACCGGGCATTCTTCGCAAAAACGTCCAGAAAATTGGCCCTCTTCAGTTTCAAAGCACTTGCATTCGCCACAGCTGCAAGATCCATGACCGGAGCATAACTTGTTGATGTGCTCTCCATAAGGAGTAATGCAAGTTTCGTTCGTGGCCCGACATTCACAGGCAGAATATCCTGGAAGAGAATGTTCACGTTAGATCAATGATCAAAACCTTTGACCTAATTTTGATGTACAGTAAACATAATAAAGGTATTTATAGAAGTTGAATGTCACGTAATGGAGAAGAACATACCTGGCACATCATATTCTGAGTTGCAGACACATTTTCCACACACACATTCACCATGTTCTGGACCTGAACACAGGAGACCATCGTAACGATCACAAGAGAAATTGTCGCATTCGCAATAGTCACCCGAGACGATCTAACATTGGAAAACGTTGAGTTAAGATTAAATTTGAGATATTGTGTAAATCGGCTTATTCCATCGATCCAAGGGATGTTAAACACCTTTGGTAAAAAAAATTCAAGGTATTAAGGTCTGATCTATTCTTTTTATTTGGAACATAACGTGAGGTGGAGCGGTGCATGTCTAGATTTTTTAAATCGATTTTGTAGGAATTGGTGTAAGGGATTTTTGATGAAACGGTGAACAAAAACATTCAAAATTGTTTAATCTCAACATAACCCTGGGGGTTGAATTCACTATCTATATAATTAATGGCAATAAGTCACAAAAACTGAATTGGGTGTTTTTTTGTTGGGTCAAAAAGAGGTTCAACATTGTTTTTTCTGCTTTATTTGCCCTTTTCTCAGGATTTAGATTTCTCAAAAAGGTGTGTCAACTTTAACCAAAATAATTGTGGTAATTATTGAAAAAAAAACTGTTCTACATTGGTTGTAACTTTTAAATGAAAATTGGAAGTGTAAATCAAGATTATGAAAATTTGTTAGTTTTCATTGCATTTTTTGCTCATACGAGAAGTTCAATCTACATGGGATTTTTTTACGTAAACTATAAACTAGTGCTTATGGCATAAAACACGTTTTAGTAATAAATGAGTGAATAGGAATGTGACCTATTTATGATAACTAGAGCGGCCGAAAATATTTAATTTTGAAGCCCAAATATTTAAATAATATTTAAGAAAAAAACATCAAAATATTTAAAAAAATATTTAAATCACAACCAAATATTTAAAAAATATTTAACTTTGTGAAGAGTTTTGGTCAATAAATTGGCGTTTCTGAAAATTTTGATTGAAAAATCCAAATATTTCATGAAAAATTGGAAATTGCAGAAATAAAAATTAACAAATCTTTCGAGCCAAACAATCACATTATGCAATTAAAATTGGTTATTCTTGACAGTCCCTATTTATACCCTACATTTAATTAATATTTTACTGCCTAAGGTTTGGTTGAATGTTCAAACCAGAGTTTCTATATTCTTTTTTCTTGTTGGAGTTACGGTTTTCTGTTTTAGCTTAAAGTAATTTTCGAGGCCAAGCTGACCAAAATATTTATTTACCACGCATATTTTTGATTTGAGTTTGCCTATTCCCCTCAAAAAGAATCGAAAAAAATCGGAAGATTTTGACAATGTTGTCTTTGGAAAGGTCAGACTTTTTGTCAAAATTTCAAAAGATTTACTGAAATTATGGAGATTCTTGAAATATTGCAGTGAAAAGAGAGAATTTTTCTTTAATTTTGTAAGAAGAAGCCCAAATATTTAAAAACTGCTCAAAAACGCAAAATATTTAAATTAAATATTTTATATTTAATTAAATATTTTCGGCCGCCCTAATGATAACCATATAGCAATTCAAACAAGTCCACGAATGGGTATGTATCTTCATTTTGTGTCACATGCAAGGCTATTGTGCGACCATCTAGTTAATGGGAACACTCACGTTCCATGCATTCCAGTATGCTATAGCTTACAATTTCAAAAGTGGGATCATATTGGTACCGATAGAACATCGGGAACTGCATCCAAATCAAAATCCAGATGAATTAGTTCTTCCTGTGGAAACTGACACGTGTATGAAAATCCGCTCACTTACCTCATCCGGATTTTCGCGAGGATAGCATTCACATTTACCACAAATACAATCCCCTCGGTTGTTGCAAAGGGTCGTTGTGGTGTTATCCGGTCGACATCCGGCTTCGAGATCGCCGTGGAAACCGAGATTTTCGCGATCACACTCACATCGTCGACCAAAGAAATCCGGAGGACACTGACAAATCCCGCACATGTATGTTCCATGCCCAGAACATTGAGGGGCATTCTCCATGTATCCCTGGAATAGAATGGGCTTGTTAGGACTCTAAATGTCAAATTCCTGAGAGAGGCTTATTCGCGGATTTGCAATTAAGGGTAAATGATAAAAACGCAGGAGCAAACCATAAAAAACTATCGAAACTTAAAAAAAATGGATGAACCTAAAAAGGTGCACTAATATTAGTTTTCAAGAATATGTGCTCTTGTTCTCCTTTGCTTCGATAGCCCATGATAACATTCAGGATCACGAAGAATCCAAGTGCTTTCAAAATTGTCTCTGATGTTAATTGAATCATGAGTTATGGATGATTGATGTTCGGTGTTCTTTTTTAACACACCATGAAATAAATCTTAGCAAATTTTTCGTTACCGGATTGCCTGGTTGTTCGCATTCGCATTGACACATCATCTCCAAGTCTACTAGAACGGACTCATTGATGCCCACAGGGTAAATTTGGAACTTTTGGCGCCATTCTCGGGGATCTTTAGGGCATTTGACCACCTCAATTTTCGCTGGAACAATGGAAGAGTCAAAAATAGACATTAATGAGTTTGAAGGATATTTTATACAATAATATTTTCTAAAACAGTTGCTTTCCAAATAAGCAAGATTGGCAAAATAAATGCGTTTCAGTGATATTTCGACAAGGTGAAAAACGATTTTTTTTTTCTTTAATTCCAATTTTTTCGCTAATTTGTTAAAGTTTTATTTCTACACTCAAAATTGCAATTGTTTAGAGTTTGCCATTTCTTGCACAAACTGCATATTTCGGTCAAAAGAGGGGTATATTAATGGAAGATGGTGGCCACCACTGATCTCAATGTATGCCGTCATTTCAAAATTGTATTGTGTTTCTTGGATTAATTATATGTAATGGTATTTGGGCCAGTTCGCGCTTTAAAAACCTTAATTTAGATATTTTCTAGCCTCTCTGGTAATTATGTACCTGTAAATTGCACACGAGATCCCACTCTGAGTCCAGAGCATTTATTGGTTTGTCTCACTGGTCCATCCCCCACACAACTCGAGTAATAGGTCACCCTGACCGAACCAGTGGCATTGTCCTTCATTTCGATGGATGATGTAATGGCCTGGAAATGAACAACTCGTTCATATATAACAACCTCAAATGGACCTCTTTTACTTTGATTCAATTACCTGATATTGAGCCTTGACCAGCTCAACAATATTGGAGGAATCGGCACTGAGGGTGCCCGCTGAACTGCCTTCGATATTAGCTTGAAGCATGTTGTATACGTCAAATTGTTCCTCAGTCACGGCGAAAATGACGTTGACCGAGTTTTCTTTCACCTGAAGAAAACCCCGGATATAAAAAAAGCTGTGTAATGCCATGACAATTAGAAACCATAGTAAAATTTTGGCTTCATTATTGTGTTCCCTTGAATGGAACATGGAAGGGAAGCATATAGATAAGAACAAAGGCAAAACCCTTTGTATTGTACATAAAATATCTTAGATTTGATTGAAATTGCTATTAAATATCAAAGGCACTGCGATACTACATAAAATTTTAGTCGCTCAAATAAAACCTTTTTTTTGCAAGAAAATTACTTTTACATTTTCACTTCTGATTCTGAGATCGTACAGTTGTCAAAGATTTTGTTTCTCATTTCTTCGATATTTTCAAAATGCAAGAAAAAATATACAACCACCTTTAATTTTAATTATTATATTTGGAAGATAACCACAAATCAGGTGCTATTTAACTTTGTGGAAAAAGGAAAGGAAAATGGACAATAAAGCAACAAGGGTTTCACTCATTTCTGAGCTTGTATTTCCACTTCAACGATGCAAAGTGGAATGATCGGTGCTGTAAGTGCTTATCTAAATTTACTTGAGGTCTTTGATCTTAAGGCGGCTCAGCTGGTTATCCAATTTTTATCGATCTATTGAGACAGTTTTACCACATATTCTAAGGTTAAAATACCTTGTGATTAATTTGAGAGACTGAAGGATAGTCTTGCAGAGTGGAATGGGTATAAGTTCCTTTGGAGTCCAAATGACAGAACCCGTCATTGGGTTTAACAATACCGCCCAATTTTCCATCACCAGCGTAATGAAATCCGGCATCAGTCGAGAAAACCAACAACTTCCGCGCCTTGTCTCTCCAACCGATCTCATTCTTGCACACAATGGCCTGCATAATGGCATCGAAACCGCCCTCGGGAGCATCTAAATTTCCAGAAACTTGGGCCCGTTTCACTTCTCCCTAAAAACATTGGCAACATTTTAGCTTTTTTCTGAGATGTAATGGTCACACTGAAAAACAACCCAATCCTCTGGCAACCATTTTCTTAGGAAACAAACAAGTTCAAAACATATTAGGTATCGAACGGTGCATTTGGTGAGGTTTGAACACGTTGAACATTTTTTGGAACACTCGATATATGACTTACAGCAAATGTCCACGGGTCTTCAGTCAATGGCATTTGATGTTGATAACCATAAGGAGCAGCGCATTGATCACACGGCTCTAGTAACCTATCATAAGTACGTGAAGAATTTCAAAATGATACTTAAGAGGATTTTCTCACACTAATCATGTGTGGAGCTGATTGCCAGAGGAATTAGTGTCTTGTTAGAAGGGATCAAATGCTGAATGTTAGACTTACCGAAAAGGTTGAGGTGTCTGTACTGAGTCTCATGTGGTGTTTATATCCATAGGGAGCAGCACAACCATCGCAAGGCTCTTCCAATCTAAGGGTAGTAGTTAAATTGTCACACACGCAAAAGATAAGATTAGCTGGGTTTTAATGAGGATTAGCAAAATATTCCGAACAAAAGGTCAAAACTCACGGAACCTAATCAACAATCGTATTTACAGGGTAGTCCGTAATGAACATCCTCTAGATTTTATAAGTCATTTATTGGAAAACAAGAAAAATTGAAGGGTTCGTCCACTTTTTTGTTTACTTCATCTAAGCAATTTAGTCACTGTTCAGTAAGGCATTGTGATGTGCTCTCAAATCAAAGATGATTTTTCAGAATAGAAAGTGCGAATTTGAATGAGACAGCCTGAATTGGATACAAGATCAGTTTCTTGAAAAGTCAATCAATTTCTTCAAGACCTGGCATGAGTATACTTAAAGATGTTTCCTTTAACTAATATTTCTTCAGTATTAGTGTGCTGTTATTGTGTGCCGAGTAGTTCTTTTTTTTAGCATGGGATAACACTGTACATTATAATACATGTGAATAATCTGGAAATCAGCTCAATCTTTTGCTCTTTTTGTGGACATAAAGGGTCAAAGTAAAACATCATCTTACTTCTTGGGTACTGTGGACACGTAAGGCATAACCACTTTGTCCACAAAAGATCCGAATCCTAATTTGAAGTTGGAAGTGATGTTTTGCATGGTTGCGGCCAAAAGGTCACCCAATTTGGAGAGCTTCTCTTTGTCATCCTCCATGGATTTGGACAAGTCCATCAAGTAATATAGATCCACAGGGTAGTCCTGAGCTTGCTCATAGAAAAAGTCCAGATTATGGGCTTCATCTGTAAAAGGAATATTGACTTAGCCAAAGGAGTATTGAACACGGCAAACAAAAGAAGGGGTATTGGTAAACGATTCAGAGTGAATGGGAAACCATTCCTTGTGCAATGTTGATCTTATGTAAATGAATATAGAGAAGAATGAAGATCGATTCACCAATGAACTAATGATTGTGATGCTTACGTTATTTTTAGGAAGGAAGGGAATAATCTACTGTAGTGTCTATATTCTAATCAAAAAGTACTTACTGACTCTCATTTTCAAGGAGACATGTTGAGGCTGGACTTGGACAGCCTCGTGGTATTGACTGGCTCTTTGAAGGTCAATATTTTGGATGACTCTGAACACATTATTGGGATTAACGACCTCGTCAATTGGGCACTGGACTCGAGAGCTGCTTTGAGCACTGAAATGAGTTTCTTGATTGCATCGAGGTAACGGAGCTCCATCCAAGCTTGTATAGTCCTAAAATGTAATCAAACATGGATATTTTTAGTCCTTCACTCAAGTTCTTTCGTTAGATCTTGAAATAGACGGTAGCTATTACGATAAAAAAAATTGTCCAACGTTATTTCTAAAACAAAAGCAACAAATTAAAAATTAAAAAAAAGTTTGCAAAGTGGGAGACTCTCATTAAAATATTCCACCAAAAAACAGTTTGAAGGACCATATATGAAATTTTTAATTGGTTCTTCCTAATGGAAACCGGTTCCATTGAATCTAGTAATGCGTCGGAAAGATTGTGAACCAAAACTAAAACTTTCAGATAAAATGTCCACGGTGCGATGAGGGTAATTGATTGTAAATCTAAGTCTTGTCCTTAAGCAAAGGGCAATGAAATTATTTTAATTCGTAGTTTTTTTTTCAATTGTTTCGGCAGAGTTAAAAGAAACCAAAACCCAAATAACTCATCACAAGAGAGTCGAATAAAAATGATTCCTAAGACTCTTAGCCACGTTTGAAAATATATTTTCCGTGATCTTTTCCCCATTTTTGTAGATCTAACTTCAAAAACACTTCTTGCGCGCTTTCAACCCCAAAAAATATTTTAAGGATTCAAATCTGTCACCTGAAAGAACGAACCCAAACAATTTTTACTGAAAAAACGAGGCCAAAATTCTGACCTTATTAAAACAATATAACTAATAAATGCCGTGTTTGGTTTTTACCATTTTAAGCGAAACTATTTTTGACGTCAATTTTTAACATGAAACTTGACTATTTGATGTATTGGCCATTTTCACCAACATGGATATGACTATTTTCGTGATAATATCTACTTTATGATCCGTCCTTTACTCATTTCTAATCAACTATCATTTACTTATATTTTGTCAAAATGAGACTTAAAACGCTGGACTAAACAAATGTTTATTAGTAAATCAGATTAGCCTGATTTGATATCACCTCTTTAAGGATTCAAGGGATTCAATATTTGCTTAATTAGTCAACAATGCAAGTTTGCTTACCTCTTTCATGCACCAGGCACATGTGGGTGTTTGAAGGCATTCACTACAGGTTTGTTTTGAAACACATGGGTTTTGTACAAATAATCCGGAGCGATAATCACTGACCGGAGATCCAGGAAACTGGCCAAATACCGGAGAGATCAGAGCCGTCAAGGCTGAGATCGTCACAAAGAGGACCTTCATGTCGAAAGCCAAGCAATGAGAATCACAATCAAATCAGAGCCTTCCAAGTTATTGAGGCACCATGGAGTCTCAAATTCCTGAAAATACCAACACTCCCATGAATCATCCACTCACATCTGTCACCTATTGGAAACCCCACACATGCATAATTCCACTACACTTTTTATTTTTAAGTAAATAGCACCTCAACAATTATTATAACATTCATGAGAACTATCATTGACCTATATTTGATGCTTTGTCTAACCTTTTATGGGCTTAATAATCACACACATTCACACTTGGTTCTCAGAACAACCCCCTGTCCATAGTATGGATTCTCAGACCAACTTCAGAGGTGTGTGTGTGTGTGTGTGAGTATGTGAAATGAGCTCACTGCCCAAAATTCAACTCAAGGTTTTGGCTTGAGTCACCTTTCCCTGTGTATCTGCTCAATAGAATCGCTATTTTATGTGTACGGTCCTCCTCCTGATCTCCTACATGAATGTGATTGCCTTCCCTGTCTTGTCATAGATCTATGTTTTGACTTCGCACATTTAACTTGTTAAGGAAAAAAATTGAAATCAACAATTAGCAATTAGTAAGAAAAAATCCATTTTGAGCAAGATGGATAAAAAAACCATCTTTGGATATTACCCCCGATGAATAGTAACAATCTAGCTGGTCCCCTCTATCTATGAATGGACTCACCCTTGTCATGATTTCACCTCGGCAAACGGTGATGCACAGATGTGAGCAAACCGGCCGAAAGGGCAGGGTATAAAGCAAAGTTTTACGAGGAATGTATTGTTTTTATTATTTCAACACCATTTAGAAAATAGCCTAAAATATAGTAAATGATGCTGATAAAATTCATTACATATTTATGCTAAAATGTTAAATCTTAGACGATGAAGCTTGACCTACCCCTAACCGCTCCTGATATTTTGCTAACCTACACAGAGAGGAAGCATCAAAGGGAAAAGTTGATTTTCCTGCTAAAGTGCACTAAATAGGCAAAAGATAGGGGTTCGCTCATTTAGGCCATCATAGTAGAGGATAAATCTGGCCGTATGAATGTCTGATCTGCTTGGCGTTTATTTGAGTAAGGGGAATTGGGATTTTCACGTCGCTCCGGTTCAGAGAGCATGAGAAGCGCTTTTGTTGTTATCTTTCAATTGTACACATTAAAGTTGAAAAATTTGTTATTTATTATATATTATTATACACACCTGCCTAGTAACCATTTGGTCAGACTCTACAAACAGACAAGCAAAGTGAGGCAAAATCTAGCAATCAAAAGTATGGGGCCCATGGTATAAACCATTGATTTGTCAATAAGTTTCCAACTCAATCGAATGTGGCGATAGTTTTGCGTCACTAGAGCTATGAGGAGAGCAGGTGGAAAATGAAGCCTTTTTTGAAAGATTAGTCGCAATGTTACTACGTAGAATACATCACGACCCATTATTGATAAGTTGGCCATGAGTGACTTTTCACGTTCCTAATCTTCACGACACATTCTTTAAGTTTAATAGACTAGGGACTAGGGACAAATTGTGACATCTTCAATCAGCAGCAAGGTATTAAAAAAATATTGCTAGATTTGAATATTTCATTGCCTAACATCCAAAATTCACCAATTTGTAGCTGACATCAGGAGTTTCGCAATAATCATCAAGCAAAAGCGAAGAGATAATAGACAAAGCTCACCATGAGAATGGAGTCATAATTTTCCATTTGGTTGGGTAAATTCAAATCGGGTTTCATTTGTCAAAGGCTGAAGTAATATACCAACTGAATCCTTGAATATTCGCCAATAGATGGATTCACTCCTAGATTTTTTCCGTGATTTTTCTCACTTTGAATTTACATCTCTTTCACTCAAAACGTAATTCTCGTGCCCTTAACAAAGAAGTAGAAATCACAAGCAACTCTTGATTCCTTTGTTTTTTCGGTCTAAAGGAAAGTGGTAAAGTTTCGTATTGACGAGGGCAAAAACAGCAATAGAGCTTCCAATATTTTCCATTTTTATTTTATTTTAGTGGCCAGCTAATCCAAACAAGGAAAATAGAAAAAGGCAAAGTAAGAGGAAAAGATACTGAACCTGAAACTTTCCGAAGTTTGGCGTTACACCGACCTTTGATTTGGTTTGTTATAGAAAACTGCTAGTTTTGTTAAAATACTTGAAGTGAAGACAATAGAGTCAAAATGAGTTGGTATAAGATTTCTTTCTTTACTGTTGCAAAATTCTCGAACAATCCCCGACGATGTTGTAAGAAGTTTTTTAATCTCTTACTTCACTGATCGAGACAGTTTCGGCTAAAACACTTCATTTTTTAATAAAAGGATTATTACCCTTAGTCTTATCTGTAACGGCTGTTTACATTACTCCCTCTTTTAATCGTTGTTGAGGATTATAACCTCATCAAACGAGAATCAGGACGTGGAGCCCAAAAAAAATGTTAAATAAACAACGTATTTTTTGACATGTTTTGCCTTTTTCAATACATTTCAGAGCTTTTCAGGATTTTTATCATACTTCAGTGTATTTTACTCATTCCAGTCTTATTTTTTCTTCATTTTGATTCAAATTTCAAACTGCTAATTTTTTGTTTAAAACTTGTTTCAAGTTAAAGAAAATGATAAGTGTTTTATGGAACTATTTTTTTGAAGCGAAGATAATTCACTAGCTATCCACTGGGTATCCTACTCTTGAGCCATCTGGACTTGACCACCAACTCTTGATTAAATCCATAAGATGTTGGTAGAGAATAACAAAGCCTTATGGGTATCATACTCTTGAGCCATCTTTGTTATTCTCCACCAACATCTTATGGATTCAAGTTAGCAAGAATGGCTTCATCAGCTTATTCAGTCTTTTTAATCAGCTGACAATTAGTGCAGATTTGCTTGTGGCTCATGCACACAACTTGGCAAAAATATAAAAAATGCATTTTTACACCGTGGAGAACCACTTTAATAATTTCGTTAGGTCAGTGTTGGTTTAAGTTGGAAAGATGAATTTTGAAATTCTGTATATTAGTGAATGACATGTCTCCCATTCAGAATTAAGGGTTAGGTAGAAAGCAGCGCACAATAGAGTGTCATAAATGTGGTAGACGTCTAATGGTTACAAGTTTTCATTATTTTTGACACTAAGATCTACATATTTTCAAGCCTTTTGAATAGTGTTAACAAACTTAGTCAATATTTCAGAATAAAAATGTGACACATTTGACCCAAATATCAACTTTTCCCGAACGCTAATGATTGGAGCCGATTAAAATACATTCTGTCATTTTTTGCACACGTTATCAAGCAACAAGAAGGATATAGCTACTAGCATCAACGTGTCTCAAAAAACTGTTTGTTACCTTTAAATTCCGTAACGTCCTTACCTTAGTTAGCCAGTTTGGGTTTGGGCATCAATTTTAGTCAACTCTCAAGCCGTCACTAAAACAATGACACTTTTGTTGAAAAGGGATAAGTGAGAGGAAAAAGGTGAATAAGCTCTTTAAATCTTATTTTGAACTGTACTTCCAAGTCATTTTTGCCTTCGGTTTCGATTTTGCATTCACAGACTTTTATGACCTGCACTTCAGATTTCCTTATAAAATTCAATGTTAATGTGAAATTGTAGTTTGTAAACTTCAATCAAGAGATTGTAAGTAATTTCTGAAATCTAAGTGAAAGTAAAAGAATTGATTGGTTCAATCGGCTTTCAAAGTGGTTTTTCCTTCAGTTTCTTTGATAATGGACATACTCAAGTTAAAAGAAGTACTCACAAGTAAACTCACAGGTGACGTCATTTGCGGGTCGTTGTAGAACACCCTATGTAATTATAGTTTTTCAATTTTTAACTTCTCTATAGATAATTTTTTAGATACGAATTCAATGGAATCCTATAATAAATGTCGAACTCTTCTTTGGCATCTTTCAGAATCGAAATCATAAAACCCTGTCAAGTGATAAAATAGCTTATCCCAATAAAGATTAGCCTAAACAGTTACTGTGAGTTCAAAATTTTAAAGCTGAGTGGTTCCAGAAGTGTTCACAACCATCAGAATAAAAAGGGTAAGAAAAAATATTTTTCCTGGCTGGTATTACCAACTTTACAAATCCGGTTTCTTTCATCAAATTCATACATGAAAAGAAACAAATTTAGCAAACAATTAAGAAAACTGGTGTTTAGGATTGATTATGAAAGCGCGACAGCAGAAAGTAAATAATATGCATGACGTTTCCAAAATCATGATCCTCAAGACTTTCTATTTAAAAAGATTGGGGTTATCGAACTTCAAGTTGTTTTCTCGTTCAACTTTGATCATAGAGTGGCTTCGTTTTGAACTACGTCAGACAAAGGTCGGACAAAAAGAAATCTTGAAGTCGTTCCAATTTTGATTTGCGGAGAAAGGCTCAACTTTTGGTCAAACTCGCGAGCAAGCGGAGAAGAAAGTTGTTTGTTCTCTTTATCCTTCTTCAACAACAATCAAGGCCATCGGTGTATTTTTTCTATCTTATTCAGATTGCAAATGAACGTAAGTTTATACCCAAAAAAATTGAACTTTTCTCATTTGTCAGCAACAAACGCTTTGTTTGCAAACCAATATTTAACACTCTTGACTTGAGATAAGGACTCTTGAGATCATAAGCATACAACTGAAACCCATCAAGAAATTCAATTTCAGCAAAGAATTCTGTATTCTCCAGCTCCATTATCCTTATTCTATTTCTTGTTATGCTTGGCTAGAACATTCTTACTTTATCAAAACGTCTCAAGGATCTGAAAATACACCGATTTAACCCAATAAAATCTCCTGATTGCGCAAAATTGCCATTTCTTTTACAAGTCTGGAGCCAATCCATAATGCCTTTTTTTACATAGTCAGGTCTCTGCAGTACATTGGCCGATAAACCAAACCTGTTGCTGGCCTTGAATGAAGCCAAACTGAGAAGAGCTCGTCACAACATACGTACTATAAATTCACATACACACTACGAAACATCCACACACCCGCACTCATGTACTATGTAAGCATTTGCTGCTTTGAACGTTGCCTGCGTGAGTGTTCTACTATATGTGTGCTTGAAGAGGTGAGGTATGTGGTAGTCGGAATCCGTCCTGGAGCTACCAAAGCCACGACTTTTGGGGGATCGTCTTCTGATTTCTCTTGAGAAACGCTTGATTTGGTGTCCTACACTCTCCTGGAGAGGGTGTTATGAATCTCGACCCATCCAGATTTCAAAGTGATGACAATGGCGTGATTGAATGGGACCATGGATTTGTTTTGGATCCCTTTGCTGATGGCTACGGACTTTCTGGCCGCGATGGTGTTACCGTGAGTGAGATCTGAGGTGTTTTTTAAGGTAAAGGAAATAATTTGCGGTTCTTTTTGAAGGTATTTTTTGGCATTCTATTTGGGACATGTTCCCGGATTCATGCCGTTTGTGAGTGATTGTGGCGTGTTGATTCCGGAACGAACTTTGTTCAGTGAGCTCATCAATATCGCAGTGTTCCTTCAGCTTTTATTCTCGTACTTCAGATATGAACAAGTCTCCAGTGTCAAAAACTACAGCATTAATCGGTAAGCTATTTAGTTGAATAAGGACATGTTAAGTGTAAAATTGTATTTCATAGTGAAAAAGGAGCTCTTTTTTACGATTGATTGATGTAAACAAGTGTTTGATTGCTCCAAAAGAGGTGCGCTTTGTTTTTATTTACATTCATGATCGAGCAAAGATAAAATAATGGAGGATTTGGGTTTTTTACGGACAATAGGTTTAAATAAGTTTTTATGATTCCTCGGAAAGAGGTGTGTTCCCTTGTTATTTTTATTTCTGATCTGACTAGGACAAAGGGCCAAACAAAAACGAATTTAATACAAGGAGATGAGTGAAAAATACTGTAATCTGGAAAGCCTCAATAAATTATCTTTCTAAAATTGTGTGGATGAAATTGACAAGTGTTTTTGAAGAGATGTCCTTTTGTCTTCAAGGACTATTCATTGTGCTGTAAGAAGCTGATTTCATATTCGCCAAATTAAGAATGTGGCTTTGTTAAATTTTAAACGTAAAGAGAGCGTGAAATTTGGAGTGTAGATTTCTTTTCTTTAATTGGCCTCCTTAAATTTTTAACCAAGGAGTAAGTGTTACAAGGAATTAACCTATAAAAAGAATTTAATTCAATCAAGTACAAAAACACCAGTGATGGACCAAAAGAACCCATCTTAACCAAAAGTTTTGGCCTCTTTGTCAAAATTCTCAATCAATATTGTGTTTGAATGTAGTTTTCATCCCAATTTCAAATTGCTTTGGGAAAATACCCGATTTCAAGTTGTCAGTAATTGAATTTATTTTGAATAAATCGACCAAAAGTTCTTTCGGTCAATCAAAAATATTTTGGTCAGAAAAACTAGAGCTCTGAAGTGTGTACAGAGTGAAATCATGAGACGCGCCCTCTTGTGGGCGCAGGTATTCAGGCCCCAGAAGCAAAATTTCATTTTTATAACATTTGATTTTAACCATTTTTTGAATTTTAGGAGTTGTACAATCATGCTGACGACTTATTTAAAAAAAATGAGCACCATCATAATATTTAACAGTTTGGAATATTTCTTCAACGAATTTGAATCTTAAATGAGTGAAAAAATGGTGTTCAATGTGCCCATGTTGGCCACTCTTGAATTTTCTTTGATGTGTCAGTGCTTAGCTTTACTCTTAAGAAAGAATTTCAAGACTTTCAATATTATTTTTCAATTTCAGAGTATCCTAATAAAGATATTTTGCTAATGTGGGCACTTTGAATTTGCTCAAATAACTATATCAATTGATGGTTTTAGTGATTTTAAGAGATGTATTACAGTTTTTTAAGGTAATCTAAAATGAACATCAAAAACTTATACCACCATTAAAATTGCTTAATGAATTGATTTTCAATTCCTTGCTCAATTATTTTTTTAGGTTGGAACGAGCGAAATATGTTACTTAATATTTGCCATTACGTTGTTTCACTATTCATCGTTCTTCAGTTAAGCCTTTCCGCAATTGACAATTCCAAAGTATTAGCATTAAGTAGATCATGTTGCGCAACTGTTCCCCATTCCTCGACAAATCCTTACTTCATATCCTTTACCCTTCGGAAAAAAGCTTAAAATATTGTTCATTTCTTTTTTTGTACTCTCAGGGTTGCAAGCACACCTTACCTTAATCAAAATCTGTTTCCTTTCAAAGTTTTCTAACATACATGTTAAGTAAAAAACCTGCAAGATGGTAAAACATTTTCATTTTCGGTTCCAGAGGTCTGGTGGTGTTGAATAAGTGGTGCGCATCTTTGGGAGTCTGTATCTCATTCGGCCTTTCCTTGATTGGAAATGCTCAATTGGAACATAACGGTGTAATCCCAACAAACAAAGGTAATTTTTATAACCGGACAAACCAAGTATTAGCTAACCCAATAAAAAAGCCTCCATTCATTCTCCAGATGAAATGATGGTGGAACCAGCTTCACTTACGTCCTCCTCATCTTCAGCATCTAGCTTGGACCAAATGGCACAAAACCACGAGGACAGTGCTTCAACGTACCTTGGGCCTTACTCGGAATATGCCAGCTTAATGCAGAACATTCACTAGTTTGGCGCTTTTTGTGCCTTCATAATTGGTATTCTATGGATGTTCCTCCAAAGTGTGCTCACATTGCGAATGGGAGTCCGAGGTGTTTACTTCTGTCTCAGAATAGGGATTTCTGTGGCGGCCCTGATCTTTGTTGTGATTGGGATCTCTTTAGCACTTTCGGCAGCGGTCAAAAACGGTAACGTTACCCTTCAGGGTGCCCAAAAATGCCATTATTTTGATGCTGGCTCTCTTTTCTAGAAAGTGGAAAATTGAAGTGGGATGACTCGGCGCATAATCTGGAGACCCGAAAAGGGCGTTTATCTGTGGCTGCAGCTTGTTGTGAATGGGTAGCTTGTTTTCTCATAGTGATCTTCACCGCAAGTTTTGTGCCTGAATTCAGACATTACGACATGAAAAGGGCTGGAGTGAGTTTGAAAAAACTGCAAAACGGGTCGACCAATAATGGAGGTGCGATTAATAGGCCCTCACAACAGGCACAAAGGTCCTCGGGTAATGGAAGCGTCCATACTGATGAGATAGAGATGCAAAATCCTCTAATCCTGGAGGTACAAGAAAACCATGTTCCACATCAAAACCACAGCTGACAACGGCTAACTTCTTCCACTTGTTTTAAGAATGCAATTTCTGATTTACAAATTTCTATTTTTACCATCATGTTCAATAATGATACAAATATTTTGTTTTCTTAAAAAGATGGATTTGATTCATCTTTGGACACGCTTAATATGAAATACCTATATGAAACCAAATCTCAAATGCAAATCATTTCTCTAGAGACTGGATTTTAGACATAGATCATCTGTTGGTGACTTTTTCCCATCGGGGCACTTCTACTCCCCAAAACGTATTCCATGTCGATTGTTATTCATGGTTTCGAACCCAAGAGTACACTTCCCCGTAAACTGAAGACCCACTACAGTACTGATTTTGGTAAAACAAACTGATATTTCCACTTGATTTATGTTAGATTGAATGAAGGCTGCACTGATTCAAATAGCTCAAGAATGGAATCCTTGAAACAGGCCCAAGAACCATTGGATTTCTCTGGATGCATGAAGGATTGATTTCCGTAAGGAAGAAATCGATCCCGTGATGGATTCTGCCAATGAGACCTGGCTTATATTGGGTGAACTGCGCACTTCTATTTTTGAACGAAATCAAACATCAGAGTCAAATGCTATGCTCTCTCAAAGCTCATAACACAATCCTGCATAGAATGGATGAGCAAGCCAGCCCTCTTCTAGCATTAGGTTACCTTTAAAGGGTGAATTCGTTCAATGCATACTCTCTGTACTAGATAGCTTTGAGAAGGCATAGCTCTTCATTTGGCATCTCATAGAACCAAAAAACTGAGCTACGTCATCAGCATAAGAAGTAAGATCTTTTTTTTTACAGAAAAACGTGTTTGGTTTCTATTAAGGAACTATAATTGTTAAAACCAGCCTCTTCGTCCAGAAAATTTGGTGGTTATTGAGCAGACAAAGAGTTGTGTCAAGTTAACGCAACTTTGTCCTTGTCTGTAGCTTTTTGAATTAGTGTAGTCGGTGACAGGACAACTCGACCCAGCGGACAACCCGACCCAGGACAACTCGACCCAGCGGACAACTCGACCCAGCAGACAACTCGACCTAGCGGACAACTCGACCCAGCGGACAACTTAACCTAATGAACAACTTGACCCAGCAGAAATTCGACTTAGTGGACAACTTCAAAAAGGCACAAAACAGAACTAACCAATCAATTGAACTTCTAGTAATCAAAATTGCATGGCAGATCCCCATTTTTCAGAAAATCTATAAAATATGTATAACTTCATATTTTCAAAAGGCATTTTTGCTATTGAATATCATTTTACTGATTTTTCCTATTGCCAAAGGCAGATTGTTTCTTCCTCAAATTTGATTTTTTGAATTAAAGTGAATATTTTGAACCACTAGTTTGAGTTTTGTGCTTTTTCAGATTTCCACAAGCTCGACTTTTGTAGTGGGTTTAGTTGTTTTCAGAGTCGAGTTGTTCAAAAGGTTAAGTTGTCCGCTGGGTCGAGTTGTCCGCTGGGTCGAGTTGTCCGCTGGGTCGAGTTGTCCTGGGTCGGGTTGTCCGTTGGGTCGACTTGTCCGTTGGGTCGAGTTGTCCGTTGGGTCGAGTTGTCCTGGGTCGAGTTGTCCGTTGGGTCGAGTTGTCCTGGGTCGAGTTGTCCGCTGGGTCGAGTTGTCCTGGAACCAGTGTAGTCAACACTTGACTTATTGTATAACCACTTGGTTGTATAAAAGTCAAAGTCACAGTTAGATTTCGACCGAACAAGTGAGTCAGGAACTGCAAGACAATTACTCACAATTCGGTTATTTTAGGTCAACAAAGTTTCGTTTTGAGGTCATCAAAGGATTTCATCCCTAAAAAATCTAACATTCATGAGATAGCCATAGTGCCCTTGAAGGAAACTAAGGAAAACGTAGCTAACAATCGACCTGTAGCAATGGGATGGTTAATTTTGCCACAATTTGCTTTGTATCTTTCCTCGGATAAGGATCGATCAGTCTTATGGGAAAGCCTCATAAACATATCTATATGTGTTTGAAAAATATGAACAGACTTTTGAAGTCGAACCAAATCTTTTTTTAGCTCTTTTTTTACCTGCTAATATTAAAACTGACGCAAGAAGGCCAATCAAAAAAGGTGTTAAATACAACAGAAATGCCTTTATTCTTCGTTTATTGCTTGCATATTTGGATAGATGTTTTCTTGCTTTTATCGAAATTTGGTGCATTTTTGTGGCATTTTTCTCTTTTATTTGCATTTTCGGCCTCGTCGTCGAAATTTGCTGTTTTTCCAAATTCTTAAAGAACATTAATATTTTCGTGATTTTTACATTCTTCACCAAATTAAACAAATTCACTTCCCTTTTCTCTTTGGAATGCTTGGCTGAAACAGTTTTTCAGTTAAGGTTTTTTTGATCAATCACATCTATTCACTCCTCAATTCCTTGATTGATATGAAGTGGTATAAAGTTATATTGATCTTCAGGGATTGATTGGATGAAAGATATATCGCAAGTAAGGAAGAGAAGGATCTTTTAATCACCATGTTGGAAAACTCTTTGCTTTGAAGGTTTAATATTTCTCTTTGACATTTGGATTTTAAGTATTGCCAATAGTCTTTTCAGTTAAAGAATGAAAGTGAAGTAAAATTAGTTCTAAGTGCAAATATTTCAGACTCAGTAAAACTAAGTTTTACTACACTAACAACAATTTAATTTACAACCATGTTCTTATTTGATATTTTTTGAATGAAAAACCAAGAGCTCTAAATGCTTTTATTGGCCTTTATGGGCCTTAATTTTGATTTGTTCAATAAGTGATATTTAATTTAGTCTAAACATTTTTCAAATGCGTGCTTTTTTTGCATTTTCTTTTGTATTTTTCGGCATTTTTGTTGCAATTGTTGATGCATCTTTTGGCTTTTTATTTGCATTATTTGTGCAGCCCTGTTTATAACACAAAAGTTTACTCTTACTTGACATTTGGGACAAACCTGAATAATCGCGTGGTTTCAAAAAACAAAGTTTAAATGTAATGAACCTATTTAAATGAAGTGATGACATTTCTTTCCATTTCTAACATCTTCTTTGAGCGTCTTTTGGACCTTTCGTTCCAGGTAAAAACAAGTTCTAAGGTATAAAAAGTTTTTCTTCTTGTGGGTTTTTATCCATCCACTTGCAGGACCAACACATGTCCGGTTACATTTTTGTAAGAAAGGATAACATTATCCGTTAATAAGTTAATCATTTAATTAAAAGAAATGTGTGTAATAACAAATATAAAGGTTCCAATCACATTTGATCAGATCTACCGTAATGTCGCCGGTAGGATCCTTGGCTAAAATTAGAACCGTTTCACGGTACTGAAAAATTGATCGTCAAGTTTGCACAGAAATTCCAAAACACAGAGATATGCTTCTGGCCCATGAAACCAAGTCTAACAACTTTGATTATAGCTTTCATCTCAGTCAGATCTAGATCAAAAGTTATACACCTAAAAACTGTTAAAGTAAGAGATTTTTGAAAATATTGTCAACACATTTTTACCTGTTCAATCAAAATTAATTGAAGATAGTATGTCGATTACCTGCTGAATTGTTTAAATTTAACTGGTCAATTTTTGACCCTAAAAAGCGAAAAAACGCTTATGAAAACACAAATTCCAAAGGAAATATTTCAGATTTTCGATGTCACAAAAGTAAAGGAATTAATACCCACAAACGCTTGACAAATTCCAATTGTGGTGCTGGGTTTCGAGCGCATTTAAGCTCAGCTCATTTAATCATGGGCATGCTGCGAGGTTGCTCAAGTGAGCGATTTAAATCATACCGCTTGCGGTAAAACAGGGCCGTTGGCTGGGCTGAGTTCCTCGGCCCATTTTGGCAAATCCAAGTCGGTTCCATTTTGCCGTCTAGTCACAGAGTCTACCTTCGTAAAAATGATCGATATTTCACGTTACTATACCTTGGCTGAATTTGGGTCAGTAATATGCAAAATTCCTTTTCAGGGTGATTTTCAGGGTGACAATAAGTATTTTAACCTATATTGTCCTATTGCAAAAAAGACTTGAAACTTATCCAAATAATGACCAAAAGGTGGTTAATTGCCAAGTGGGTTCTGAAGAATTACTTCAATGTCTCAAAATGTTTTTTTTCCGGAGAGAGATGAAATAGTTTTCAATGCTTCTTTCTGGTAATGTGTGATTTGATGTTTCTCATTTTCTAGTTAATAAACTGAGCATATTAACAACAAAGTGCAAGAAGAGGTATCTCAACGTAAAATATTGATCGTTCCCAGGGACATAGAATCATTGAATGGACGCTATTTGGAAAAAAATCGATTTGTCAAACTAGCTGAGGTACTCAGCACAGCCAACGCCCCTATTTTACTTGGTGGTATGAGTTAAAGCGCTCACTTTACCAACCTTTGGGCTTGTCCCATTGCTTGACCATATTGAGCAAATCATTGACAAGAATGGAAGTCATGAGTCAGTGGATGTAGTCTATCTTGTCTTTGCCAAGGCCTTTGATATGGTAGATCATGGTCTTTTGCTCGGTCAACTCAAAGAGTTTGGGAACCAGGGTAAGGTCCTGAATTGGATTGGTAGTTTCATGAGTGATAGGAAGTAATTGGTTAAGGTTGAAGAATCGTTAAGTGGCATGTATGATGTCAAGTCAGGTGTTCCACAAGGTTCAATTATAAGTCCGCTCCTGTTTATTCTCTTTATTGCTCCTTTAAAGTTTTTAAAACCAATAGTAAAAAGGTTGGTATTTCATCATATGCTGATGATACCAAATTTGTTTGTGAGTTTGTGGAAGGAATGGTCGGGACTAATAAGTCTAGTTAATGACTTGGAGAAAGTCTACTCTTGGGTTGGCGGGAGTAACTTGACTTTAAATGGGATGAAATTCCGCACAATGACGTATGGGGCGTCAAAATTAGATGTTCCACTCAAAGACAATGGAAGTTGTGAAAATGAGAAGGTATCGCCCATGAAAGATTTAGGGGTTTTAATACAAGAGGATGGAAAGTTTGATGAGCATATCCAGTTGCAAGTGGTTTTCAAACATGTGCTAGGATCTATCGCACTTTCAAGTCCAGAGATAGTATTTCGATGCTAACTCTGTCGATTGTTCAGCCTTATCTTGAATATGCTTCACCCATTTGGGCTCCAATGAGTTCGGCAGGTTTGCAAAAGGTCGAGCAGGTCCAAAGATGTTTTACTAGGAACATCACAGGAATGAGAGAGCTCTCGTATTGGGAGAGACTCCAAAAGCTAGGGCTGTACAGTTCTCAGAGAAGTTATGAAAGGTATATGATACTGTAAGTCTTCAAGAGCATTCATGGGCTCTGTTCCAACCCAGGATTTGAGGTCAGCTGTAGCCACTGTAGAGGTTTTACTTGTGCTCTTAGAGCACCTCCAAATCCAAGGAATCCAGGCTAGTTTGAACAATGAAGTCCATTGAATCACTTTTCAAGTTTGTACAGATCACTCAGCAGTAACTTGTTATTAGACCAAATATCATATAAATGATAATTTTATGCAGTACCGTTAATGATTAACATTCTTTTCAAGGAATCCCATTCCTTGTTGCGGTAAAAAAAATCTGCAACCCAACAAAAATATCATTTTTTTCTAGACCTGTTTGGCAGTAGTATTCTGGTTGCCTAAGGCTGATTAAGAAACAGCAATTTACAAATACCATCTAGCAAAACCAAGACCAAAATTAATTTGTGCTCTCAATTCTTGATCCAAAAGTATACTTTTATATTGAGTCCATTGAAAACAGCAAAAGAGGAGAACGGTTAAACCGAGAATAAGCTACAGTGCTTTAAAACATTTTTATTCCAACTTGGATCAAAACGCTGTTGGCGATAATTTCTTCAAATCAGCGGCAAGCATTGCATATTGGATATTTTGTTCAAAATTCGAGCCATTTTGTTTCGTACTCCCAAGGTTCTGCTTAAGATCATTAGTTGTCAAGAATGAATGAATGTGATGCTTCATACTTGTGCTCATCGTAATTTAATGCCTCAAATGTACTCTTTGCGCCATATCAGGTTATTAAAAGCGGTAAACGATAAAGTAATTCATTGGAGAATTCAACTTTAGGGGATGACCTAATCGGACCTCTAACTAGATATGGCGTGAAGTTCAAGAAAGAGGAAATCAGGTGTTCGCTGACTGGTCGTGTAGATCAAGCATCAATCAATGGAAAAATGCTCGGAATGTCAATGTCCTAGAGAAAGATGAATGGGTCTTCTGCAGAATTGTGACTCATGAGTCGGACAAATTTCCTGATGTTGTGTGTCCGAGCTTATCATTTTGGGAAGGTTAGGTGAGACAATGCTGCCGATTGCACTTTGATACGGTTGACGATTCTTCCACCTTCAAGGAGCCATGTGATTGACGCAAATCCTGCGTAATCGGACCACTGTCCGAGAGTCACAAGTCGTCTCACCCCAAATAAGAGAACAAAACTGTAACAGCAACTTTGGGTCTAGGAGGAGATGAAGGAGAAGGAGAGGGAAGTCAAAGAATACCGGTAACTGGGAGCTCTGACCGATGAAGATGTTGCCGAGGGTAAAACCTGATTCAGATCAAGACAAGAATAAGGATGAGTAGTGGCTTATTGGACCAATGGATATATAAGCCCAATCGAAAGTGAATCAAACCATCATTACTTCCATTGCCTTTGGAGAAGCAACTTCATCTTACAACCTAAACACCTATCACCATGAAACAAGTATGAGACTCACCTCCGCCCAAAAACCCACCCAGCCTCATTTGTTCCAATGATATTTCTTTTTGTTCCAGTTTGTCACCCTCATTACCTTGGCCATGGCCTTGGTGTCCAATGCCCAACTCCGATTCATCAGAGATTTGGCCTCCTATGCCAATCCTGGTTCCAACACTAGATCGGCCGTCGCTCTGGTGGAGCTCCAACCCATTGGCATCGTCCGATCCGTCTTCAACGGTCCGACTGGTGACAATCCTGACTTTGACTTCTCCTATGAAACTGAGAATGGCATCAAGCAGGAGGCTACGGGCACAATGAAGGACATCGATGGCACTGAAGTGATGGTCATGAGAGGTAGCTACAGCTACGTAGATCAAAACGGCGATGACGTTCTCGTGTCTTGGGTGGCTGATGAAAGGGGTTTCCGGGCCGAGTCTGACATTCTTCCTATTGCCCCTGAGATCCCCTTTCCCGAACAAGCTGAGGCCGTAGCCGCTCAAATCCGATTTGCTCAGGAAGAAACCGCCCGCAATGCCAACAGTGGTTCCACATCTTCAGGAACTAGTTATACTGCAGCCAGTTCTCCGGAGCCTGAAGTTTTGGCCGCCAGAGCTTCTACCAATTACGGTGACGCAGCTGTCCGCGCTCCCAGTACTGCCGGGGATCCACCTTCTTCCAGTTATGGCGCAGCTCCCGTTACAGAGGAACCTCAAGTTTTGGCCACCAGAGCATCCAACAACCGTCCTTCTTACTCTGCCCCAGTCTTAGCCCGTGCTGAGGAACCTCTGGCCAATTACGCACCCATCGGGATTCGCTTGGTTGAAGTGGCTCAACCCACGGTTGTCGTTGATAAAGTTCTCCCCAACAACAATGAAGAGCCTGTGGTTCAAGTGGCCCGTGACTTTGCTCCTCAGCCTTTGGCGGAGCGTGTGGCGCCTGCCAAGGCCACTTCTCGCCAGCAACCTGACTATATCCGTTACCTTTTTGAATAAGCGGAGTGGTGATTCAGTGAAGATATTTACGATGCAAAACCGACAGCCTGCAAGAATTGCTTAATTTATTTCCTGGATATTTATCGTTAAATGCAAATAAAGTTAGAAAAAAACATCTCATCCTGCTCACACTTTGCGAATTCTAGATAAGCTCTTGTATCAAGCGCATTCCTGGATCCAGGAAATAGGCAAAATCGACATTGAGTTGTGCGTCAAATCTCGTCCGGGTCACATTTCTATCTCATTGTGAAGGATGGATTAGATTTCGTTGACATTCTTGGAGTCACTTCCACCAAACTCTTGGAAATGAATTCCTGATGCTTACAGGGTGTCCAGGAATTGATCAAAAAATTGCTTTAAATTTAGAAAAATACGGTAACGAAGTGTTTTGAAAAACCTTATCCCGCTGGAAACCATCGCTTCAAATGCATAGCATAATATTTGAAGGATTTAGAGCATTTCAAGCAAAGCAGATCAAACAGGTATCTATTATTTGTTTGTAGAACACTTCAGTAATCGCACGTTCCAAGTGACATCAAATTTTCTGATACCAACTCAATCTTCTTAGGAGGCGCAAGGAACGAACAAACGTAGAAGAGCCTTGACTGAAAACGTATGTTAAAGTTAATTGTAACTAAGAACATATTTACAACCCTGTATCAAAACGCGAAGTAAGACCGAGAAAAAAAGCTACTTGCCCCCATGTCAAGTCAAATAAGTTGAAGAACTAACTCGTATCCGATCTTCTGCTCTTTGGTGCTAAAGTCGTAAGATGGACAAAATTGAGAAAATGTTCCCGCCAAAACAAAAATTTATCGAGAACTTTAGGAGTCTAAACTTGGCCAGTAAAATCGAACTTGTGTGAAATAAATACTGCATTGATGAATACGTATTATTTACTCCAATGTCGCCAATGAAAACGGTTTTTATTTAGAAGTTCCATCACACCGTTTGTTTTTGACCATGAGCATTTTTGGCAACCTTTTCTAATATTCTTTCTATTGATTGGCTTTGAGACTTATCTTGGAATCAGTTTCTTTTTTGAGCTAATCTCAGGTCATACAAGTGCTCTGGGGCTATTTCCAAAACTCCGAAGTTCTTGCCTTGTGCTCCTCCCTCTCGTATTTTGTACTCACGTGATCGTAAATTATCTTATGCTAGAATTTCTGTACTTATGTTTATACATTGTAGATTTGAAAATCGCCTGATTTCCTTTTTGATATTTGAACAAAGTATTTTTCTTCAGCCAGGGTTGGTCTAATCCAGGCAGTGCTTCCATGTCTTGCGCTTTTCTGCAAGTCTTGCACTTTTCGGGACCGAGGAAATTACGAAAATTTTCAATTTTGGCCCCTGAAGTGGTGAAAAGCCATATGAAATACTATTTTTCACAAATAAATAACAATCAATTTTTCGAGTCACCAGTAAATTTACATTTAAGTCTGAGATTGATAAATATGCCTGCCCAAATTTGCTAAACCATCAAAGTTTGAGGAAATCAATGTAGTTTTGCAGGATCTTTGGATATTTCCAAATTCGTCTGAATTTCAGACCTGGACAAGAAAAGAAGCTTCAGTTTTAGGCTATTCCAAAAGAAAGCAAAGAAAGACTTTAATAGATTGATTGTTTTAAAATTACCACAAAAAGGTAGAATTTTCAAATGTGAAATTTTTCTTATCTGATTGTCTTTTTATCATTTACTTACTGTTCTTACTGTACTTACTTTTATCATTGCTTTTTTACATAGCAGATTTTCGGATTCGAATTCGTTCGGGTTGACTTGAAGGGTTTCGGGTTCCGATCACTAAAATTCGATGCGGTTTGGATTGGGAGGTCTTGTCGGATCCGATGCACAGATATAGTGTAGAGTAAAATTAGAGCACAGTCATAAAGTGCGCCATCTAGGATTGTTTTGTTGTTGCCGCAATTGGCACTTTCCATGTATGACACGTATTGATTTGTAGAAAAAGACGGTCATCCACCAGTTTTGGACAAACTAAATCATCTAAAATGTTGATGGAGGGACTTTAAATGACACTACAATCGTTTTCGGTTGGATCTTTTTTTTTGGTCCAAAAGCACTCTCAAGATTTGTTTTTGAATTTGTCATTGCCGAACACAAGAAACAAAGGGAACACAAGAGCTATTCAAATTTGTCAAGTGAATTTTGCATTTAAATGATTTTGTGGTCAATTGATTTTAGTTTCGGTTTCGGTCAAGTCTTCCTTCGGCCGAAATTTTCGGTTTCAGTAAAGAGCCCTTTTGGTCCATCACTACCAATGATTTAACCAAAAACCCTGCCATGGTCTTTTGTGGTCCCCAGTGAGCATTTGAAGGACTTCAGTTTGCCCAGAACTGATGTTTGACTTTATCCATCAGCCAATAAATTACATCGATATGTAAAAAGTGCGAGCTGTTGCCACACAAAATGCACTGCATGAGTGTACTCTTACATTATAGTGCACTAGTCCCACCCAAGGAACGCTCAGTTCTCAAAAAATATCTTCCCCTTCCGCACATCAAACTCAAGGAAGGAAGCAAATGTTGGTATTATGGAAACGAAAGCAAATGTACTGCATTTCGCCTGCTGGGACTTCCAATTGTTCTGACGTCTAAGTCTCTTCGTTCTTGTCAAATGTATGTCATAGAAATGGCTATGCTTGTTCTTGGTTGAACCATGACTAGTCAGATGTCAGCAGGAAACAAATGGTTTGCCGCATCTTCAAATTTCAAGAGCTTCAACACATGTTTGGATGCCTTTATAAAATGGAACCGACATGCAAGGACAAAGGACTGACTAAGCTGATTTTTGAGCACAATCAATCGTGCGGCACAATTACGAGCTCTTTTTAATAACATCTTAAAACTGACGATTAATCAGAAAGTACCGTAGAATTTTAAGATTTGATGGTTTGCATTTAATGCCTAACAAAAAGTAACGAAAGTTGTTATTAGAATGTACAAGCTTTTTCCTTTAAATTTGACAGAACCTATGTACAGTACATATGTACAGGGCTGACACAGTTGGAGTAATAACAAATAATAATTGATAAGTTAAACAGAAGGGATGTTTTTCGTCAAGAGAAATATGATCAGTTTCATTAGTTTGATTAATCCGATAAAACATTTGCACTGAAATATTACAATTGGTTTTGAGACATACAGGGTTAGGAGTTATATTACTCATGCAAGATATCAATCGTAATCGACATGGCGTTGGATTTGGTGGCCTTGAAACTTCATTAAGTATTTAAGTAGATGAATTTTGATGGATTTAGTACTACTCATTCAAATATTGACTCAGAAATGTCGCAATTGATCTTTGAAGTCATGTCACTCATGACTTCCACAGAATTGTGCCACATGGAATTGATAGGGCTCCAGCCTTTTCTAAAACGAAGGCCACGCTTCGTTAATTGAAATTTGGGCACGTTAGGAAATTCCATATGTTTGAAGACGCATTAACTTTTTATATTAAGGGAATTCGTTGACTGAAACTCGTTAAACCACCCATATATGGGCATCTTAATAGATCCCACTCCTATAAAGTAGAATTTTCACTCGCATGAGAAAGAGAAAAATATACATTTTACGTGAAGTTAACATTTCTGAATAAATACACCTTGTGACCCACAAGATTGAGAGAAAAGGGTTTTTGAGCCTTATAAAAAGTTGATATTATCCTGATTCATATTTTCTTGTTTTAATTTTTTTGATCTTTTAAATTAACCTTTTAAATCTATACTTCCCCAACGTTCCAGGACAACTCGACCCAGCGGACAACTCGACCCAGGACAACTCGACCCAACGGACAACTCGACCCAA
>CM021316.1:12004881-12061257 GCA_010645155.1 Tigriopus japonicus | reverse complement strand
TCATAACATCTGGGTCCTATGAAGAGTTTGCAGGATGTCACCTGTGCCTGCAATGGCCAAGCCAAGGACGGACTTGGACAGATAACTTTCAGCAAAGGCAGCCATTTTGAATGTGATTGTAATAAAATAGTTGTATTAATTGATAACGGAGTGGTTAATTCAAAAATTACTGGGTTCTCATATTTATCTCCCATGCTGTAGAGCAGGAGTGTGCAAACTTATTTAGCAGTGGGCCAAATTGGCCGAACCGTTGGCGCTCGCGGGCCACACCATCCAAAACGGCAAATAATTTCTAGTATAAAATTCTACAATCTACTTACCGCAACTGCGGGCGACAGTTTATTGAAAATGACAGATCCTCTTGCGGGCCACGCGAAATCAGCTCGCGGGCCAGGGTTTGCACACCCCTGCTGTAGAGCACAAGTAAAACCTCTCCGTTCGCTACAGCTGACCTCAAATCCTGGGTTAGGACAATGCCCATGGTATCTTTCATACCTTCTCTGAGTACTGTACAGTCCTAACTTCTGGAGTCTCCCCCCAATACTACTCTATGCCCAATGTGAGAGCTCTCTCATTCCTGCGATGTTCCTAGTGAAACAAACACCTTTGTTATGTAAATTGATTACATATTTCGACTAGAAATTAACTCAACCAAATTTGGACAAAGCAGAAATCTTAAACTTCATCACGCCCCTAATTTCAATTTTTTTTAATAAGTTTCATTACAGAACAGAGACTACGATAAAAATAGTTTTAAAGCTTTATTCTTGTTTGACCCTCTGTGCGTTCACTATCAAAAGAATCGTCTCTGACCTTTTGGAAAAAATCACAACACACGCGCACACACAAACAAACACACTTCACATTGCCAAGGTTTTCTTAATAGTCAACTTATATCATGGATTTATTGTTCACGGGTTGATCTTCGTGTTCAGGCCTCCTCGATAGCATCAGCTCCATGTCATTGAAAATATTTACAGCTTTTTGTTCCACTAACTCTTTTCCTCGGAGCTGAAATTTGTCATGCCAGAAAAAAGCATAGATCACAAATAGAATGATGGTGATGCTCTTCTTACTTCGGAAAGGTTTGGGATGAAAAAGGTTTAACTAGCGGGTGATCGGTCTTCTTTCATGGAAATCATCGGCAGAGTCGGGAAAGATGACCATTACGAAAGGTGGAAGCTATACTGGCCTTCTTGAGCAGCCACACGTAGCTTTTCCCTCATGATCTGTTTACTGCTGTAATCGGGAATCTTCAAGTAGTTGACGCAAGTCATCACCGACGGCAAATAGTCATCAGGATTCACATCTGGACTATCAAATGTCTTCTTGACGATCGTTAGAGGAGGTGAAAGCGATTTGAAGCCACCCACAGGTAGACGAGGACATCCGGTCACAAATTGAAGGAACTCCCGTTGCTCTTCTCGGTTGTAGGAAGACATGACCTCGTAGAGAAATTGGATTCCCTGGGATTCAGGATTGAATCCATGATCGGGTTTGCATGTCTCGCCAAGGGTCTTGGGGTCCCATTGCGTGAAATTGCCTTGCATGGAGCCACAGAAGATCTGGTCCAACTCGTCGGGATAAAACATTTGCAGGGACTCGAGGGGAAACACGGATTCAAATCCTTCTCTAATAGACTCCATTTGACAGGACACACCTTCGATGAGCATCCAATGGGACACAAGTTTCACGTATTGGTGAAGATTATCGAGAGTGACAGCAATGTGCTTGCCTCCTTTTCGCAACTCGATATTAGGGTATCCGGGCAGAGTAAAATCCAACCCAAGATCTTCCACGGGACACCCATCCATGGTGAGGCCCTTTATTTGGATGAGCCTCTCATTGGGCGTGATCTTATCGTCCTCTTCTAACTTGCGTTTCTTTCTGACAATGCCTTCCAACTGATTGACGGTGTTGGCGATGGTTGGGTCGATGTTCATCAGATCCCTTGTACTGAAAGACTGTTCGGCCTTGAGAAGCCATTGGTAGAAAGGTTGGCTGAAAGGTAGATCGATCATTCGATTGTCGAGAACGGCCTTGGCGATGAACTTGCCCAAGAACTGGAACTTGTTCTTGATCTTCACTTTTTGCGAGGACTTGATGTTCCTCCCTACGGGACTTGGATAAAGCCCCGTCGAGGAATGAACATACTCGATACAATCATCAGCATTCTCATCGTCTTCCATGACATCCTCGCTGCTGATTTTGACAGTGTCGCCCTTCCACAGATTCAAATCGGCCCGTTGCATCTCTTTGGACACAAGGGTGTAGAATTCTAATGTTGGTCCAAGACCCGTTCCAACCTCGTTCTCGTACTGAATCTCCATTAAGGATCTCGAATGGGCTAACTCATTAATCACTTGTTCGGCCTGCTTGAGAAGATTGTCTCGGGAGATAACACGTTTCTTTCGATCGAGTTCGGGTGTGACCCGCTCCTGTCCACTTTCTGAGGCGCCTAATTCCGGGACCGAATCAAGGAGACGAAGGAGGGCGCGATCACGGTCAAAAGAGCTCACGTAGAATAGTAACTGTCGGGTTTCGAATGGAAACAAGAACGGGCAAACACTCGCCACTTCCTTAAGCCAAGTGGGAAGATTGGAGGTCATGATTATGATAGGGTCCTGGAGTTGGCGATTCACTTTGGCTGTTAATTTCGAGTTTATGAACTCGTGTGGGTTGATGATGGGATGATAGTAGTTGGTCGACAAGTAGAGGGAGCCCCAATAGCGATTCAGAGCTTGGACCACGCGCAAAAGACACAAAACATCAAGGGAGGGGTCTTGCGTGTTCATAAATTTGGGCAACTTGTCCACCATGAAGGCGTCTAGGGGATTGGGCCTCTCAGGCGGCACCCCGTCATTCCAAAGCTCATCGGGTGCTTTGCGTTTGCTCTGCTTGGAACCTTTGCCCTTTTTGCCTCCTTCGCTGGTTTTACTACTTGCCTTGCCCGAGGCACCTGAGCTTCCTAAGCCACTGGCATCTTCTCGCTCCGAGGCTGGTCGGTAGTAGATGGTGTGAATTCGGGCCCAGATGCCCGGACTACCATACATAGACGACGATCCGGAGTTACGGTTATCCGAATCCGAATCTGAGATCTCGAAGACCGGAGCTCCAAATTGTTGCACGGCCTGGTAAACGGTCATATCATAGGGTAGGACGTGTTCTCCAATAGAGAATTCGAGACGATGGGAGGCGGCATCCGCACGTTCGCGGCTGGTACTCGGTAACATGTCGTCGGTGCCGCCATCATCGCTCATGTCATCATCAGACCCACCCGAGTCCTTATCTTGCGGATGGCCATACCCACGGGTTATAAGATATCTGTAAAATAAAAACGACATGAGGATCAATTTTGTCAGCAGGACACGGGATTTTTATGTGGTTACCTTTCGATAGCTTGAACTAATGCCAAAGGGTCGATCTTAACGAGACCTCCTTTCCAGGATTTTAGACTGGAGCATTCAGGATGTCGTTGAAGACTGCACTTGAGATGATGGGACTTGAAGAATCGCAAGGTGGATCCCGCAGATTTCACCCCGGATGATCCCGAAGTCATGTCGTGCATTTTTATAGGGAATTGTTCTAAATGGTTCACACAAGCGGTCATCTTTTGGACAAACATCAAGAATTTGGGAGCCAAATCGGGATCGGGTGGCTCCTCCGAGTCCATATGGCGGGGACATCCCAAGAACACGTGAAGAAAGCATCGAATGCGGCTCTCCCGAGTGATATCCTCGTGCCCTTCCAATTCCAGTCGTGTGAGATACGTCAATAAAGATGGGACAAGTCCACTTTGTGTGACTTCAAACGGAGAGATGTCGTTTTCGATGAGAACGGACAAGATTTCTCGCAACGATCGCTCTCCATCTTTGGGTTTTCTGGTCAAGTGGTCGACTTGAGCACTCAGGCGTCTCAAAATGGTCAGAGCAGGATGACGTGAGCCCAAGGACTCCTTGAAGTAGGATTCCAAGAAGCGAGATGCTTGTTCCCGGACCCAGCGTTTGGCCTTTTCACGGCTGTGAGCCATCGTGGCTGGACTACTGATGGCCTTGTTGATGGTCATTGCCGCCGAGGAGGCATCCGACCGTTTGGACGAGGACCCACTACTGCTACTATTGCCACTCTCGCTGTGATGACCTCCACCATGGAGTAACGGATTAGCAGAGCTACCGGAACTTCGACCCCATCGGGATGGGTTTAACTGCGAGAGTATCGAGGATGTGCGGTCAGCCAAACGAGATCGTCTCGATGGAGTGGCAGGTCCATCATTAGGCGGCGACGAAGATGTAAACGAGAGGTCGGGAGCACCTCCAGGCCCCACTGATGATGATGCTGGTGCAGACCCTCCTCCACTTCCACCCACTGGAATGCTGGTACTGGCCGAGGTACTCGGACCACTAAGGTCTTGAGGTAGCGATCCTTCGGAATGGCGACCTTTCCGTCCGGAAGAACGCTTCGAAACTCGTTTCCGCTTGAGCATATCGCTCAGTCGCATGGGTGGATGAGGGGGCGTGTCTGGCGAGGACGACGACTCATCGCGTCTCTTGGGCACCCGTAATTGATCCGGAAACATATTAGCAAACGACGATCCTGTCACGGTCCAACTTCGTCCAGATGGAGGTCCACCGCCTAAACCAGGAGCGCCTCCTTGAATGACCGAAGTTGAGGCCGAAGACCACCCCATGCTTGAGAGAGGGCTTTCATTGTAGCTGGAAATGCAAATCGGATTGTCGGGGTCGGTGAGTTTTTGGACTTGATGAAGGACGCCCTCGCGTCTGAAATGCACGCTGAATTCTTGGGGCATCTTTTGAAGGAGCAGCTCGGAGAGTTGTAGAGCTCCCACGATGATCTTGAGATCTCCCGAGGAGAGCATTCCAGCGATTTGACTGGAAACGGTCTGAACTTTAAGGACTTCAACCAATAAGTCACTGGGGGAATGGTAGATCATGCGAAGAAATGCTTGAATACAACTCTGTTTCACGCCGGGACCCGCAGATGTCGAGTATACCTATGAAATCCGGAGAAAATATGCGCATGATTGATCAGACAGATCACGAATCTAATCGAAAACAAATCTGGTATCGACCTACTTCGAGTAAAACGGGCAGGAGCTCTTTCGTCAATTCAGAGGTCAGGGCCAAATGTTTCAGTCGTTGGGCTTTCTTCTCATCGGTCTCCAAGTCATTTTGGAGTTGGCTGGTCAGTTTTCTTTGAATGGGACGAGCGGTTCCGTTTTCCTCGCGAATTTCGTGCATAGATTTCAGATTGAGAGTGAATGATTTACCATTGGAATTAAGGGTGGTCTCGTCCTCGCCAGCCACAAAGGCCGCCTCAATCACTCTGCGAGAAACATTAATGGGAAATGTCTTAATCACAGAAATAGCCCTCCGTTGACGTAGCTTTGTGACTACTTACCGACAATCATTGAATCCGTAAGTGTGCCAATTCCCACGGTCATCTTGCCATTGCCACAAGACAGGGTCACGGATGAAAGCACCAGGTTTGGCCAAAAGTGCATCCACCGCAAAAATTCCATCGGCGGGCATCGGTGGCATCATCTCGCCGATGAGACACGTGATCTCGTATAACTCTTGCGGATTCCTTTGGACCAGATCAAAATCATCGTTTTCCGAGGAGGAGGATCCGCCCACGAGAAGTTGTCTCAAAGTCGAGCCAATAGATTCTTCCAGGAGTAAAGGACCGACCTCCGAACCATTGGAGGCCATGATGACCAAGATGTGGAGAACCGTCACAAATGTGTTCGAGCTTACATTGGGTGGGCTAGTAACCAGGATTTTTTGTAGATTCGACAACACTTCGGGCTTGGCAATGTCGCGGAGTCTATTCTTATCGTTCTTGTAGCTCTCGGCTAACCGACTTAAAGCCAGACAAGCGGATTCAGAACTTTTCTTGTCATCGTGAATAAGTCGCGAGGACAGAATGGTGAGCGCATCTTGCACATGGACGAATTCTTCCGGGAGAAGACCCTGACAGCAATTCGACGTGACGGCTAAAGCGTTGCGTTGGGCGGTGATGCTGAAAAAGTCCAAGAACGTGAGGCATGCCATTACGCCTTTGGCATGAAGAATGGCTTTGTTGTGCTTCTTGGAGAGCATCTCCAACGCCGACAAGCTCTGCTCGGCCACATCCATGCATTGGATGGATTGGAGCTTCTCCAAGAAGGTCGGGATGGTGTCCACAATGACGGTCGACGACCGGGGCAAGGCTTCCATCATGTAGGTGAGGGCGCGACAGGCGTGGTTCATAAGGTCGAAATTGTGCTCCATTTTGAGCAGGACAATCAGCGCCGGCACCACCTGACGTATGGGGAACCCGGTGAGCGTGTCCTCGTTGCCCATGACCAAAAGTTGGCACATTTCGATCACGGCCTGAAGCTGTCGAGATTCGTCGCCCGTGGCTTGCAAGCCTTGTAGGAGCTGTTGGGCCTTGGACGTGGCCGAGGGCGCCATGGCCCGATTCAAGATCAAATGATGCATGCGGGGACCCAACACGCCCGCCAGATGGGGCGGGAAGCCTCTTGCCTCGAGAACGGCTTGCAGGCGGCCCATATCGCTATCTTCCAAGTCCTCACTGAACATGGCGGCCAAAGCGGCCGCATTGGAAGCAGCCGCAGCGGCGGATCCGCCGCCCGCACTGCCCGCAGTCCCACTGGCACCGCCGACGGCGCTCGAGGCGGCTAAGAAAGTGTCTAATGCGCTGCCCGCCGTGCCACTCGTGGCCGCCGCAGAAGGTGCCA
The DNA here is from genome assembly GCA_010645155.1 of Tigriopus japonicus. Lineage (NCBI taxonomy): Eukaryota > Metazoa > Arthropoda > Copepoda > Harpacticoida > Harpacticidae > Tigriopus > Tigriopus japonicus. The sequence continues at coordinate 12,054,497 of CM021316.1, read as the reverse complement.
GGGCCGCACCGCTACTCGTTCCATCGGATTCGGCGGAGGCGGGCCCGCCTCCACCCCCGGGCGGGGCATCCCCGTGGTCGGGCTGATTGGAGGCCATACTGAGTTGCTGGGGCTCAGCCGCCGCGGGCGACGTGCGAAGCGGTCGACCCGCGCAAGAACCCGTGATGACCGGGCAAGAAAGCGAGCGCTCAACCCAAGATGATCCGGAGTCGATTACTGGACACGGAAAGAATTGAAAATTTCACGGACATTGGCTTTCGAATTGAGGATGCATTTGGGAATCTGCAACCAAAAGAAGTCATAACTCATCAACTCGTTTTTTCTCATTTGTTCTTGTAAAAAAAAAATGGCGACGGTAAACCTGAAACAACTCTTTGCTTTTTTATAATTACTAACTCTTTTCTTCATTTGAAAAATCTATTCCACTTCAGAAAAAAACGTAATTTCTTTTCCCTTTTCGCAAATTTGTACGAATAATTATAAAATTTAAATGGCTTCCTAAGTTTTTAATCTCTTCATACCTCAAACATGATCCTTAGTTATTACTGAGTATTACACTCTTAAAGCTTTTACCCCAAAAAAATCTTTGGTCGATTTTAGAATTCACGACTAAATGACGACTAAACTTCTCGGTTTTTGGTCTTCTGATTCAGACGATCAATCCAATCGATTGAAGGTTGTCCAGTGCTTGAAACATCTTGTTCTAAGCACCACCACACGGCAGTTGAGGTTAAAAGCGAGGTCACAAAGTCGACCAAAATGGAGTCCCTCAACAATCCTCGATCGAGTTGAGTCTGGCTTTTCTCTCTCTCTCTTTCTCTTACTCTCTCTCTCTCTCTTTCTTTCTTCGTTTTTCGTCGTTGTTCGTTTACCAGCTGATTGAGATAGTCAGCTCAAGAACGACCCAAATCCAGCCCTAATTCCGCCTCCAAGCCCCCATTACGCCTCTTAGCCTCCTAAACTCACCCCTGAGACCCCGGGCTACCCATCTATCTACGGGTCTACGGCTGGAATACGTACCTGAAGGGGTCAAAAAACGTTGATGGTTTCCTTGGTGCGTTCGTTGAGCTTCTGGCCTGAATTCTGCGATCGTCGTTTGTTCGTTTGGCGTTGCCAGTTTGTCGTCGCTGAAGCGTGGGTCTGGCTGAGTTGGTGCGGGCTCGATTTCAGGGTTGCTGATCGGGAGCGCGAGGTTGAGTTCAGAAATGAATTTTAATGATAAAGCTGCGGTTTGGAGCATTGAAATAATGAAGTTTGGGGTTGGAGTGATGCAGGGGGTTTAAAAGGGAGACTTGGGCCTGTTGGGGTCCGGTGGGTTGGTGTGTTTCATTTGGTGGCCCTTGATTCAATCCTGTGAAATACAGTGGGGAGATGGAGAGGCCAGCTGTTCAGCTGTCACAACAGTTCTCGGAGAGTTGTACCTTGAGAAAGCGGGCCGAATTTCATGGTGGATGTCTTGATATTTTTCATCTTATATTTCACCGGATGAAGCCTCGCCAAAAGGGAAACGTGTACATTTTCACTATAACTTCTTCTTTTTACTGTTAGATATTGCTAGAATATCGCTCAATTCGATCATAAGTCTACAAGTTATATCAGTTCTCCCTCAATCTAGTACAACTAAGAAAAACCCCTCAGGTCCTCACATTAATAATGCCCAATACGTGTGTAGATTTAATCTATAAAAAAGGAAAATTCGCAAAGAAAAAAAAGCCTGAGACCTGTTTGGGATGAGGCTAGATCTTTGTTTCCATCGTCATCATTCCTCTACTTGGAAGCTGTCATGTTGTCGTGAAAACAGCTGGTTGTTCGGTTTTCGTTCAGCACTGAAGTCTGCTTTAGCCTACTTTAGCCTCCGAAAGAAGAGGGGAGAAGAGCCAGCTGGACGGCTTCAGGTATGCAAATATGAAACTCACGAAGCCAACAAGATGCACTTTGGCCATAACAATATTCACGGAATCTGATTCCGTGGAACTGGATCGACATTTACTTTTACTTGTATCGACATAACCAGGCCGATAGATATTTGGGTTGATCAAAGCCAAATCATGGTAGGAGAGATTCCATATGATCGATCAAGGCCACACTGTCGTTATAATGTATGAGGTGATGGTGAACATGGCGTTATCGTACTTCCACATCCGCCTTATTTGAGGGGTTCAGTGGGGGTCTTTGTTATGTTACCGTTTCCCACTTACATTGAGGGTGGCTGCTTTGCCAATGGCTTTGCTTGAAAGTCTTGTTGCCGTGCATGTTTGTGATGAATCCAACAACAGCTTTAAAGACAGGTTCACCCCAATGTTCACCACCATGGAGAAAAAAAAAATGCGGAACCGGACGAAGAGGGTTAGTGTTATTAGCAGCTGGTGAAAATTGAGCTTTTAAAAACAAGAGAGAGAGGTCGTCCCAAGCCATTGATCCCAGGAGTTGACATGCAAAAGAGAGCCATAATGAAGATGCTAACGCATCCTCTTATCGTTTAGGCTACGTTTTGTTGGCTTTTCAGGCTTTTTTTGCAGTCACAAGGTCAAATGCATGCGGCTTGAAACAAAAGGAGAAAGCTCTATTCCCAATCATTCAATTTGTTAAGCGGGTAAAATAACAATTACTTTGAATGCAAATAAAAAAAAATGAACATTTAAAAAAGTGATCCAAATATAAGTATGACCAAGGCCATCCGATTACTGTAACTCACATTTAACATAGTAATAACCAAAATCTGCGTTTTTTGACCAAAACTACATAAATGGGGAAAAATTACCTGTTTCATTGAAAATTAAAGGGAAAAATGTTCGTTTTTACATCAAATTTAATATTAAAAAATCAAGTATTTGGTGTATTACATTTGTTACAAAGTACATTCATTTTTTTTCATTATTAGTCACTAGGAATATTTAGTTTATCAATAATACCGCTGCAAGGAATGGGATTCCCTGTAAAGAGAGTTTATCATTAATATAGTTTCAATAATTAATGTTTATATGAAATTTGATCTACCAATGAGTTACTGTTGGCAGATCTATACAACCCTTGTACAGTGGGTTGGTCAGGAATAGTCATTAAAAATTTGTCTAATCCTCCCATAAATGTTGTTAGAGGATCAGCTCCTACATATTCCCGATGAAGACTAATGGGCAACAAATTGAACAATGAAGGAGCCCGATGAAGACGAGAGGAGGACTTCATTGTTCGTACTAGTCTGGATTAGTAGAATAGTCTGGATTTTGTAACATTATTTCTCAAAAAACTACCAAAAATAATACATTTTTGGCTTTTTTTTACATAAATTTAGTGGCCATGATCAATGACATACAAATGGACAAAAACGTATCAAGGACAAAAGTCCCAACATAAGTTAGCGTATTTATTAATGCATGGTTAACACCATCAATATCTAAAATTTTACTCGTTATGATTACAAACGAACAAGACAAGTATATAAGGTTTTGTGAATGAGATTTTTTTGCGATTCCAGGGCGTTTATTTGCGATTTCGACGTTTTTCTGCATTTTATTTTGCGATATTGGGCTGGCTTTTGTGCAACATTTGGTAGCTTAAAAGCCCATGTTTACTTGCGTTTTTTTGCCTGTCACTAATTATAATTGAGTCAAACGAGAATACTTTCATTTCAGGTAGAAATGCCCAGCTCCTAAAGTAATGTTTTCAGTAACAGCCAATAAATAATTCAAAATTTCATTGAAATGCAGGTTTAATGACGTTTTAATGTTTCGCCTGGCCTAAAAGTCATGACTAGGGACGGGCTAAAAGTGTAAAAAAGATTTTTGGTAGCATAAACACACTTATTTGCCTTTTGACACTTTACACCTTTACTTCCACGGCTTTTTTACGAATTCAGCCTAAAATGAACAAATTGTCGAGAGTTAGCTATTTCTTCTTTGTAAATGTTTGCTTTTGGAAGATTTTTTTTTCAAATTGATAACTAAATCTGATTTTATGGCTCCCAGCATAGGCTATCATAGTATTGATTACTACTACTTCCTTATCCAAATTTTGCTCTTCAATGTTGAAAAATAACAAGGAGATGACAAGAAAGTATCTGAAGGTTTTTGTTTCGGGAATTTCAGTTTTTTGCGATACTTTTAAATTTTGTTTGCGCTTTTCCGGTTTCTATTTGCGCATTGACCTTTTTGCATTTTATTTTACGATTTGGGCTGATTTTTGTGCAACTTTTGGTAACCAAAAGCTTGTTTTGATTTGCACTTCTTGCCCGTCCCTACTCATGACGAATGCTTCTATCAATGTGTGCTCAGTACTTGTTCAAGTTACTATTTAAATCTAAATGAATATGTAGTGTAACTACGCAAACGATTAGAAATCATGAGTGGAACACAAATTTTGGCCATGAAAGAAAAATTTAAAAATAAGCTAAGAGGCTGAAATCTAGAAAAAGGGATTTTATTGTTTCAATATGATGCAATATTAACAAGACAAGTATGCAGTTCGCTTTCAAAAATCGAAAGAGGCTCTTTAGGAGAAAGTTTTGCTAATGGTTGAATGTTCCTACAACGCAATGGATTCCGCTATTGAGCCTTTAGATTCCGCTACACCTGTTTGTTGGAAACCTTACGTAAGTGGAAAACACTATCAACCCTCCCAAAAATCATACGCACATTGTATCTGTGCAGGGTTTGCCTTAAACTGCCTCATTTTGAAATAGTCTGTTCTCTTTCGCTCCAAGAAGTGATTTGACACTTGTTGATAAGAAATAACCTAGACTTGCATCCGCTTCAACAATTTAGGCAATTAATGTCAACTTCATGTTCGAACTTCATTTTTTAAAAATCTTGAAATAAACAATTCAAACCTTGTGAAAAAATTTTCTTGCTTTGGCTATAAGTAAGGAGAAAATTTTTAGTTGATGAATATGATAAAAAGCTAACTTTTTTGGCAGCTTTAATCTACAGAATTGTTGGCAAAATAGTCGGGGGAAACAGTTCAGAAAGTTTGAATATGTGAAAATTCGCGATTTTATGTTGGTTTTGGACATCTCCGTTTGAATATCAGCAGTAGCTGCTCCTAGTAACAATATCAATGGTCCCGTCACAAATATGCTTGGATATGTTAAACCAACAATAAACGTCTAGGGTACCATTACGATTTTGTGAATATATTTCATATTCAATTATGAATTTGGAGAAGCTCTAACTTCTAAAACGGAAGTAAATATTCCATTTTTTCCTGAAATTCAAAAGAAAAATCGAAAAAAGTTAAAAAAAGAGCAAAATACCCACGAAAAAATGTAACTTTCTTCGCAAGGAATCAGATTCCTTGTAGTGGTAATAAATATCCGCAAGAAAAAAAGAACTTCCAGAAAAATGTACAAAATAATGGGAAAGTTGCGCAAAATCAGGAAATAATTAAATGCTCAAAAATAGGAATATACTTGCTCCGGAATTGAAAGTTTTAAATCAAATTTATTTTTCTGTTCCCCAGTTACAACTAAAGTGGTCTCATTCTGAGAACACTTGGTTATTTAAAAAAAAAATTGGGAACTCATTTTAGACGGAAATTTTGAACAAAATTTGCGCAAGAAACCCAATGGAAATAAATCAATGTTTGAAACTTCCAAATGCGTTGGACACCCCTGTCTTTTTTGTCCCTGTATTCAATCATGAGTGTCGAACAGTTACAATACTAGAGGAATCTGGATTCATGAACCAACATATGAAAGAGAATTTTTTGAAAACACTTGTTCGAGGCTCCTTTTTTTCTCCAGGATGGAGGCTTGTCTAGATTAGTCATAGACATAAATTCCAGAGTTCGAGGTCATTCAGTTCGAGTGTTGGCCAATTCTTCATTTTTTTTCAAAAAAAGACGAACTGATACCATGGTAAGTTTATCCTCACTTTTATCATCCCTAATATCACACTAAAATGAATCTTTTTTGTCCATTCAAATGGACGTGATTGGGAACGCGAAGAACGTCTTCTCTCTCTTTGTGCTGCGCAAATTGTGCAAATGTGCCAATGCAAACAACTTCTGGGTATTTTTGCGTCTTGACTTGTAATTGTTCTTTTCAATCAAATCAATGTTATCGTTGTATTTTTCCGAAGGGACAGCCCTGCTGAAAAGATCAAAAAAGCAGATCAAAAAATCTAAGCTCAAATGATCGAAACAAAATGAATCGTTAGAATAACGTAGAAGCTAACTTATTTAGAGTGGCCTTCGCATAAAAAGTGAATCTACAATTCAAGTAACAGGGTTGCTTTCTTTTCATTTGGAAAACATCAAAACAGTTGATTTATAACACTTTCAACAATAGAGTTGAAAGAATCACGCCTAATTACGAAAAACACTTCGCATAATGATAAAAAATTATTTTGGTTAAAAACTTAGTACTTTTTTCAAAGGAACTGCATGTAAAATCCCGATTTCTATTATCTATTATATTATCTTCTTTCAAAAAAAGTTTCTGACTTCAAACTCGAGGACAAAACAAATTGCCGACTGAAAAAACAACAGATCAAAGTTTTTTTTTGGCATATCAAGTGACACATTGCAAATAAAATCTTTTTTGCCCATTTTTAGCTGAAGAAGCTTGATGGGTCATTTTTAGCCGAAAAAATCTGTTCTTGGCTTTAGAAACTATTTCTGACTTAAAAATTTTTACTTTAAAACTTTTTTTATTTTTTCCACCTTTTTTCCACCCTCTAAAGTAATAAGTAGAGAGGGACGGCCAAATAGTGTAAAAACATTTTTGGTAACATATACCCATTTTTCTGCCTTTCTGCACTTTCTCCTTTGTTTACACTTATTATTTTCGATTTAGGCTAAAATTGACAATTTATAAAGAAAATTTTAGGTTTTGAGAATCTAGTAACTTTTGATAGAATTTTTAGTTTCAAGATCAAATTTTGAACTTGTCAAAAAAGTTTTCATTTGCAATCAAACATTCTCAGCACCTTGAAGAAATATGTGCATTTCAGACACAAACCTCACAATTTGCTCTCCATCTTGGTTTTAGCAATAGCATTCCATCCCTGAGTAAAGAATCTAATTGCATGCAACCAACAAATATCAAACCTAAAGAAACTCAAGTTATGGGAGTGGAAGGATGTGACATAAACGTAGATTGTATGCATAGGTTTGATTGCCTACTAAGATAGGTATTGTTAAAAAAGGTTCCTATAAACTTGAACACATCAAGCTAAGGATACATTAATGTAGCAGATCAAGGTACTTAATTGACTTGGAAAGATCACTTTTAAGTTCCAAGGTATTTGAGAACATATTTGAGGTGTAGAGACAATGCCAAAGTTGAAATTGAGTTGTAGTAATTAGGTCACGGGCCAAATATTAAAGCAATGTCACCTAACACATTCTTCAATCCAAATGTTAAGCACACGTGGATTGCAGGTTGTCTTAAGTATACATGAAATCTTTTTTCCGTGCAATTTTCATTGGCTATTTTTGAACATGCTCGAAGGACGAAAACAGACTTTCGTTAAGCCATAAAAAAACAACGCCTCAATAGCGTTCGACAGTCTTTTAGGTACAGACAGCCAAGAGACCACCTTAGGAATGGAAAATTTAGAAGGTTGTTTTCTGGTGTATTTTAAATGACTTTATATCGCTCGCCGCTCGTCGATATGCTCTATCTGTGATGTATATACTGTACGTATGTCGATGTACTAGTCAAAACTACTCACTTACATATGACGGACGTTGCGTCCGCCATACCTTTTTTGGTTGTTACTTAATAAATAGAACTTAATTATTTGTGCAGCATTGTCTCTTCACCTCAAAACTAGTCTCAAATGTCTTTAGATCTTATAAATAACTTCTCCAGTTCAATTAAGCACCGTGTGTGCTCTGACTCTGAAAACCTTTCAAGTCCAAATGCAAGTTATTAGCTCTTAATCCTACATTTATTTGCACTTTCAACCTTTTTCTGCACTTTATTTTGCACTTTTGAGTACATTTTTCTGCAACTTTTGGTAACTAAAAGGGTAAATATATTTGCACTTTTTTTAACACCCTAGTTTTTGCACCTGGTAATAGCTATTGATCTAATAAGATTTAAAAAAAAACATTCCTAAAACCATTATTTCAGATTCTTGTAATTTCTAGCCAAAATTGTGAACTAAAGTGGTTAATGACTTACAAGATACAGTACTTCTTAGTCTAAGTTTAGAGAGTTGAAAACTTTAACATCAACTACAACTGTTGCACTACGATAACAATTCTACAGTACTAATGATTGTTTTAATCGTTCTAATGTTGGTGCCCTAAAGAAACCAGAGATCGTTGATTATTTTGTAAATGCATTATTTAGGGGTGAATCAAAATTTTCCAGAAAGCATTTTTACTAACATACATGTATTTCAGCCTGTGGGTCATTATTTGAGCACTCGGAAATATTCAATTTCGAAGGCCAAATATGTAGATTGAATTTAGGATGGAACAAATAATTTAGCAAAAAGTTTAAATCGCACCAAAATAATTTAGAAATTATCTAATGTGGAAAATAAAATATGGAAACTATTTTCCATAAAATTTTATTAAGAAAGAAAGTTTTGATGTAAAAATGGCAATGACCAATTTCAGGTTTTCAATTCTTCGGTGTTAGATTAAAGCTGTCATAGAAGTTTTCGAAGCCAAACTGAGCAATTATCTATTTTCAACGCATATTCATTTTAATTTGACTTCGAAAATAGTCATTAAAATTAAAAAAAAAATCGAGATTTTTACAATGCTTTTTAGAAAAAACTTCAAATTTCATTGTCAAACTGGAGCCATGAACATTCTTGAAAAAATTACATGAAAAGAGGTGATTTTTGTTTGATTTTGGAAGAAAAAGCCAAAATACTTGAAATCTGTTTTAACATTGATTTTTTTAAATCCAATTAAATAGTTTCAGCTCCTCTAGCCATAATATTTAAGTCATATTTTATTGAACCTTTTTACACGTTTTTCCTTCCTAAACTTAATGAACCTTTAGATTTTTTTTGTCGCCCTTGACTGATTAGGACCCATGTTAATATTTTTAGCAAGTTCTGATTAATGTAATCTTAACATTTAGTAATAGCAGCCCAATATATAAAACTTGTTTACCACTTTTTTATCTGTGAACAACGCCACTTGAAGTCATATTTGGAACTGTTTTTTTAAACGTTCCGTAAGTAAAAAAATAAATAAAACAAAAATCATTTAATTAAAAATAGTTCATATATAAAAAGTAAACATAAATAATGTTATTGATTATTAAAACCGTGATAATAAGCTCAGTAATGTTGGAAAATCTATCTTTAAGATCCTTTGTGAGCCGATCCGATCCGAGAAGTCGCTGAACCGAACCGACACTGTAAATCTTGGCCCGACCCAATGATTATTTGTAGCGAGGTTACGTGTTTTTTCGTATTAGTCTTTCGGTTCATTCGTAATCTTGAGTTCTTCACCTCTGCAATGATAAAAGGCTTATATTTTTTTCGATCTCATCTACATAGCTTAAAATCGACCTAAAAGCAAATTCAATTCATCTTGGCTCCAAACTCTAGCATTTGTAAGCTTGATTGTTTGTTCACTGTGCTAGTGAAAGGATTTTCGTTTTTGTCATTTGAGTTTTTAGCGTTTTTTGCCCTTCGACCTTCGTCATCTTTCATCCAACAATAAAAACGGCCCTTTAAGGCTGCACAGATGTGACAGAAACTTTTTATTTCGACGCCCTTGACCTCGGGCCTGTATTACCTCACCTCTTTCCATTCTTCCCAACCCTTCCCAACAAACAAGATTCCTCCTCTCCCCTTCAGCTCTCCCTACAAGATAACACGTGCTCCATCGGCGAACATCCCCGATGATACATTACCCAAGAGATCCGATCTCGTATTCAAATCTTAGCGCTCTTCTCGACTTTTGTGAAGTTCTTCAAAGCCAGTTTTCGTTTTGGTGTTGTGTCATGGCCGTAAAGAAAGCTTTCTGTCTCTGAGGCCGCTTCTTAGCGTGTCTGCTGTGTACGGACGTATGTATGAGCAAAGCAGTTGAACGAACCAAGCTGATTTGAGTGTGTAGCAAACACACTCTCTCTGTTTTGTGGTACCGAACACACGTCTGTCTGGTCTGTGGACGTATGAATGTACTCAGTCGTGTTGTCCGAAATGTGTATGTAGAGCTCGTTGATTTGTGCCCAAAATACTGGGGAACGAACGACTGGGACGACGATTTCGTCCCTGGGTGAAATGCGTCGCAGGAATTTAGGCCTTGGGTCCAACGAGAATAGGTAATATTTTTTATATTGATTAATGGTTTTACCGGGTCGTACTATGATGAAAAGGAGCTTTCGTTCGGTTGAATGAACTCGTTTGTGACAACGTATGTCTCTATGTGCACACATGTCGCTAACCTTAAGGTATCATGGACTCAATCTATGGTCAAATTAGGCTTGATTATGGCATTCTTTTGAACATTTCATGGTTGGTCACAGCTTCTTTAACTATGGATGATTTGGTTGTTTTCAGTTTTCCGAGGTGTCACTCCCCGCCCATTCCTTGGACACACCTCTGGATGAGCATTTCGGCCCGATTATGAAAGGCCATGAGGTCAGTGGTTCTTCGGTGGATTCGGTGCGATCCTCGCCCAAGACCACCGATGAATGGCGAGAGTATGTGGCCGGTGGAGGGGCGGCCTTGGTGGCCATCACCATGACCTTTCCCATTAACAAGACAATGTTCCGTCAGCAAGTGCACAATATCTCACCGGCGGAAGCTGTGCGCCAATTGCGGGTAGAGGGTGGCATCCACTTGTACCGAGGGTTGCTATCGCCTCTGCTCATGAAGATATCCACTCAATCCATCATGTTCGGGAGTTATTTTCAATATTCCCGTCTGATTCAAGAGCACACCCGCCTCACACAAACCTATGCCAAGTTGATGGGCGCGGTTTTGGCGGGTGCCTCTGAGGCGTTCATGATGCCTTTGGAGCGCGTCCAAGTATTGATGCAAGACTCCAAATTTCATACACAGTTTCGGAACACGCCTCATGCGCTTTACTCGATTCGGGTCTACGGCCTACGGGAATACTACCGGGGCCTGTCAGCCATCTTGTTACGTAATTGTCCCGGTAATGTGATATTCTTCGGCTCTCGTGAGCGAATCAAGGCAGCCTTGCCCGATACCTGGACCACGGGCACATATGCCTCCAATATCTCGGACTTCTTCGGTGGAGCCTTCTTGGGTGCCTTGATTAGCACCATGTTTTATCCCGTAAATGTGACCAAAACCCACCTTCAACTTCAGGTGGGTGGACCTTTCCTTCAGTTTCGTGCCGTGTTTAAAATGCTTTTGGAAGAGCGGGGCCTTCGGGGGATGTTTCGGGGCGTGCATATCAATTATACACGCTCGTTTCTTTCTTGGGGTATCATCAACGTGTCATATGAGAATCTGATCCATCTGCTGAGACGATGGTGACCTTGGTCTGCTATTATGTGTGTGACCTTTGCCTGTGATGAGGTTCCTCGGAATGGAAGTGAAATGGAACATTTCCCAGGATCACGTTTCATTGTCCTCCGCGCATTGCCCCTCAAAACATTAAATAGCCAAACTGCTTTGTCAAACAAGTCAATAACGAAGATACCAAACAATCCCGTTGGAAGTCCTTGTTCTTCGCCACAAAAACTGAATATTGTGTTGTGCTATTTTGCTTTAGCCACTTCGTCCTTGATGCAAAATAAAGCCAACTTAGAAAGACTAACGCCACTTCAGACATCTCGGCGCGTGAATTTATTCCCCTAATCTTGTCCTTGCAGATGCTCTAACCGAAAAAAATGAGCTGGACTAGACTGACACTGCCATTCTCTACTGCTCCTACTTCTTTAGATTTAGGTCCAATACTCCAAAAGATCCGAGGTGTGCCCATAATTCACACGGAGAGCTATGTGTGTCGATTGCCTCCAGGGCACCGATTTCAAATGAAAAAGTTTCGAGGCGTTTATCAATCACTCGTTCAAGATCGCATCATTGATCCTAAAACTCAGGTTGGATTGATGGAATGAATGAATGAAGAAAGGAGGTTCGAGAAAAGACCCCTTGATTTCCTTGCAGGTAATTGAACCACTCAGAGCTTCAGCGGAATTGGCGAGTTTGGCGCACGATGCTCAATACGTGGAAAGGTTTTACGCCGGTGAGACTTCAAAAGAGGAACAACGAAGAACAGGCTTTGAGTGGACCCATGGCCTTGCTAGTCGAGTCAGATATGAAACGGGTGCGTGAGTGTTGGTTGTTGTTTTAACTTTCAAGTTTTCAATTAAAGTTGGTTGGGAACTAAACTTGGAAGAGGTAAACCTAACACACTCGTCTCAGCCTCTCTTGTCTTTGGAGAGCCACTCATTTCACCCAAAAACTGAGGATGTCTCACGTTTTGTCCGCAGGTGGCACGGTTTTAAGTACTCGAATATCCTTGGAACGAGGCCTCTCTTGTAGCACTGGTGGAGGCACTCATCATGCAGGCCCTGATTATGGCTCTGGTTATTGCCTCATTAATGATTTGGCTGTAGCTGCCATGAATCTGCTCCGAAATGATCCAGACTTCAAAGTACTTATTATTGACTTGGACGTTCATCAGGTAAGACTTGGCAATTGGAGTAAGTCATTGCATAAACCTTGTTTTTCTTTAGTTTAATGGAAGGAATAATTCTCCGATACAAAGAAAAAAACAGTACTTTTGGTGCTAATCTATTGGCAAAGACACGAGAAACTAACTATCACTGCATGTTTTAAGAGCAAACAAGGAAATATGGCTGTCTTTAAAGGCTTGTTACTTATATTATTGTTCTATTTTTTGGTCAGCAAAACGTATTTTTTTCTATTCAATTGACTTGTGTGACTGAGTGAAAGAAAAGAATGAACAAAGCACCGGTTTGTTTCATGTTTCTTGTGCATTTGGGTTTTAAATGTTTTCATTTCACCGAAAAAAGTCAAAGATTTAACAAGAAATTCGTTCGATTACTTTTTGTTACTTCTAAACAACTAAAATTTGTTGAAATTTGCGATGTCGTAGAGTAAATGTCGATATATCCAAAATATCGACCAAATATCATTAATACTCTGATATAAATCTTACATATCCATAGGAACTGCAAATTTGATGAGGCAAACTTATTTGTCGTGGTTTTGTGAAAGTTTTATATATTTATTTATTTCGTTTTCATTTTGTACCATTTTACATTCAACAAAGGTCCCTGTTTTTTTCTAGGGTGATGGAACTGCTCTGATCTTTGAAAACGAACCACGCGTTTTTACCTTGTCAGTTCATGCTGAGAAAAACTTTCCCTTTCGGAAACAAAAAAGTGATCTTGATCTTGGCCTTGATGATGGCCTTCAAGACAACGACTACCTTCAAGTTTTGGAGGTAAGGAAAAAGCGAACTTTGATCTTTGACGCCTTTTGACACTGTACTCTTAACTAAGCCCATTTAAGGACTGAATGAAAAGGCCCTTTTTGGAGTTGGCTGGAGATGTATTGTCAAGTTGGTCACAAGTTGAAGAAACACTGGAGCTTATAACTTTCCTATTGTTATGCAAGTCCATTGTTGACTTAAGAACATCATTTTTCAGTTGTCCACTTCTTGATGCAAACATCTTGCAAAAAGAGGATGGAAAATGAACTGTGCATTACAGTATCTTCAAGAGTTTTTTGTACAGCCTACACGCAATATTCATTTTCAAAGACGAGAATAATTCATATTACGGATTGTGCATGCGAACTGATATGAAACTATTATTGGCAAAACAAACAACTGACTCGAGAGCAAAGCGAAAGTGTCAAGAGCTTTAACGACCAAACGGCATCATTTTTTTCTACGATGGAATAGGACGTTTAACTACATAGACTGGTCCATTTTTCTGCGCATCCGAATTTTTATCAAAGAATAGTCTTTTCAAGATCGTCATTGAATCACGTTTTCAGAGTGGGTTTGATCGTTATTCCCCTCTTTCAGCGTTGTTATGGATCTGCAATGCCTCATTCGTGAAACTAACTCATTCTGAGCGAGTTGACTTCGCCATTAATATTCCTAAAAATCTGCAATTTCCATTTCTTATCCGTTCCCTTATTTTACCGGAGCTTATTCCGTGTTGAGCTTTCCTTGCTTCAAGATATGCAAGGCTCAACGAAATTATGAATCCGCCAATATGACTGGTAAATTTGAAAAGATATGAAAAGTTAATGAAAAATGTTAAAAAAATCCACATATTTTGTTGAAGTTGGTCAAGGCAAATCTTTTCCAAGGTGATGAGATCCAATACCACACACATTAAGAACAACCAATTGTTATTGAACAAATCAACCCAAAAATCGATATCCACTCAATTTTTTGCCATCAGGGACCATTTAAAACGAAAAAAAATTCCTAAAATGATCCTCAAAGATTGGAATGCTTACAACGAGTTCAAATGAAATAAAATTAATTAACGAGAAACTTACTTGTGAAAACTTCGTCAACTTGCGGAATATTTGCACACGTGGAAGAGCCCAACCCTGTGGTCTACTTTTTGAAGGGTTCGAGATCGGCAATCAATCTTTTACGGTATTTTTGGAAGACAAGTCCTTCGCCTCAATTCTGAGAACCAATGTGACGTTCAAAAAAGGCCAGATGATGAGAGAAAAAGGTGTTGTTGGCCCAATTCGTTGGGCTCCACCTCAAGCGACTACGTTAAACAACTAATGGATTCCATCTCTTCCAAATTCTTTTTGCTTTCGTTATCTCAAGTTCTAAAAGATAGTCCTCGACGAAGAATCCGAGCACTCTCCTATTCATTGATACCATAACGAAAATGATTTAAGAGAAAGGGAATTGACATTAGCATTTAATCATCGGCGAAGGTCTACCAACAGGTTACAAGTGTAACAATCTGGAAATAATTAAACACCATCAAATTTAAAAAAAAACTCTTTAAGATAAGATAGGCAGCTTGTGTTGAGCAATACTAAGGAAGAGTGTTTTATGTCTGTTAAACAAACCCACGTTATGGTTACACATTTACACACATGATTATACATTATGGCCACGGATGGTTAAATTTCATAAAATTTGTCGGCTATGAATTTTGTCATTTCCAGACCAAGTAGTAAGTGATTGGACTTAGAATTGTTTGCTAAAACGCTTCATCTCCTACAACAAAACATTTTTCTGCGGTGCAGTCAACTCGCCATTAAATGAACACAAATTGCAGCATTGTTCGATTAATGGAAAGACATAGAAGTACAATAGTAACACATTGGTTCTTGTACGATGTTCCTATAATAGAGTGCTCACTTAATCGAGAATTGAATGTAAACATATCTGTTAGCTTGAACCCATTGCTTTATATACGTTTCAGGAGCATATTCCCGTGGTATTGGACCAATTTCGACCCAGTTTTGTTCTATACGATGCTGGCGTTGACGTACACGAGGATGATGCTCTTGGTCGCTTAAAGTTGAGCGACAATGGCCTTTGGCGAAGAGATACGTTCATTTTGAAAGAATGTTTGAGTAAGTAGGTTCGGGTGTGCACTTTATTTGTCCCATCGAGTGAAAAACAAACTTGAAATTTAGCTTCAACAAATTCAATCGGAAAAATAGCTGTTTTCGACTTACTAAAGATAACTCCTGAGATTTAGTAAGAATTGATGAGTATAATTTTGATACATTTCAACTTGGAGGAACGTTCGACCTACAAATAATTAGGATTGCAAAATTGTGCCCAAGGGCTACCAAAACATAATCATTGGACTGTTTCGTGTTAAATCGAGGGCATATTTATATTCACAGAGCGTGGAATACCCATATCCACTGTTATTGGTGGAGGATACGACAAAGACCTTGAAGTCCTTTCCCGTCGACACTCCATAATTCACCGTGCTGCTATCAAAATTCACTCAGAAATGCAATAAATCGTGTCTACCCTAATGAATTGCTCCACAGAAGAATAGAGAATCATTCCATAATTTTGGGGTTCCACTCCAGCAGGTGGTGTCTTTGATCCCCGAGGGACCATTTCAAGTGGAATGTTCTCATGAGGGTAACCTTCAATCTTCCTCGTCTTCTTCTGTGACTGGCATTTGTGACACTTTCTTGGTTCCACTCGACTTCTTTCTCTTTTTCCGTTTCTTTTTACCCTTCTTCTTGCTTGATTGCACCTCATTCCCTGCAATTTCCACTTCTTTCTCCGGTAGAACCAATCGTTGGTATGCATCGTATTGAAACTCTTTGCATGTTCCGCTACAAAATTCCTCTGCACACTCACTGCAAGTCTGAAACCCCAATATAAATGTATTGGCATCTACTTTGAGATTCGAAATTAGGGGGATCTTCTTCAGTACCAATGTATTTTGAGTTGCCATTTGTTGCTAACTCGAAACAGATCAGTATGTTCGACGGTACAATGTACAGTACAATGTACGTGAGGTATCCAGACTATAGGTAGACTGTGCCTGTAATTCATTAATTTGCACGATTTTCGGATTTATGAAAAAAATGAAGACTTAGCTCTTGTGAGCAGGTTTTATTTTATGCATTTTGTTGTTAGACAAACTTGTTCGAAGTTATGATTTAACAAGTTTAGGACCGTTGGGGGACCCCTGCACGATTCAAAAAATAAACGTCAAGAGTGAGGGGGTTGCCCAACATACCTTGTGTAATTAAATCATAGCTTTGAACAAGCTTGTCTAACAACAAAATTTGTAAAATAACACCTGCTCACCTACTCCAGAGATAAATCTTTATTTCGATTTTTTAAACATTTTTTCAAAAAATTGCGCATTTAACCGAGTTACAAGCCCAGTAAACCTACGGTCTGGATACCCCTCGTGCAGAATATTTTTCTGACAACGGTCAATTTAGGCTTGAGAGACAAAGTGAGGGAATGTTTGCTGAGCTTGAACGGGCTCATCTTACTTTAATGCTTTTCTCAGCCACTCCACCCTTGCTGGCACTCGGATTTTTGACCACAATAAATGGATCTTTGCCTCCTCTAGCCAGAGCTTGCTCAGCTTCTTTGGCCCTCGTTTGAAGACGAAGTTTGTCTAGCTGAACCAATCTGAAATGGAGAAGAAGGAAAACATATTTCAGTTCTTCCAGATCATGACTTCAAAATTGGGACGAGATGCCTCTTAATTGAAGGCGTACTTGGAAAAGATCTCTTCATCGGTCTTGTTATTAGGTCTGGCCAAAGTGAGCATTTTCCAATTGATGTCCACTGATGAGAGGTCGGATATCTTGACACCTCTCATCGATTCTGGGCAGGGGTCTGCGAATTGATAGGCTGGTTGGGGAACGAATAGGAGCGATTTTTTGGCCGACATTGGCTTTTCCTTGAGGCCTTCCAATTGATCTTCAGGAAAGTCGGGAGCATTCTCTTGGGCCATCTAGAGGTAATCGATAATTGATAAGACCAGAGACCCCTTTTTGTATTGGTTGAGCGTCATTGGATTAAGTTTATGTTAGATCAAGGTTTAGGTTGCGTGGTTACCTTCAAATTTTCGATGACACTCTGTACATCTTTGTCCTTGAAGAGTTAAAACAAGTTTTATACATCCATCATGCAATTTATCGAGAGACATCCTGTAAAATTCTAGAAAAACTTTAGTCCATGCCCAAGACAAGAATACACTCCTTTGCCACGTGAACCACGAATCGAAATAGTTCACCCATGGGAATAAGTCGTCATACGTTCCTCTCTCATGCCTCTCCATAAGTTCGAAAACTACATAAATGTCTGTGTATGGTCGCAAGCATGGTTTTCTGTTGCATGGGATTTTGAGGAAAAGCGGATTGAACGTCTACGTAGTACATGAGATCCAAAGAAAGCGAAGGAAGGGATCAAATCCAAGTCTGCTTAAAAATTACTTTTTGGGTTGCACTTTTAGACCAGTTATTCAATTGCAGGGGTTTGATTAGATTTGAATATGAAATTGAGATGTGACTTCAAGGATTCTTAAGAAATGGATTGAACTAGAGACGCTTTTTTACATCTGGCGTCTCTAGATTAATCCATCCCTTGTACGAGGTTATAATTGCATTTCTAGGTATATTTTCATGTAATGTTAAGACCTTCTTGCATGAACCAATTTGCTCGAAAAAAATGTTTTCAGACTCTTAGATCCTTAATTAACGAAATTAAAGATAGGAATTAAGATTGAACTGAAAACGAAAAAAAAAACTTGGTTCAACTACCAAACAGAAACTGGCTCATTTCTCTCATTTACATAAGTTAAAATTGGAATATTTTTGGATCAATTCGAATGATCTTTAATTTGTAATTGATGGAAATGTTTCTCTATCTCATTTTAAATCTGGATGTACACCAATTTCTTGAAATTTGCTAAATTGACAAAATGGCAATCACTCTGATTGAGTAACTTTTCTCAGTCCCATTTCTCGAAGCTGTAATTTTGGATGGACAAATCTGCATGCAGAATTCAAAAGCAATTGCGAAGAATTGAAATGAGTCTTAGATAAGAAAGAAAAATTGGATGGCGATGAATTAAGGAGACTCTAAATTACTACTCGCTGAATCCTCATGATACCGCTAAAAAAACCTTTAAATTTCAGCCAAAATATCTATGGAAGTGTAACGCACATTTTGCTTTTACCTTGTGGGTAAGTGTCTGTGGAACTGTTATCGTTAAGCTTTTTTGGGTCCAAAACTTTTGTTAACAGTTATAAAATCCCTCGCTGTCGCTTGTCGAAGGATTTCATCGGACAGTTGGGCACCCCCAAAAAAACTTTGGTCCTAAATAAGCCAACCTTCAAATGCATCTTCTGGGCAAACGTCGAGCTAAAGTTCTGAGAATTGAGTGGAGTGGTCCTATGTCAGATAATACCCCTTATCCTTTCTCAACCGTCTTCACAATGACTTTTGGAATGGTTCTCATGATAGCTGCTGTCGGTCTCAGACATAGTCCGTATCTCTGATCTACACTCAAAAATGGATGTATATTCATCTATCAACATTGGTCTCTCCAAGAAGCACTGGAATCATGGAGTGAGAGGCTAGCAATAAGTAAAATGATTTCCAGTAGAAACGACTCAATAACGCTCTTCTACAAATGAGACCTTTCTCTTGACGAATAGACTACATACTTCAATTTTCAGCTCAATCGAACGTCGGAGTCAAAAGTTCTGCTCTCTCAAAGCTCAGTGCAAATCCTACCGAGAATGAATGAACTAGCCCTTTTGTGGTAATCGTTTTACCACAAAAGGGCGAGTTCATTCATCCTATGCTCTCTTCCGTACATAAGTTTGAGAAGGCATAACTTTTCACTCCGGCATTCGATTGGGCTGAAATTTGAAATACGTGTTTTTCTCAATGCAAGACAGGTCTCACTTGCAGAAGAACGCAAATGGTTTGTTTCTGCTGGAAATCATAATTCTCATTTCTAGCCTCCCACTCCATGATTTCCGCGCTTCTTGGTCTCTCTCATCCAAGAATGATCAAATCTTGGGATGACGACAATCCTCCCTTGTCAATGTACAAGTGACATTAATGGTGATAACAACCGCTCTGATCCTGGCCAAGGTTTTCCCTCGTGTTGGAGGAAGTATTTCTTGCTTCACGGCCACCAAATGAGTCATAGAGGCAAATCTAAGAGGAGGCATTGGTTCGACCACATCAGAATCGGAAGAACTCGAGTCTTGGCCGGTTTTTAAAAGGCTTTTGATCTTCTGTCGCAAGATCAGGTCCTTCCAATGCGTCCGGGATTTCTTGCACTGAAGCTCGCCAAGGGTGTCTTCCAACTGAAAAGGGCATCACACGGGATTGCAGGTGGGGAAGTTTAGGGCCAAATTTTAAATTAGAGAGGGTTGGCCTCGTTTAGACTTTACATAGGTGGGCTTTGGTCGGTTTTTCGTAAATTGATAAACGTCCAAAATTGTCTAGTCTAACCTAGAGCACTATAATAACACTAGTCTCAACCACTTTGATTGACTATACTAAATAGACAGTTGCTCGTTTTGTTGAGTTCCTTTAAAAGTTGATTTGAATATGAGTTTTCTGATCTTATTTTTCCAGAGTTTGATATTTCAAGGATAGGTAACACTCTGATCATGTCGTGTAAGTAACGATTTTAGGTTTTTGTTGATCAATGCCCACCTATGAGAAGTAAACAATTTATTTATCAAGTGTTTTAGGATTAGGTTTAAGAGCAATTTAGTTTAATTTCACACGCCAAACAAGATCAGAGAAGGATGAAGAAGGTTCGAGGATGCACTCCAAATGTTAAACTCATCAATAGAAACAGAGCGAGCATAAAGGCAGAAAAACTCAATCAAACTTCAAAGTTCAACCTGTTTGGTCGGGTCAACCGTGGAAAGATCGATGTCACCTCTCAAGAGAGCACGATCGAGTTGCTGAACATATTGACTTCGCCTCAGTTGTCGGTACTTTTTGTATTGTTTCATGGCTTGAGACAGAACTTCAATTTGTTCCTGGGTCTCTTCAGGCTAAAATAATGGGGTGAAACTTTCGTCGATTGAATGTCACATAAAGGGGAGAGCGTGAAAAAGAACTTTCAACTTCATGAAGCGAAATGGCCTTTCTGGTTTGGAATGCAGTATCGCCTTTCCAACGAAACTTGTCCAATTTCCAGTGCACAAGCATTTATTGCGAAGGGATCAGCTTGTGAATTGGCTAGTGAGGTGGACACAACCACGTGGATAAATAGATGTAACACACTGGGACCACAACTACATTGGAACGAGGTTCCTTTTAGAAAGCCAAAAGTACACTCAAAAAGACATTGCTGAAAAATTTGGATTCATGGTATCTGTAGGAGTTCCTACAAATTACCTAACAAAAATGCATTTTGAGCACTTTTTTGCTTGCCTTTCCCTGAAATGGTTGGGTAGCAAATATCACATTGAGAAAATGAGTTACTCACAAACCAATGAACACACATACCCGTTCAGGCTGAATCCGGTAATCTGGAATCTTCTCAATGACAGCACGGAAATCCTCCTCGGATTCAATTTTGATATTGGCCAAATCTAGAATCTGTGGTGGGGCCTTTTTTTTATTCAATATGTCTTCGAGCTTGAACTTGGCATCCGTCATTTTGAATGAACGCTTGAATGCAATGCATTCGCCACCTCGGAAATTGAAGGCCAAGAACTGATCAGCGCAGAGTATTCTCCTTCATGTCTCATAAGAAACTATGGCCCTGAAATCTGACTGCGGAATAAAAGGCTCACGAGGGAAATCAAAAGAAAGCCGAATATTGAACCAACAAACTCTCTCTTGAAGAGCAAAGGATCAAAAGCTTTGGCTCAAATTTCGGGAATTGTGCATAGACCCCTGAAGGCTGAGTACGGGATCCCCTTTGAACTCATATGACCTGACAGCTTAGATGTTGTACCTATTGTACGGCATATTGCTAAAACAAAACGCAAGAGCAAAGTCACGTGCAAAATAAAACTAGACCATTTTTATTCGGCTAAGGTTTTGAGCTAAGAAGGCCCCAATATTGTTAACAATAACTCCGTTCTGAGAAAAAAGCAGAAGCAACGAGATCCCAGTTCTATTTTGTGCCTGTGAACTGTTAGTGTGCCGTTCGTATATAATGTATTCTAGGACTCAAACAAGATCCCAGAAAACGAGGATAGCGATCAGGAAACAAACGCGGCCAACAGAAAGCGAACAACAACTCTTCAAATCTCGGACTCCATTTTCGGGCGCTGATGGAGAGTCTTGTTCTAGATGAGCCATGGTGAGAGGTCGAGTGTTTTTGGACCGCGTCTCTTCTTTATCTGGCTCAAATGGAGGCTCTTCTTCCAAGGAACTGAACAGCCCAAATGGAACATTCCTTTTCTCACCTTCACTAAATGGATGACTTGGGACTCCCGTTGTTAAAGGCCCAGGGTTCAGATTGTCGCTTTTCGTTTGGAAAGCCTTTGCTTCTTCCAGATCAATGTTGTTGGTTTGTTCTTGGAATTCTGGTTCAATGGTTGGAAACTCCGCAAAGCCACTCAATGTTGAGCTTGCTATCCTTGGTAATTGAGAGGGAGCAACGACCTTACGTGGAGTAGTGGGAGAGGTCAAATGATTCAGCTTGTCTTTGGCTTGTTTGTTAGTCAGAAGATCGAATGGATCAAGAGGGGGCTCAACTAAATCCTCGGCCTCATCATCTCCACTTGATGGGACATCTAATGATGGTGATGAGGACGACGAGAACCTTTTGGCCTTGTGTTGTCTCAGGATTTCCAGAAGGAGCAACAAATCTTCATTAAGTGAGGGGGTCTTGATTTCCGAGTTTGAATCACTCGTTTTCGGGCTCAAACTCGAGGTTGAAAGTGAGGCTGTTGTGAGCCCGGAAGTTTCCTCATACAGTTTCGGACCTTTTTCCACAAGGTCATTTTCTTTTGATGGAGTTGTGCCAACAGAAAAATGAAGGGACTTTTCAGAATCGGTGCTCTCAACCAATTTGGGGGAAGATTCTTGAGAAGAACTAAAAGTCGTTGGAGTCTCTTGAGTTCCTTGGAGGCGTTCCAGAGATGATAGGAATGTATCGTTTTGGTCGACATAGATATGGGTCTCACTGCCTTTCTTGATGGCCTCAATTTGAGAAGGTGTTAATTTGATCTTGAGCTTCTTAGCTTTTATGTCTTGAAGTTTCTCGTACACAAGAACGGGGTCATAAAGGCCATTAGCAAAATCACTGCCCTTTTCAAACGCTTTGATGACTTCCGATCCCTGTGGTTGGGTCAGAATGTGTTCCCCTTTCATTTTGTCCAGGCCTTGAGGCAGAACTTTAATCTGGTTCCCTGTCGCAATTGCTTCTGGGGTCATGGTGGCCGAGGTTGTGGCCATTTGAGCACTATTTATGTGACCGTCCGGAGTCGTGGTTAAAGGTCTTATGGTGGAGGAAAGTGTGCTGTTGCTTTGATTAGACGTGCCCATGATGGGATTGCCATTTCCCTGGTTGCTATTAGGCTTGATTAACCCGGTTAGCGCTAATGTGGCCTCGAAATCATCTCGACTCAGTGTGGCCTTGACAGCGTCTGAATTGCATCCGTTCCAATCGCAGCATGCTACAATACCTGGAAGAAATTACATCAATTAAATCTCGTCAAGTGGTTGCACTCAAGTGCACTTAGATCTCAGACTTGAAAATGGATGTTCGATAGGTTAAAGTGAAGCTCAACTGAATTGTGGCTTTCAATTTAAGAGCATTTAGTAGCTTCTTTTATCATGAGAGCCTTTTCAGACGCTCGTGGAACACTTGTTAAAAAAGGTCAAAGAAATTCAAATGTATCAAGTATTTGAGGAGCTTTTCAAACCCTCTTTAGCTATGAAAATATTTTAAAATAAATGAAGGCAAAGGCGTACAACTATACAGCAACTATTTTTGTCCCACACAAACATTTTGATATTTGAACATTTTAAAATTTCTCTAAAATTCTTTACTTGAGCGATTCGATCTCATGTAACTAACGTGTGAACAACAATTTACATTTTCTTTGAATGAAATTGAAAATGATCGTCACATGGCCAAGATTTTTTTTTTGCTGTGGAGAAGGAATCCTAGAAGTAACTCTGTTATAAGGGTTAAAGAACTAATAATGGTCAACTGATGGTTAGCAAGAAGTATTGTCAGTTGTCGTTATACCTTAAAACGTCTTGAATTTCTGCTCCACAAAAAAAAAAATATTTTTCCAGTCCCTAAAGATCATTCAATAGAATTTAGTTTTTAAAGTTCCGAGGTTTAGTTTGTTTTCCCGCTTCGGAATCGTTCTTTTGCAGAAGACAGTTCTAACTGAATGTGGAGATCAAATGGGACCTGCACTAAGGTTACCCAAGTGAGCAATTTAAAGCATACCACTAGTGGTAAAACAGGGCCGTTGGCTATGCTGAGGTCCTCTGCTCATTTTGGCAAATCCCAGTCATTTCAATTTTAACGTGTACTTTTAAAGAGTCTAGGTTCGTGGAAACAATCGATATTTCACGTTAAGATGCCTTGACTGGAGTTGGTTCAATAATATGCAAAATTCACTGTCCAGGTGATTGAATAAAAAACCTGCAAACTTTGTGTTACTGCAAAAATAAGACTTCATAGTGATCCAAAAAATAAGTTAAAGATGCAAATTGGTTCAGTTGATTCCATGGGAATATATCATTATTCAAAAATGTTTTCCATGAAGAGAAATGAAATAGTTTTACAGCATCTTTTTAGGAATGTACTATTTTATGTATCTTATTTTTTAACTAATATACTGAGCATATTTTCAACCAGGTGTATGCAGGGGCTTCTAAATGTAAAATAGCGATAATTTTCTGGGAACTCATTGAATACACTCTAAAATTGAAATGACTCGGATTTACCAAAATGGGTCAAGGAATTCAGCACAGCCAACAGCCCTGTTTTACCACAAGCGGTATGATTTAAAACGCTGACCTGAGCAACCTATGTGCATGTCCCATTGAAAACACTAATTTTCGGTAAAATGCTGCAAATGGTTTCGATAAAGTTTTCGTTCACAAGTAAACTTGACGCATGTCACTTTGCATTGTTAGTTCCTAAATGGCACCATTTTGAGTAATTTTAGCCACTTTCAAAAGGAAGTAACTTTGCAAGGATGATGTAACCGAGTTTGCACGATTTGCAAAGCATTGCTGAGAGGGTGAGGTTGAGCGATAGAAAGTTATATCTTTCCAGTCATGTTAAAGAGAAAAGGATTGACATCCGATTACAAATCGAAAAAAAAATACAAAAAAAAGTTTTGAGACATTTGACAACAGGCTATCAGATATGTTCGTGTTGTCTTAATTTTTTTGCTAAATCAAAGCGGCACACGTCAAGTTTCATACAAGCAATGTGTTTTCAAGTTGATGGGATCAACCATGAAACCCTGAATTTTTTGCACGGAAGAAAGAGTTGTGATGGTAGATGCGTATGTCACAGTTTGTTCTCGTCTTTCGTCTCCAAAAACGACGTTTGCCAAAATTGTTTTAAGTATGATCTTAAGATCTATCTTTGCGTCTAAAAAAAGAGGTCTCTGGTCATTCCATGAAAATACGGAATTGAAATGGTACACCTTCCAAAATTCACAATAATCGTTAACTAGCTTTTTAAAAGCCTTGTGTGACGTGTGTGGTGATTATTAAAGTTCACAAGTGTCTATTATCTAGAAAATGGAGTAAATTGTCAATAAGGGGTCATTTTAAATTATCAATTTTTGCCTAATGGGTTTTTAATAAAAGGTTAGTTCTACGATGCAAAGCCCTGAACGAGAATTTTATGGCTCATAATAATCCAAGCAATAAGGAATGAAAATAAATCTTTCCACTTATTCCATCATCTTGAAATAGGATGTAATGCAGCTGAATATTCCTCCTCGAGCGTAAATGCTGCTGATTCACTTGAAGAGCGTTGCAATTACCGTGCAGCAAAATGTATCATCATGATTGACTTCAACCTCCTTTTAACATTTCATAATTTGAAGACCCATCTAATCCTTTTTTTCCAAAGGGCAAATCATTTGAACTTTGAATTCTAATATTCGTATATCTTACGCCCCGATAACTTGACATATTTGACACAACACAAGAACGGAGGATTTTAATTCAAGCTTTCAAATTTTCCAATAGATGGCACAAGAAGGCAAGGCTAATAAGGGGAGCTTAGGGAGTACAGTATGTCCCATAAAAAATGCGAAACTTTTAAGAATAATTTTTGGATAGTAGTAATAATTATTTTTGCTGTCTTCATACTTGTGTGTCATCATTTGATTATTTATTCTGAGATGATGTGAACAAAAAAGTGGTTTCCCATTGAAAAATATGAGATAAATAAATGAAAGGAGGTTGAGACTGTTTTGCTGCTTGCCCAAAAACTCGTAAAAGAAAATTAAACAAAAATTGTGGGATGCCACCTGGCTACCGTTTACTGAATCCAACATTCACTCCTTGATGGACCACGTCCAAGGAAGCCGGGAAGTGGCCATCCACGGTCTGCTCTTGCACCCAAGGCCATAAGACCGGTGGGACAGAATGAGGCAAAATCCCGCATTTGATATCAATCCGGAAATTGGCCAAGGAAGCCGATATTTCGTAAATTACTCTGTAGAAATTGGTCAAAAATGACTTGAACTGTTGGTCAAGTGCAACTGTTGCATAGTAGTTTTTTTTTAATATTGGCTTTCTTTGTCACTTTTTGGATCGATTTCATAGGATTTTGCCTCATTTTCTATTTCACTAATCTGATGACCGTTGGTAGGCAAGCAGACCGTGGACAACCTTTTTCTGGCTTCCGTGGACGTATTCCATCAAAGAGTGAATGTTGGATACATGAAACGGTAGCCAGGTGGGATCCCACAATCCTTGCAATTAATTATACGGCGCACAGCAAACCAGTCACACCCTCCTTTACATCCATTTTTTTTTAAATTTCTTACGCACAACCCACTATTTTATTTACATCATCTCAAAGTATACAGTCAAACGATTACACACATGGCCTAAAACAGTAAAAATAATGATTAAAGCTGCCCAAAAATAAATCTTGAAAACTTTCGCATTTTTTTATGGGACATGCTGTAATACTTGTCTCCCTCTTTCATACCATTTATTGTTGGATTGTAAGTATTGATTGAATTCCTCTAGTCTCTCAAGGCTAACCCAAAATATCCCCCTTATGTAAAGGTGCAGAGGAGAATGGTCAATTTACCTTCCCCATCTCGGTAATCTTTGGAAATCTTCAATCTCGTCGTCCTAACGGCTTCTGAGGTGCACAGCACTTGACTGATTGGACTTTGATTAATAATGGTACCATCCTTGAGCGCCAACAAGCGACACAAGCTCATAGTCGGGAAATCCACCAATGACAACCCCGGACAGCGGTTCTGTAAAGAAGAAAAGAACTCTGTTCCTCCCTTCATGGTCCACTTCATTGCCTTTAATCACGCACAGAAGGATGATTTAGGCCAACCAAACTCACTTTACCTACTTGCTATTTGCATTTTGAAGGTTCAACAAATGGTTTAGGCAAGTGGGCCTGCCTGGAACCTCGAAGACTCTTGAGAACATTTTAACGAGGCCGTAAAGCTCTGAGCTTACCTGACTGGTTCCAATCATGTTGTTGCACTCAAAGCACAGAATGGCCTTCACTTCCACAATCCCCCCTATCACATTCCAGAGAAGGATCCCGCTTAACCATTGAAAGCCATTCATCATTTGGGTTAACCAGGCACCATGGGGCTAAATCATAGAGTGTTGTTTGCACATTGTCATATCCATTTATAGAAAGTGGTCGACAAACATGCACGAGTCACACCGATGTGAGGTAGATAAAAGGAATCGAACTTTTGTTGTGGGTCAACGGCGGTCAAAGAAATCGCCTTTGGGGGTCAAATACCTTGATTTGGCTTCAAAGAGACTGACTGCACTACAAAACAAATTGAACCTTGCAGAGGAAGCGAAGAGTGCTTTCGCATGATTGTTTTATAACCCACTAATGCTTGCCCCCGCCCCAAACTGGACAAAAAGGTGTTCTCTTTCGATTGAGCGGTTTATTGGAGGAAAAAATATTTCCACACCAAAATCAGGTTTAACAGGGTCTCTTCGTACAAGATGAGAAAAGTAGCACTTTCACCACGATAAAATAATTCATTTACACATGAGCTTTCTTTTAAAAGCCATATTTCTGGCTTTTCTAGCAATTCTCCTACATAAAACCGAATCCAAAAAGAGAGCTTTCAAATTCAAACGATTTATCTTTTAGTTTGTAGATATGAACACTTTTTTACATGGTATAGAGCTCCTTCTGACCCATTCGCAGCTTTCTGCGTAGTACTCGAATCCAGGAATATAACAAGACGTAGGGAAATATTATTTAAGCTCTTACAAAGACAAGTAAGAAATATTTGGAAAGATAGAACAAAACTCCTAGTTTAGAAGCTATTTGCCTTTCCTTGGCTGATTTATGGTCCTAAGTTCAATCCAGATGACGATGGAGACAAAAGTAGTTTGCAGTTTGTCTAAGTGATAAATGGGTCCTCGCTCATCATCAGTGGATGTTTACCATTTAGAAGAGAGTAGTTAATTAGCAAATGTTCCATTTCACTTCGCAATTCGTCTTTTTGCCCACACAAACATCACCAGAATATTTTGCTTAATTAGCACCTTCCTTTTGATCAGTATTTCAAGCAGCGTACGTACAATACCTTAGTTCTATGGAATAAAAAGGTTGTAAAAATTGCCCTTGTATGAAATGAAAACCCACTTTTTGCCTTTTTACCTCATGACGTTTCCTTGACGTTCGTATAAAGTTGTTAAAATATACATTGGACAGAACCACGCAAGTTTAAGGAAAGCAACATAAGCTCTCGTTGTGTTGTTAGGTACGCATATTTATGATTGGTGATCATTACTCCGTGGATCGACTGGTTTGGAATGACTTTCCTTCTTCCTTGTCACTTCAAACCATTCCCTAACATGTAACCTGCTTTTCAAAGAAGTGAATTTGGACTTGTTTTTTATTCCTGTCTCGTTCATAAACAATTAATGAGCATCAAGCCACCACTCAAGCGTAAACTCGGGAACTTGGTTTGGGGTAAATGCTTTCAATGTAAGAATTCAAATGTCAATACTATCGTGTTTCCTGGAAAAGAGTGGTTTTGCGCCAAACTTGCAAACCTCATGGCTTTATTATTGTGGAGTAGTACTCGTACTTAAATATGATTGCTTTGTTCTGGCCGAATTTGGCCGATATAACAACGCCGAATGACTCACCCGAAATGTTCGAGTCGGCTTATCAACAATGCCATCTTATTGTTTCCGAGCAAAATAGTCATGTTTGTAGCCAATCAATCGTGACACGATCAGATTCATTATCCAACTAGCAACAGCCACCTGACAATTATAATTACTCGTTGACTATGATTTTATAAGATTTATTACAATGTTTGAAACTCCTCCAAAGACTTGGGAATCTTTTTGAACGCATTAACTTTTCATAATAGAGAATGTCCCCGAAATTCCCAAGAAAATCGAATTCAAGTGGCTATCAATATGTGATTAAGGTACAAGTGTCTTGTAAGGGTTCTTTGGGGATCCATCTTCTTGAATTTGTTGGTTCTTAAACATACTCTAGCCTAATTTGGGTAGAAACTTGAAACATGAGGTACCAGATGGGTCTTCGGGAAAAATGTACTCTGGAGAAGACAATTTACTACCCAAGAATATTGATGGAGCCATCAGGGAACCAAATGCATTTGCTGTTTGTACTATGCAATGTTTTTCTCAACCCCCGACGCTTTGTTCAATTCAATTGTCAGCGTCAGAGCGATAACTTTTCTAACTTGGGAATCCCCACCACACCTCGACGTTTCAGATCTACTTCCAAGAATCATCCCTTTGTTCCAGTCCAGCTCCACTGACTGCTATGAACTCTCTGAGCATTTCGGAGAACCAAAGCCTCATCTGGTCGAACTGGATTGGTCATTACCACTCATCAACTTTTAGCTCCATACCATCAGGTGTGGCCAAAGACACCTTACATGCTCTGATCATTGTTCAACAATTGACGCGCATGCGTACGAACAAATGTACACTCCCGATGATTTGGTGATGAACTTAACTAGAGCTGTATTTAGGAAGAACCAGATTTATCCATGGAAAGACAGTGCTATACATTGAAATTGCAGCACTTAAAAGGGTCTTCCTTAAAACTTTTTCCATCAAGCAGACACTGAAAGTGTTAAGCTTGGTTTCTCATATCCTCTTCTGAAATTCAATTCAAGTTACTAACTGTCGTCCATAAATTAATATTAGCGACTGCTCATTTTCAATAATGAAGTTAGTGACAAATTTTGGCTTTTCCCCAAGCACTAAACAATTAGCCCAAAACCTCGTAATTGTATCGCATTGGATAGGTACATTGTCATTGTCTTTGGTTTCTTCTCTTAATTTACCCTAAACCGGTCAAAAGCCGGTTTCCTGATGATCAAAAGACAGTTACACATCGTTTGTACTCTTTTCCCCGGAAGGTTCGAAATTTGAACTACTGCACTGGCCTTTTATTGGCTTTTAAACCGTATGTACGTATGTGCGTACAGAGGCAACGAACGGTAAGTGTTGCCTGAAGACGTTCTACGCAATACCTGTTATGTATGACCATTGGCTTACGCATCTCACCCGCTTTACCCACCAGTGATGGATACTTTGCGAGAGGGTGAGGGCAACAGCGTTGAAGATAGTTGACGTCCTTGACGTGGGTATAAATCAGACCGATGACGGGAACGGAGGAAGCATTGCTGCACAAAAATTCCCACAACTCACAAGAGAGAATATCCATTCTCGGGATCGGGAATCTCCAACTTGGGTACAGCCAACGGTTTCGAACAACGACGATATAAACTATCGTTACCTGAAAGTCTACATTCGAGTGCCTAGGGTACAGCAAGTGGAGGAGCAACTTCTCAAACAGTGATTCTATACGTAGAGACTTCGAATTCTTTTTCGAAAACAAACGCAATGGAAGCTTTCCGATTCTTTTTCATTTGTGCCATGGTGGTGCTCGCTCATTCAGCCCCTGCTCCACGTAAGAATAGCAATGGATGCTTCCAAACATCAATGTTCAGCTAAAATATTTATTGCTTTTTGCTCTGATTTCAGAATTTGATCTCTCTGGTCTCTTTGGAGGTGGTCAACAACAACAGCAACAGCAGTTCAATAACCAAAATAATGGTCAATTCCAGAACCAAAATAATGGACAGTTCCAGAACCAAAACAATGGACAGTTCCAGAACCAAAACAATGGGCAATTCCAACAACAACAACAGCAACAACAAGGTGGTCCCTTGGGAAACTTGAACCTGGGACACGCTGTGGGTGCTGCGGGTTTCTTGGGTGCCGGTCTCCTCACGGCCAAGAACATTAAGGAAGACAACACCAGACTTTCCCTCCGCCCACAAGTGGGTTTGGCCTTCAACACCCAAACTCAGAGATTAGAACCCAATTTGGGCGTGGGTGTCCAAGTTGGTGAGGGCAATGTGGCTCCCACTTTCAACTTGGGCGGTCAGTTCTCCGGAGGGAAAATCAACCCCTTCGTCACTGGAGGTGTGTCCACTTTCAATGACAAGGGTCAAATCAACCCTGGTATCAACTCTGGATTCACCTTCAATAACGGCCAAGCTCAGGGTGTGGTGGGTGGAAATGTCAATGTTGGCAAATTTGACTTGGGCCGTCTACCTTTCTCCGGACGATAAATGGTTTCAACTCGCTAGTTGAAATCCCCGCTGTCTCAAGCCAAATGTGATATTTATGGAAAACCATAATATTATTGATAATTATACCGCGCCTTGTGCAAAAACATGTCTGAACAGTTCAGTCGGAGTTTCATTGAAGATAGCACTCTCTTGGGTTTGGCTCACTTTCTTAGTGTAATGGGAATGCGGTCTTTTTTCGTGCTGCTCTGAATGAAATATGGATTTTCACTGCATAAATTAGTCGACTGCATACAATTGGAATTTTCGTTCCAAACTTGGGCATTCCCTATTCCGTCGTATCGTTGCAGCAGTATTTAGGTTTTTCTTCAATAGAACAAGAACAAAAACTAGGCAACATCATTCCCCTAGATCAGTCTTTTGTTTATGACCCATCGTCCAGTAAATAAACAAACACAGGGCATGGATCAAGATTATCCTGAAATATGCACCAGCATCAAAGCTGATGAACCGAATGGACCACTCTCCAAGAAGTAAGCCATCTTTCCAAGAATCTTCGTAGCCAGAATTTTCATCATCAGAGAAAGGCCCTACCATAAAAAACCCATGTACTGCATCTCAAAAATGGAAACGCGGAATGTTTGCCCAACAATTGATTTAGCCGTTCCTGAAAATTGGACACATATCTCAGACCCTCACTACAAAGCAATCATTGGATAAGCTGGTTGGTTCATCCCTTCCAATATAGTCAGTTCCCCCCAAGTCCACCGACCTTGCGAGTACTTTGCCAGCTATTCCTAGAAAAGAGAACCGGCAAGAAAGGGCCTTTTTCTCACCAAATCCACACAAATACACTCGAGACGTTACTGAAGGGATTCTTCAGATGTGGAATGTGTCTATAGGAATTGTCATTTTTGATGTATGGACAGCGCGTTGGGTGGTTATGAATCATGTGGAGAAGTAGACTTTGAAGGTTGAGAGTGGAAGACCAAGCAAGCAAGGTGAAGGGATGATTCCAGAGTACACTCTGGTCCTTCAAATAGTGGCCTATTCAAGGAAGGCTTCTTTTTGTTCCGAGCCATCTTTTGGCAAAAGCTGATTCCTTCCGTTTACCCTGACATGCAAGTTTTTGTCGTAATTTTGAACCAAAATATTTTCACTATGTATGAATAGATTTGAACATCTTAGCATCCAATGAGACATGCAGGGGGAGGTTTAAGTGATCTCTTCAAAAATCTTATCGCGGGCGGATGAAAGAAGAGAAAAGTCTTGTTCGTCAATGTAAGATTTTGGTCCGTGCAAGGGTTTTCGCGTTATACAGACCGCCCTTATGACTTAGGTGCTACAAAAAATGTCGAATTGCAAGTTTGGACATTTTGACTCTCGGTTTTGTAAGAATTTGCAAAGTTATTCTTTTGATTAAAAAAAAGCAAGCACTTAAAAAAGACCTTTGATATTGAAGAGAAACACGTACAAAACACGGCATTTTGTTTGGTACCCTCATAGTTTTGGAGCTTTACAATACAAATCAGTGCTTATAACATCACTTACACTTGTACTTACCTAAAAAAGTGGCCTTTTGTTGAGAAATTTCTCATGCAAGAACGAGCAAATAAAGTGTGCATTTTTTTCCAAAATCCTAACCAAAGGTGTTCAAACTTGCAATTTGACATTTTTCATGGCATTTAATTCACAAGGGCGGTCTGTAAATTGCGAAAACCCTTAAACTGCCCAAATTCTCACGAGCCACCCACTGTCGCCAAACAAGCCTTTTCTCTTCTTTCATCCGCCCGCGATAAGATTTTTGAAGAGATCACTCAAACCTCCCCCTGCATTTCTCATTTATCACCAACTATCCCTCTATCCTTGAAACTGATATTTGGGATGCTGTCGACCAAATTGAACAGTGTGGACGGCTTAACGTTAATGCCCAGTTTTTAAGGTGTCATTCCTGTGCCGAAAATGTTGATGCACGGTCGTGATTCTAGTATGAGCTCTTGAATCATGGCGGACAGTAATATTGTAGTTACTTTTTGCTGGAGGTGCTCCCAAACGACACCCCTTTCTTCAAAATTGAGTAAAATGTGATTCCTGCCGTTCACTATTTCTTTACAAGTGTTTAATGTCAGGTGGAACCGTATAAGAAGAAAAGACCCGGACATCAAATGGACAAGTGCTGTTCCAGCAAGAATATATCTCATTGATTTGTCTTTAAATTACATCTCAACTAGTACAAAAAATTGTTCGGGCACACGGGTAGTTTTAGGTTTGCCAAACTGCTCACGCATTTCCGCAATTTCTTAGGTTCAATGTATGATAGTAATCTAATAATTTATATTGCGAGAAATTTCTCATTGAATATTTATTTGATACATTTTAAAAAATGCAATGTATTTTTGGCTGTCTTAGGAGGGACTCATACTGGGTTTTGGTTTGGTATGCTTACGACACAACTTTCGTGTCAGGGTTTAGTTTTCTCTAGTCTTCAAAAGGATCCGGGACCATTGCACATTTACAAGGGGACAAATTAGCTTTTTGGTACCATCTAGAGACCTCTTTGAGTTTAAAATGGATGAAAGAGAGTGTTGATCAATTGCATTATACATTCAGGACGTTTTTTTCGAATTGGAGAAACGCGGTGTTTATAATAGCAAGGGAAGTCAATCTCAAATTCGAGACAATTTGCGACCAGATTCGAGTTGTGGAAGTCAATGTTAATCGAGATTTGCTTAATGATTCAAGTGAAAAATAACGATAACACTTCATACAAAACGAACAAAATGCTTTTTTGAACATTTCAAAAAAGCGTAAATGAAGGAAGAAGCGAAAAAAATCGACCAAATATCGAAAGCGTAATCATTTAGCAAGAAAATAAAAACACCAAAAGATTTAGACCGGAAAAATGTAAAGGGGCAAATCGAACAGAAGAAAAATGTGTCCGAAAACGTTTTTGCACATTTTTAATCAAAGAGTACCATGTGTTGTAACCGCCATAAACTTTCAGGTTGCCTTGCAAATGACACCCAATCCCACACACCTTCGTCAAAAGATCTGCCTCAATTTAGCATGAAAATGTACAGTACAGTAGTTATCTGCACTAATTTATTGCGCCATGCTCATCCATACTTTGACATTCCCCTACACTTCGATCCTTTCCAGTTTAAGCGTTCACAATCTTTCCCAGTTTGTTCAGGACAATAATACAACACCAACACAATCCGAAAAAAAGAGTGAAACAAAAGTGACTACGCAAGACTTATGTAAAAAGCATCTCTCTATATGCAAAATCTGTCGGATTCATCAGAATATTTCTTTCCGTGAATTGTTTCATCACAAGAAGGCACAACTTCTTTTTAGACCGAGGAACCATATTTCTAGTATCCTCCTCCTTCCCAAATGCGTGGTATTCCAATGTGCAAAAACTCTTGTTAGGAACTGGTTTTTGGGGAGAAATGAGCACTGACATTTATTGAAACTTTCCCAATGCCAAAGTGGTGGACCAGTTCCAACTGAGCGAACCACAAGTGGTGATCAGGCAAGGATATGGACTTGGCCAAGAACATCTTGACTAAGGACTTGAAGGATCATTTCACGGATCGAAGGTAACATATTTTGGGTGCCAAAAGATTAAGCAAAATATTGACGAGTCTGAGTGGAGATCAATGGAAAACATTGAGAAGCACTGTCTCCCCAATGAACCGAAAAAAATATCAGCGGAGACCTTACGTTGCCAGACCCATCTTGCGTTGATTTCCAACCTGTTTGCCAGGACATAATTTTTGATGCCACTTTTTGGCCATATGTCCACTATGTTTCTTCGATGGCAAACATTTTTTCAAAAAGGGTCATTTCTCAAAAATGGGTACCATTTAAGCTAAATGATGCCACTCAAAAGAAGATAATCGTCAAGGAAAAGGACTTAAGATTTTGCCAAAAACTAGCACCGTAATTCTCGCCCTGGCAACCAAGCTGGAAATCAACGTAAGATGGGTCTGGCGACGCAAGGTCTTCGCTGATTTTTTTCTCGGTTCAATAAAAATCAAAGGAAAAAAGGGTAGGTCTTCAAAAGTGAGAGTGTTTGATTCCTGGAACAATTTCGACATTTCTAAGCATGGGTATTTGCAGAACTGTCCACATGTTTTAAACAAGTCCCAGGAACAACAAATTAACCTCAAATTCAAATATCAGTGTTAATTAGCACTTTACAATGTTCATCATTTGACGTTGGTCCAAAATGTACTTCAATTCAACGGCAAGAGCAGCGTTTACAATTTCATTCATCTTCAATGTTAAGGCATAGGTATGTTGGCACAATTTTTGAAAGCAGAAGTATGGGAAGTGTGAAAAATCTTTGATGTTCGATTTTGACTCGTTTTTGTTTCATTTTTTTACATCGATGCGTTTTTTTGCGGCTTTTCCAAATTTTTCAATGTGTAGAACATGGAAAAAGCTTTAATATATTTTCATTCTGAAAACCTTTGATGCAAAATATTTATCTAAACATACATGTTCCCACCGTGGGAAAGCTAAAAACTATGAATTGAAAGTTCAGGGTGTAAACTTCACAAATTCCAAAACATAATCTTTATTGACAATGATGTCTTAAGAAACTTCTTCCTTATCCCTCAAACATGCTATACAAGTTGTGCAAGGCTCATTATTTTTTGCATTGTCGCTAATACCAAACAGATTGACCTCCGCTATAAGGTCAGTTGTTGAAGTAGTTCTATTTCAATCACAGCCTATGTAGCAAAACTTGATCG
This sequence comes from Tigriopus japonicus, assembly GCA_010645155.1. NCBI lineage: Eukaryota > Metazoa > Arthropoda > Copepoda > Harpacticoida > Harpacticidae > Tigriopus > Tigriopus japonicus. Next base: position 12,018,583 of record CM021316.1, on the reverse strand, counting down.
AGCATGGTTATTTCTACTCCATCTCATATGCTTCTTTTGTGTTTCAAGTCATGCTTCTTCTATACTTACAAATTACCTCAGCAATCAACCTATTCTGTGCACTTTCTTCAAATTTCTTCTAATTAATCTTGGAATTAAAGTATAGTAACTAACTCATTTCCAACCAACGAACAAAAATTGAACGCAATATTCTTCAAATTTCGAACCAAAATACGTAGCAGAAATGTATTGTCGACTTTCAACTCTATATTTCTGCTCAAGTCATCGCCTTAGGTGCACAGGGGCTTTTTTGGAACGTTCACAATCACCTCAGTTTGAGTCATGTGTAGCACAACAAAACAACAGCAGAATCCGAATCTGAATATCAGTAAAGAAAAAGGTGGCGACAAGACATATCGTGCAATCTTCTCTAAAACCATCTCAACACAATGTGGGTTGAGATTATTCTGGCTGTCATCGGCCTGTGTGTTTCATTGTACTTATACATAACTCGAAAGTACAACTATTTTAAAGACCGAGGTATTCCGTTCCTGATTCCATCCTTTCCATACGGATCGTCAAATGTCAAAGACCTCTTATTGGGAAATATTTCAGTGGTTGATATAAGCAATGAAATCTATTGGAACTTTCCCAATGACAAAGTGGTGGGTCAGTTTCAAGTGAGTGAGCCGCAAGTGGTGATCCGAGATCTGGACATGGCCAAGAACATCTTAGTCAAAGATTTCGATCATTTCACTGATCGAAGGAAGGTGCCAACAGAAGGCAAAAGTGAACTTAATAAAGTGTTCAGTAAGATGTTAATAAGCCTCAGTGGCGAGCAATGGTAAACGATGAGAACTATTGTCTCCCCAATTTTTACCAGTGGCAAACTCAAGGCTATGACTGTCTTGGTCAACAAAGTAAGTCTTTAAACTAAGAGTATGAAACTTTGCTATTAGTCACATCTTGTGGATGGAGTTTTGTAGTCAGAGTTTTTGGTGCAATCTTAGATAAAAATATTCTTCCTAAAGTAACTTTAGATAAACAAGCATGTTTTAATGCATACCATGTAATTTTAGGTTGGCGAAGATTTTGTGGAGTACTTGTCCAAAATCAGTGAACGTGGAGAGCCTTTCAATGCCAAGGATACCTTCACAAACTTTACTGTGGATTCAATTGCTTCCTGTGGCTTTGGATTTGAAGCCCGGAGCTTAAAAAATCCAGAGAGTCAATTCAGATCGATGGTAAAAGAAACAGAGCTTGATATCCATTCAGTTTCAGCTTGAGTTTCTAAACAAAGTTGACAGAAATCTTTCTTTCATTCATTTAATTAATTGAAACTAGTCATACCGCAACTAAAACTTTCAAATATATGAGGACCGAGGTTAGAGCGATGATTTAACGGTGTAGCTCCCAAAGACCGTTCTAAAAGAACGTAGTAGATTGAACGCAATTCTTCTTCAAGGCTCAAGATCGGATTATTTTGAAGAGATTCACGACAAATTGGCAATTATCTTGCCGAAAAAGAGGTTTCAACTCTATCACCTATTACTTCCCCTTGTGCCTATATTAGCAAAATGATTAAGTAAAGAATAATTCATCTTCCATGCTTTTTTAGGTATTTTCCTGGGCTGATTACTTTGCAGTACTGTGATTCAAGATTAGTTCGTGCTTGTACAACCAAAGGAGAATCGAGGGAATACTCTTGCTTCTGAGCGTAAAATACGTGTACTACATTTTAAAATTATCTCGTGCTGTCAGAGTGAAAGCCAGAGTGTTTAAAGCAGGGTTCGGCAACCACTTTTGGGTCAAGGCCCACATTTTTTTTTATTTATTTCTGTTGTCAGGGGCCCACCAAACAGATGTTGGTAGTTTTAGGGCCCACAAATTAACGATCAAAGAGCTTTTGGTCCACAAGTACAGTACTATGGATGGCTTGCGGTTCCACTATTTTGGACTTTCACCATGGTTATGGGCCCACCAACGACCACCCCTGGGGCCACCTATGGGCCTGGGCCAACAAGTTGCCGACCCGTGGTCTAAAGCAACAGAAAAAGTACCATGAAAATCCGGCAATCTACGTAGAGAGAAACGCGTCAATGTTCATCATAGTTGAAAATAACTGAAGAAAGCAGACCGATGCATGAAGGATTTGTAGACCCTCTGGCAATTGTACTACAAAGTAATCAAGGATTAAGGAACCTTTTGAAAAACAAGTTGCTTGACTCGATAGATTTGAAGGAGTTTTTAGCAAGGTCCACAATGGCTGATAATCATTTGAAAGTAAACCATCTGGTTCAAACATGGGAACTCACTGTAGCAATACTGATTCGGGATGTTGGAGTTTAATTGGTACAACTAATACAAGCTTTTATTGACCTAAACACGAAAGACATAAGATCTTAAAAATAGCTTCCTTTTCTACCACTTTCAGATCACCAAATTGACGGATGTGAACCAAGTTGTTCAATTTATCCAGTTTGCAGCGGTTTCTTTGTTTCCATCCGTGGCCAGGATGCTGGATTTTGAATTTGAAATCTTCAACAAAGAGGCGGGAACTTTTGTCCTAGATGTTTTGAGACAGAGCATAGCCAATAGAAAAAGTTCCAAAATCCGAAGGAACGACCTGTTGGACCTTCTCATGGATGCTTTAGAAGCTGACCGTCAAGGAATCAAGCAAGAACTTGAGAAAGATCAATATGACATGGATGCCACCCTTCATATGACAAGGAAAAAAAATATTCCAGATGAAGACATCGAGATCTTTCTCTTGTCTAATGCGTTTATTCTATTCTTTGCCGGATTCGACACCTCCTCAACCATCATGAGCATCGCAGCCTTTTTCTTGGCCACTCACCAAGATGTCCAAGACAAACTTTACGATGAGATAAGTGAGGCTGTGGCTCAAAATGATAATAACGAAAACTTGGATTACAACACCATCCAAAGTCTGCCTTACTTGGACAAAGTGGTTCATGAAACCCTTCGGTTGTATCCCATAACCATTATCGAACGATTGTGTGTTAAGGACTATTTGATTCCTGGTACGAACTTTGTGGTTCCCAAAGATATGTTGGTTCAAATCCCATCCACAGCCATCATGAAGGATCCTCAACATTACAATAATGCCGATAAGTTTGATCCTGAGAATTTTAGTACGGAGGCCAAGGTCAAAAGAAATCCTTACGCTTTCCTAGCCTTTGGTCAAGGCCCTCGCAATTGTGTGGGAATGCGATTCGCTTTGCTGCAAGTTAAAACATCAATCATCCGACTTGTGACTAATTTTAGAGTGGACCGTTGTGCCAAAACCCCTACCGAACTCATTCCTGACCCTAAATCTATAACAATCCAACCGAAAGGTGAATTATTGCTTGCAATTTCACCTCGAAAATAGTGATCGGGGTGAAGCTCGTATAATCATTGAAAATACAAATGCACTTGTGGAAGCAAGCATAAAAGGTAAATGTACAGGATTTGCGTTCTGACTTCCGATTCTTATTAACTGTTTTGAAAGTATGATTTACTTTGGTTTCATTGTTGTTTGTTTTCCGTCAAAAATGGGCAGTTCTTTGCTTCGTGGGTCGTATTTCAAAAAAATGTGAGCAAAGTTATTCGATGGTAATTTAGTAACGATTCCCTCCCTTCTCTAAATCTGAATCCTATGGGCTTTTTATCTAAACCATTCATAGGGCAAAGGTGCCAGAATTAACAAAAATCGGCTGTTTTCATTGCGATTTTATGACTGGATGTTTTTTGGCAAGTTGATGGATGTTCTCTTATTTGCAATGAAGTAATTCAAGCCAGTGTCAACAATAGTGTTGCAACAAAAGTGGCCATAGAACTATTTACAGCAATGATTTTTCACAATTCAACTGGTGAACAAGTACGGAACACGCCACTACAGTCTATAATGTATATTTCTTAATGCTAACAACAGTTCGTGAAAAGTGTCTTGAAAAAATGGTAAACTTCAAACAGAATAAAAGTATTGAATTAAGATAATCTATCTTTCACAATGTCGTCTTGACAAGTAAAAGCTCATCTACAAAAGCAAGTTTTTAACGTAGTTCGAGGCAAACTTTGACTTCACAGATGTACGAACTCAAATTGTCTTTGGGAGATATCCGCAGGGACCAAAGGTGAATTTGCATCTGTGAGGATAAAGGTGGACAAAACATAAGAGGTAAATTCTGATTGTGATAATTACGAATTGAATAAGTATATCCAACGAAATATTTCTAAGTTGTCTTTTCTTAATTTTGTGGCATACTGGTTCCTTTCGTAGAGCTTTAAATTTTTCCAAAGCTGATGTCAAATTAAGATACGGGAATGAGTTTATTCTTTAATAAATAAATTTAAGATTAAAGAGACGTTTTTCACCTCGTTTGATGTAAACTCTTAAGAGAAAATAATGCCCTTTGATCATTGAGATACGACACCTTGAAGCAACGTTGGAATTTGAGGTGAGAAGCTCAGTTAATGAAGCGTTCATGCAGGCTTGGCTTTGACGTCAGATTAGATATGCCCTCCACAATTTGAGGCAAACACGAAGCTACATAGAGTATTCAGGCTAAAGGTAGACTGGGCTTGTAATTCGTAAAAATGCACGATTTTAGGATTGATGTTGATTATCGAAAAAAAGATTTGTCTTTTATTAGTAGATGTTATTTTCCATGTTTTGTTACTTTTCAACCCTGTATGAACCTATGATTTATTTAGACAAAATATGTTGGGCGACCCCTGCACGTTTCAAAAAATGGGGGCGAAATGAAATAAACTCGTAAAAATCCAATAGCGTGGAAAGTAAAGATGTTGCTCTTAGCCTCTTATTCATTGTTCAATATTAGGTAAGCACTTGTGGAGAAAAAATGATAAGTGTCGATGTGAGACGTCTTGGCTTTAAAAGATCCATCGTTTTGTGCCATGTTGCTCGCTCTTTCAGGGGTCACTCAACAATGTATGTATGTTGAACGTACAGCACAATAGTTATATGTATTTTGTTCAGAAGGTTTTTCATATGCATGTATAACCAAACAATTATATATAGTAATGAACTGAAAGTACTTTCGGCCAAAATAACGGCAGAAATTTCGGTTTCGGTTTCGGTTTTGCCTACCGAAAGTAGGCAGGCACTAAAAAGAATGGAGTTTGACAACAAAATCGAAGACTTTTAGATCCAAAAAACTTCTGAAACTTTAGTTTTCCGACTCATTAATTTTGCGATTACCCAAAGCATCGAATACATGAGCAATTTGATTTTTAAGCGAATTTTGTAGATATGTAATTTTGTGGTCAGCTGCTTTCGATTTCGGTTTCGGTTAAGCCCTCTTTCGGTCAATCACTATTCATTAGCCAGAGCCAGGATTTTATGGAAGAGGCATCTTTCAAACATTTCGGATCACGGGAATTGCTATGATTTTGGAAGTAGGAAATGTGTGTATCGCAATGTCAAAAGTCCGTTGCGATCTTCAACCTTGTAATTAGTGACTAATTACAAAGACCAATTGTCCTTGAACCATAATTATTGACGATTACGTTATAATATCACAACTAACAAGTAATATTATAGAAATCCATATTAAACGCCATTGACATTGAATCGGTAACGGTTTCTTGGCAGTATTCAGTCGTTCCTGGCACATACTAAAGTTCAATTGTTACATATCTTACCTTTAAGTCGAAAAATTCATGTCTTTTTTGAATGAAATAGCCAATTTTGAACTTTGCTCCAATAAAAATGATAAAAAGTGAATCCTCGTACGGTGAAACTTACAAATTTGCTATGAGTTTGCTGCTTATAAGTTCAATGACGGTAACCTCAATTTCGTCAGTTTTGATGGGAGTTTCGTGTTTTTTTACGCTAAAATATTTGTCTGCTTATTACCGCCATAGTATTAACAAAAGAGCAAAACTCATGCCAAAAATACTGTCATGAATAAGTCTGGTAGCCCTGATATTTTTAGAGCTCATTTGAAACATGAACATTCCTCCAACTTTAGTTTTAGAAACTAGTATCATGACTAGGGACAGGAAGTTTAGATGAATAAAACTGCTAAATTAAACGAAAAAAGACGAATAGAATTGCCCGATTAGACGAATATAGACGAATAAAATTGACCGATTAAACGAAAAAGACGAATAAAAGTTCCCATAAAACGACAAAACAAAAAAAAATGCTCATAAGACGTAAAAATCGAATCAATTTACCAAAAAGGCAAATAAAATTGGCTTATAAGAAAGAAGACAAATTAAATGCCCGTACAGACGAAAAAGACTTTTAAACTGCTCCCACAAAATAAACGAAATGTATGTCCCTATTGATGGGGACCATCTGTCTGCTTGTGCAAAAACAGCAAACTCTAGAAAGATACAATAATTGTTCTCAATGCCAGAGTGGGGTCAATTACTTGAAAAATGTAATTAATTACAATTACAATTACTTGGTTGAAAAATGTGATTAATTACAATTACAATTACTTGGTTGAAAAATGTAATTAATTACAATCACAATTACTTGGTTGAAAAATGTAATTAATTACAATCACAATTACTTGGTTGAAAAATGTAATTATTTACAATTACTTGGTTGAAAGATGTAATTAATTACAATTACAATTACTTGGTTGAAAAATGTAATTATTTACAATTACTTGGTCGAAAAATGTAACTAATTACAATTACAATTACTTGGTTGAAAAATGTAATTATTTACAATTACTTGGTTGAAAAATGTAATTATTTACAATTACTTCGTTGAAAAATGTAATTATTTACAATTACTTGGTTGAAAAATGTAATTAATTACAATTACAATTACTTGGTTGAAAAATGTAATGAATTACAATTACAATTACATCATCCAAAAATGTAATTGACTTCAATTACAATTACATGTCAATTACATGACAATTACATGTCAATTACATGACAATTACATGTCAATTACATGACAATTACATGTCAATTACATGACAATTACATGTCAATTACACGACAATTACATGTCAATTACATGACAATTACATGTCAATTACATGACAATTACATGTCAATTACATGACAATTACATGTCAATTACATGACAATTACATGTCAATTACAATCCTTCGATCTCTTTCACCCTTTTGCCTTTTCAAAACGATGAAAAATAAACAGATCTGCCATTTTTTAAATGGCGATGCACCAACTGGCAACTTATAATGCCTTAAAGGTTAATATGAAAGAGTGATTTGCAAAAACCAAAAGTTTATGAACGGGCTTACATATCAAAACTATTATGCCATGAACCACAAGGCATATTTTTCTTTTCCAGAAAATAACACAAACTTTTTACACATTTATCAAGTATGACGATGTTTCAATACTTAATTTTTCCACCTCCTTTGTCTGCCCTTAGTTGTGAAAAGCCACAAAAATCATGGTCAAAAGCTATTTTAGTTTAAAAGTATTTAACATCATAGCTTGGGTGTGTATTGCAACAAAAGTTACCTGTTAGTGGCATCACATTGACCACAAATTGATGACAAAATACTTGTTTTGCAAAGTATCAGTAAAGTATCAAAAGTATCAATTAATATTATGGTTAATTTGAAGAAGTAAGAGTTTGAAAAGAAATTGGTAATTTGTAATTGAAAATTCGTCAATTACATAGCCAAAAATGTAATTAATTAAAATTACAATTACTTGGGCCAAAAAATGTAATTAATTGCAATTACATGTAATTGTAATTGAAATTACGCAATTGTAATTACAATTACTCCCCAACCCTGCTCATGGCCAGAAAGCTTTTTCAACCCAATAGTAATCTTTTCTTTCTGTGTCTGTTAGGCAACACTACGAGTATAAGTTAATTTGTAAGTGTGGATTGTATTTTGTTGGTGCAAAACCGCAACTGACAATCAAATTGTTACTTCGACAAAAGCTTTGGCTTCGAACTTTCTCCGAAGTTATTATTTGCTTGGAGAATTGAAAACAACGCTTAATGAGCTTGAAATCCAAGAAAATCCAAGTTTTTGGCCAATTAAACGAGAACAGACGAATAAAATTGCCCGATTAGATGAAAAAAGACGAATAAAATCCAAATTAAGTGAAAAAATATTCGCGACGAATAAAGGTAAAAAAGACGAATAAAGAGACGAATAAGTTTATTCGTCTAAAGTTCCTGTCCCTAATCATGACACTTTCGGACAAAAATTATCACTTTTCCATGCTGTGTCAAACGTTAAATGATTCATCAGAGCGCTTTTTGAGCAAATAATTTAATAGGGACCTATGTTAAAGAACATTTCACTCATCCACCAAAAGCAGTGCTTCCAGAAGCTTTACCAAACCAGGAAAATCAATTTTTTTTTGAACGTAGCAAATCAATTTGTTGAAATACCAACAGAAAGTCACAAGCTTGGGTCAGATGAATATCGAAAGCTGTCAGAATTGCTTTAGGTTCATGTAGTTTTACATTGGAGATTTGGAGTTTTCCCTCTCTGCTCTGTATGTATCGAGGTATCGAATAGACCCATAAGCAATATGCTTCTTATTCACAAAATTTTGAATGGTATTTACTTCCTTTCGGTCCAAAGATAATTTGATTCAAGGACTACTCGCATAGTACAAGAAATACGTACGTCTCAAACAGCTCGGTTTGAGCCATCAGGTTCCAACGAGTTTCATGTTTCGTAATTTTCCCTGGAACCTAATGTCACTGTGGAGTCTAGAGTCTGTTCTCCCGAAAATCTGACAAAAGTAGTCAGCAATAGATAATCGCTAGAAAGTACAGAAAGTCATGCACTCTAAAATCCCAGTATCAGGTTCTTTCATCTATCAATGACTAACACTGTTGGATTAGATTCTTTTTCAAGGTTTCATTTACTTTGAACCATAGGTAAAAATATGGCGATCTTGTCGCTTACATTTACTTCCAATGAAATATCTTCTTTTCCCACCTTGTAATCTTTAATAGTTCATGTCGCTGCAAGGCAAATAATGTTTCGATCAGTGTTCTTTTCCCATCTTAGGCTGTAATCTTGAGTGATATGAGGCGTCAAACAATCTCCGACCAGGCCTGCTTATTCAATAGACAATATGAACCACCGGCTGATCAACGAGCCTTGAAAGAATCCCTGAGGTATAGAACAAACGCCATAGAGAACTCGAATTTGCTGTAGGTGTTCCACGCTTATTCCCCGACTTGCCCTTGTAGCGCTCCTTTTGGCTTTCAATGAAATTTTGAAGACCTCGGGCATTGAGAGGAAGAAATCGAGGATTTGGCACATTTCCTTGGGATGTTCCATTGGTCCAGGGCCTCGTGGGAAATTCGGGCTAGGTAATTTCAAAATTGCAACGGTCTCAAATCCCTCAAGGGCTATTGAAATGATGCTTGGAACAAGAACGGTCAGGCTTTCTTCTATTTGATTAGGACGAACGACGGATGTTGGCAAAAGGCTTGAACTTTTGTAGTTAAATTCGAATAACGTGTATTGCAAAATTATCTGTACCTTTACATTTCTGCAATGCAAAAGGCTCCATTACCATCCTTTTATCTTTTCTACCAAACAAAGACATAAATGGATATAGCAACTTTTTTAGTGGGGAAAAATTAAGTCTTAGGCCATTGGTTGTCTCTCAAGGAAACAAAAAAGGTTGCATCGTTGATCTGTGCCGAAATAAAAGTTTCATCTTCAGCACCCTTATTGTGTCCAAGACCACCGCCTCAGCCATGCCCCTAGCGCCATGATATGTGGAGTAGCGGGTTCATGTGGCAGTTACACAGATCCAAATTTCCCAAAGGGGTTCCACCTCCCGGGGTGGGACTACAGGACTGAAGATGCTGAGGAATTATGCTCAGTCATCTATCAAGGAAACGCCCCCTACGTCTTCCGTCAAGATTGAGCACCAGCTTCTATTTCCAGAGTAGCCCAAGAGTGGCTCTACGGCAACTCGAGTTTCTTTCTGGGACAAGAACGCATATCCCCAACAGAGCCCAGACCTGAATCCCCCGGATTAGGGAATCTAGGGGCATGTCGAGGGCGAGACCTCCCGAGGTCGTTAGAGTAGTATCCATGATATGAAGCATGCAGTCAATCAGACGTGGCTCACAAGCTCTCCCGAGTATGTTCGCAACGCCTGCAGCTGTTTTAGGTCCCGCCTCCGGAAAGTTATTACCCGTGAGAGAGGCTGCATTAATGGACATTTTCCAGAAAACGAAAAATTGGCTCAACGTTTTACAAAATCTATCTATTTTCCCTGGCCTTGTCGCGTTTCCCTGGAAGCGGTCCTAATTTTTTCAACCCACGTTGTTACTTTTTTGACGAATGAGTTGTTGCAATTTTTTTTCAAAAATTGCCTTTGACATGTCTGTGAAAGATTTACATGTAATTATGGGTCAATTTTCGAGCAAACAGTTCAGAGCTGCAATAAGACTTCTTTCAACCATGTTGTTAGCATAGTAGTCAGCGGTTGTTATAGTTAGTAGTCAGCGGCCATATGAATTCATGCTGGGAATTTTGAAGGCGAAATAACTCGAATGAGGATTCATCAGACAACAGAACTTGTGCTCATTACAGTGAGTTGTCATGCCAATTTAATTGTTGATTAATGTTTTTGGGGAATATTTTTTGCAAATGTGATCTTCGCAGCTTGAGCCAGTTTTGGCCGGAGTCCATGACCACCTTGGTTTAATCAAGGACATCTTAATGTCTACTTAAATCATCCTTTGTTTAATTGACTTTAATCATTAGGAAACAACCTTCCTCAGCACTTGACCTTTGAGGGATAACCCCCAAGAAATCCAGCAACCCCTTGTTGACTTTTATTCCCACCTAACTTTTTCTTTAGGATGTGTGTTCTGCCATGAAGATATTAATTTGTAGAAAATACCATTTAAAGTTTGATCTGGCTTCCACACATATCAAGCTTGTCCAATGCATAATTTTTACATAAGATGACAGGAGAGGGTATAACTTCCAGCCCATTTTCTTTACGGCAAATTTTATTTTCCAGAAAAAGTGCCAGAATCATTAACAAGCGTTTTTCAAAATATACGTTCACAATATACTCATAACTGGAGAAATGAAAGGACTTGCTCATTTCTCTTTTTCACCATTGCCATCTATAGTCTTGTTTTGGTACGAAGCAATTATCTATTCTGCATTTCTATCGAAAATGCCATTAAATAGTCCAACACACTTAGGAAAAATATTTATTTGGAGGTTTGCATTCCGTTTTTGTTTGCCGGCTCTCTTGACCATTTGCAATGTTTCACTTAGAACATCGGGTGTTTCAAAAGAAACAGAACAACTGATTTTATCAACTATATCTTGCTGACTTTGTATGATTTGCCAAACACTTGAATTGTTTTAATATTTAGACAGTGGTGATTTTTATTACCAAGTGTCAATTTTGAAAACAGAGCTTTCGTGAGAGCAACTTTTTGAGGCTCACACATCTTTTGGTGAATCCGACCATTTAAGAGTTACCGCCGTTCACTTTGATTTGGATCACCCTTCAGACACAGGGGGTGAGGCGTGGCGTAGTGCGTACTGCGTTGGGTTGTCGTGCGGATAGCTGGAGTTTGATCCCGGCTGACTGCCACTCTCCAGAAACTCAACTCTTCGGAGTCAAAATTTAGCATTTGAACCGTCTTTTAATGCAAAAATCAAATCTACAAAATCAACTCTTCGGAGTCAAAATTTAGCGTTGAACTGTCTTTCATTGCAAAGTAGGCAAACCCCGGTTCGATCCCGGGCTTGCCGAGTCCTAGTGACCTGTGGTATTAAGTTACATGCAGTAGTCACGGCCCTTGACGGCTTAAATGGGCGAACCTGGAGTCATTCCCGAGGGTGAGGTAAAAATTAATGCTTGTTGGCTTGTCCAAGTGGAGCGGCAATATCCCCAAATGGCGGACAGCCTCTATCAGATCGCAGCTGCAAAGCTGCGTTCTGACTCCACAACAAACAAACAAACAAACAAACAAACAAACAAACAAACAAAACAAACAAAAAACAAACAAACAAACAAACAAACAAACAAACAAACAAACAAACAAACAAACAAACAAACAAACAAACAAACCCTGTAGACAAAGGTATACTCGAATTAAAGATTGAAAACCAGAGAATCGGTGTGATCTTGGTTTTCTGTTCTCTTCTGTTCGGTTTTGGTAGGAGGAAAACTTTTCCAAGAGTAGATGTGAATAGACGCGTATAGGGAAAATTGCTGCAACGAAATCAGTGGAACGAAAAGACGAAGCGCAATTTGCACTCTAAAATGGTTTGTTTTTCGTTTAGAAGAGGAAAATAGCAGACAAAGGAAGGAAACACCCACTTGTCTGAAAGCTTTCGTTGCCTGTCTAAAAGGTTATGAAGGACTCTCATCTTCCAGACTTCAAATATCTAACTAATTCAAACTTGTACCTCAAAGAATTGAGGTTTTTATAAACTATTTTTAAACTGTATGTTACCAAGATGAATTTCACAAGGTTTGTTTGGTGGTTCTTCAACTTATCAAGACTTCATACCAAGGCGAATTGAATTAAAAATTTAAGGCTGGAATTGTTAACGAAAGGAATTAGTAGTATAGTGTTGTACACTTATTTGAATAGAAAATATAGAAATATTTTGTTTCCCTTCAATTAACCAAGTAACCCTTAATGGTTGTGCTACACTCCAATGAAACCAAGAACAATTCTTCCCATCATTGGTTCACAACTTCACTTCGTTTTTCACTTTATCAACATACATGTTGTAAAATATTTATTCACTGTCATCTCCTTTTCGGACAATTTTGTAAAAACGAAATGAGAGACGAAATCATTAACGAAAAACAACCAATCCCTGATCTGCTATCACTCAGTTAGGTTAGGTTAGGACTCATTGTTTGATTGTGTGGTTGCGTTCAAACATTGAATGGATTCGGATTTACCGAAAAAAAAATCGTGATTCTTAGGCAAATTTGAACATACGTTTTACGATGCATTTTTGCAATGCAGGTTTGGCATCTAATCAAAAATATGATTTTCGCAAGAGAGTTCTCGATTTGTGGAGCTCTTTGCAAATTTGTTTCTTCCATGGTTGAACTTGAGCAACTTTGGCTTCCAATTTAGTGAACATACTTCAAATCCAAACTTTGGGCGCCCTATAATCTCAGCCATTATAACCTATGACATAATGCGAGTGACTTTGGCACATCAATTCTAGAGTAACCAATAAGGAAACAAGAACTGCCTTGACATTGCATCACATTTCATGACCTAGAATGGCAAATTTGCCCGTAGAACTATTAATAGAATGGATCAGATATCATGATATCGATACATCTAAAAAAGCGTTTTTTGTATATATGTAACTTATTCAAAACCAAGATTTTAGGGCTATCTGATCCATTCTATTAAAAAAATGACAAGGAATCATTCAAATGGTCCAAGAACCCTGTCAATAAAAGACGTGGACGGTCAGAATGATAATTTTAACGTTTGAATTCGTGACAGGGAATCGAGACTAGTTCGAACAATGAAGTCCTCGTCTCTTCTTTATCGGGCTCCTTCATTGTTCAATTTGTTACCCATTAGTCTTCGTCGGGAATATGTAGGAGCTGCTCCTCTAACAGCATTTAAGGCAGGATTGCACAAATTTTTAAAAACTATTCCTGACCAACCCACTATTCAAGGGTTATACAGATCTGCCAACAGTAACTCATTGGTAGATCAAATTTCATATAAACGGTAATTTTA
>CM021316.1:11860724-12004497 GCA_010645155.1 Tigriopus japonicus | reverse complement strand
TTTTTAAATATCAAATTTTGTCCCCCAGAAAAGCCGATCGTCTATTTATGATTATGTGATCCATAAACTATCTTACGCACCCTGTTAAATATTTAAAGAATTGCAAGGTGATCTGACGAAAAAGGGTTACAAAAAAGATTGGATGTTAGTGACATTAATCGAAAAACTCGAGGATACTGAAACTCGAATATTATTTTACGTTTAGGCTGCGATGTAAAGGCAGCTTAAGTACAAAGACTGCTCTTGAGCATGGCTTTTTAATACTTTTGTGTAATCGAACTACTTGAAGTATTGCACCAAACTTTCGACCTAATACAAACATTTGATTTTAAAACAACCAATCTTCTCGTCAACCTCAAAATTCTAAAGAGTCAGGTTTAACGTGAATGAGTGATGAAATCATGTTTCTTCGAGTTCTTTGAATTCATTTCCAATAATGGAAGTCTCGAATATCACTGAAAGAAAAACATTCCTCACTTCTCCGGGGCTTCTTTTGCTAATCAAATGATTGAAAATATGCCGAAAGCACCTCATTAGAAATACTTCAACCCAAAGAGATATATGTAGATGGCCTATTCCCAGAACGGACCCAATCATTCACAAGTCCAAGTGCTGTATAAGATCCTTGGAATTAGAGATTAGACGAAGGTACAATTGTAGCATCAAAGTGCACCATATTGTGCACTCTTCTCCAAGTGCAAATTGCTTGACAATGTAATCAAGAGATTGCCGCCACAGGTACAAGTTCAAGGCCTTTGTATTTTTGATTTCAAAAAGGGCAACCATAAGAATGTAAAATTTGGAATTGAAGAGGAAAACGAAAAGAAAAGTTTGTCAACGAAAATGATTCTGACTCCAAAATGTAGCAGCCAAGCAAACAGGAAAGTTTTACGGGACGAGGTTCTGCAATATTATTTTACCTACATCCAGCTTCACTCTAGTTTAGTTGAGAAACAAAGCGAGTGGCCCTATTCCTAAAGCCTTTGTCACCTTTTCAAAGAAAGTATATTTAAAAATTGCAAATACGTTTGTTTCTGGAGAAACTTCATAACTACTTCAAGGTTACAGCTCCTTGGCCGAAAACAATTCAAAATTAGGATATTATCAAGTAAAAAGAGCATTGTTTGCGCCAAAACTCGAAGAAGTTTACAAAAATTAAAGTAAATAATGGCCAAGGTAAAGATAATGAGTAAAGTATGATGATTTTCGCTTCCAAGGAAAAAATCTGGGCCAACTCAGCTTCTGACCGACGAGTGAAAAATGGCTCAACTTTTTTAATTGCAACATCTCCCATGTTGTGCATCCCATGCTCAATAGCATTAACTTGCTAAGCCTTCATCACTCCGTCTCCGCAGGCCTCAAGGCATTGCCCATCATAAATAACACAAGGGCTTAAAAGAGCAAACCTTGATGAAATAATGCACAATTCTCAAGCAGGAAAAAGGCTTAATCAGTTTCCTTTAATAAAACAAAACTCAATTGCGTTGGGAAGGCATTCTTCTCAGGCCTCCTTTTCCACCATTTCAGCGCGTTTTCAAAGCGAACACGACCCGTTCTCCTCCTAACTCGACCTCGAGCCTTCCAAAGGATTCCATTAACGAACGGCCTCAGCCTCTCCCGTCAATGAAGGACAGAGCTAAGGGAAAAGGCCACGAATAGAGCGGAGCAGAACTAGGAGCAAGCAAAAGGAGAAGGGATGAGTGTGTTCTAGTACGTAGGTAGAGTAAGCGATTACTTTTGTCCTTAGTTGAATTGTTTCTGCGGGGGGAGCTCTTGGCATCTCGAGCAATCTGAGCTACTTGGAGGATAAGAACTTTTGAAGAGAACGTCCTCCGTTTTAGAGGGCTAAAACTAGGTGGGATCAAGGATTTGCTGATTGACAGCCGGGGCTAGAAAATTCGCCCCACTTCCTTTCACTCGAAAACCGCTTCAGGAAAGACAAGACTCAGTGGGAATACATCAATACTCAGACCGACATCTGCACAAATGAGGCATCTCCTGGCTTTTTCGGATGATTTTTCATGTCAGCTTGACTAATGGCAGACCGAGTTTTGGAACATCATTCGGTCCCAAGTAGGAAAGTTCTGGGACAACGACGATCTTGCCACGTGGAATAATCGAAAAGAGGTAAGCAATAAATTGCTCTAACGTATTTCCTCCATCCACCAGAGCAATAATTCTTGGAGGGCTTGCTTGATAAATGTATGGGAGGAAAACTTTGAATGTTTTGCCATTCTTGGCGATTCCCTTGGATTTTTCCGTGTATTTTGTTGTCAAGACTTGTAAAGAACGATGTATTTGTGCAACAAGGGACAAATTCAAAGGAAAACGCAAACTGACCGTTCATTTCCGAGGAACAATTACTTAAAAAGATCGGGGGAAAGCTGGACCCGGAAACCTCAAACACTTCAATTCGTTTCTACTCATATATTTCTAGTTTACCTCGCCTAACGACAAAATCATGTCTTTGAAAGCTTCCCACTATTGAACAACGGACGTATTTTAGCGATGAACAAAACTAAGAAAATTACTCGAAAACCTGCCTTATTCTCGCTTACACTAATAAAAAATGTTATCAATCTTATAATGTATATCCCATCGAGGATGGTTTTCCGCATGTGTTAGTATACATAAATGTCTCAATTTTTTTTTGTAGAGATCGGCCAATCGGCCACCTTTACGGCATTTAGCTTTGACACCCGCATGGCAATTCACCCACAGAATTTTCAATCGAGAAAGACAGTGAGGACAAGCATCTGAATTTAGGACATAAAAAGCAAGAAAGGCCAGCCAGTTTATACACATCCTCAAGTGAGACAACAACAAGCAAGAACGAGATCGAACAGAGAGCGTGTTGAACATGGAGTTTGGAGCCAGAAACGTACTTACAAACATCATTTTTGTGATTTAAAACAAAACAAAGCAGTGCCTGAGATCGAAAACAAGTTTGGTATGGTTACCAATCAGTCTTGGTAAGATGATTATTATAGAACAAAGGCCTAATTAAGGTGCTTTTTCAACAGGATTGAAGGTTGCTCACGTGGCATAAGTTTCAAACGAGCAAGGTCTTTTCATAAGTGAATGCTCATTTTAGTGGAATTTTTCGCTGTAAGAACTCGGGAATCTCGTTTTTGAAGTACTGTAGACAAGGTTCAAGTGTTCAAGTGCTGGCTTCTAAGTAGACTTGAAGTCAGGTCTTTTCTTTAAGATCAACTGTTTTGATCAAAGGCCTATTGAGCACTGACAACCGGCTTTAGCAACACACATCCATTTTTTTCTTTAATGGAAGCTTGGGAATATTTTTGAAACTACTTTGAACACTTTGAAGGGTACCTTGTAAAACAATGTAAATCGATTTTGATCTTTGATCTGAGTCGGTTTGAAGCCATTGCAGGGTTTTAACCACCTGAAGAAACGCGTTTATTTTCTTGTAACAGCGGATTAACTGTTGATTTAAAGGCTTTACATTTAGCTGTGCAAAAAAGCATGCAGTTGGTTTCAAAATCTTGTTACGCTTTTGATACGTACTAAGAAATTCTGCATTTATTTGCTTTTTGCTGAATTAAAAACATGATATTTGATTTTGGTTTGCAAAAAAGACTTTCCAATTTCATCATATTCCTAGACCCAGTCTTGCAAATGGATCCACAGATATGAACGATTCCTCTTCTAAGAAAAGCTGGTCTTCGCCTTTGGTGTCTTCTTCCAGTTCAAAGAGTTTCTGACATTATTCACCTCAAGAAATACACCACATTACCAGAGACCCCTTTTTGTAGGGATCTAGTTTTCACGAGCTTGTTCATTGAATGTGCATGAATGAATGGCCAGACTTTGTTGAGCTCTTCGACACTCGAGATGGGAATGAACAACCACTGGAAAGAAAAAGTTTGCCATGCTAATGGGAATATTCAGTAGATGGAAAATCCAGAGAAGCAGCTTAAGAGGTTGGCTATCTTCTCAGGCTAAACTGAATCTGCAGACTTCCCAAAGACACGACAAAAGTCAGTTTCTTCCAAATCTGGTTGAACGAGGAAGAAAACATGAAGCGATATGCAGTGCTGCCGATTCCTTGAAAGCCTAACTTTTGGCTTGATTAGTCATACTTTTCTTGGGCCAAGACAATATTTAATGGTCTCAATCGAACTGATTTGTCTTTGTGTATAATGAGCTCTAATTGCACCGGTAATTGAATCTTACCAGACTTCTTACTTTTTCTTCAAGAAACATCAATCTGCACTTTTACGGCCAAAGGTAGTCAAATGTAATGTCCTGGTAGTGATTGTTGAGTAAGGTTTCTTAATTAAAGAAAATAATCCAATGTTTGGGTGTGGAAAAATACGAAGGGTATTTACACAAGTGCGGATATTTCGCCCTTAGAGCACCGCGTTGGCGATGCTTTTAAAGCTCATTCTCGAGTTTTTAATCGATGCAAGGGAATAATTTACCTACAAGATTTTACTCATGAAAGTCAGTTTTTATGAGGTATTTATTCGCATAATCAGTTATAATTAGGTGCTGTTGGGCATCCCTGCAAATAAAGTTGGTCAGGTAAAGTGTAGAGGAAACGATGGTAAAACATCTTTTCACCCTTTGTACCTTGTTTGGCCACGCCACATTTATTTGGGTCCAAATGGGTAAGACATAACCCAAATGAGGTTGGACAAAGGATTTGTGAAAATATATATTGTGGAAATAAATTCAATATATGAAGGCATCTGTGGAATGAAACGTTCCGTGAATCCATCCCCAGGTCTGGAATCTTTGATCACTTTCGTTTGAACGTGTTCATCAAATTTAACATTATTTTCTATCACCACACCTAAATCTTTTATGGAGTGCACCTTTTCAGTTACTGTAGGACTGTAGGGCATTGACGGTTCAGGGTGTACCGTCTAAATTAAGTCTCGGTTTCTGTATCATAACTCACTTTTTATTCATTTAAGTAAAAGTCTTGTGGTATTAATACAATACCAGATGCCGTACGCAAGGAAGCAAAAGCTCGATTTATAAAATGGCCACGTCCGGTCTTCACAACAGCCTTGAATCTTCCGACTTTATTCCCAACACTGGCACACCCCTTAATTAGTTTGGTCTTTAACGAATTGATATTGGGACTGAAAGTAGCACATGTCTTTCACTCCAGAGGGAATGAAACGGAAAAGTCCATACAATTGAGGCTTGGAGATGAATGAGGACATTCCTCTTTCCCCCAGAAACGAGGAAATACATTTTCACAATAACTTTGGACAAGCCGTGCAGTATGAGAAGGAGTCCTATCTTGTTGGAAGAATGGAAAAGATCAGAGGCCATTTTTGTAAATTTAAAACTGTTTAATTAAAACAATGTTGCAAACAAAATGGAAAATTAGCCCGGATGTTAGGTGCACTAATTCAGTAGGCTCAAGTATACAAAAGTAGAGTGTAGATCAACGTTCGTGTAAAAGTCTCTACATAAGCTGCCTTTAAACGCACCTTATGTACAGAGACTGTACTAGAGCATTGTTAATTAAACCCTACTTTGTTATATTTGAATTAGTTCACCCAAGAAGCACTGGAATCATGGAGTGGGAGGCTAGCACTGAGAATTATGATTTCCACTAGAAACGAGTCAATAATGCTCTTCAGCAAATGAGACCTTTCTTTTATTGAGTAGACTACGTAGTTCAATTTTCAGCTCAATCGAACGTCGGAGTCAAAAGTTATGCTCTCTCAAAGCTCAGTGCAAATCCTACCGAGGATGAATGAACTAGCCCTTTTGTGATAATCGTTTTACCACAAAAGGGTGAGTTCATTCATTCTATGTTCTCTTCAGTATATAAGTTTGAGGAGGCATAACTTTTCACTCCGGCATTCGATTGGGCTGAAATTTGAAATACGTGTTCTACTCAATGCAAGCCAGGTCTCATTTGCAGAAGAACGCAAATGGTTTGTTTGTACTGAAAATCATAATTCTCATTTCTAGCCTCCCATTCCATGATTTTCGTTCTTCTAGTTCACCTAACAGCCGGGCTAAAGTCTTGTCAGAGACAGGTGCAAATCGGCTAATTTCAAAGGCTGATTTTGGACAGAAGTGAAAAATTTAACATTAGGTTTGAAACCAAAACCAATATGACTCTTTTTGTTAACCTTCAATATAAGTGACAAGTCTCCATGTAATGAAACTGATTTTCACATCCTATTTATGTAATTCAAGTAAAGTCTCCTTTTGTTCGAGGCTCAGCCGGAATACAACATTTCTAGAAGTTCGTGTTGGTGGAAGGATTTGACTTGGCAGAAACTGCGCTTTTCGCAGAGATCCAAGGATTGAGTTTGATCCAGAATTGAGCATCTTCATCTAGGCCTTTCACTTTTCCACATTCTCTTGGTGATTGCAAAGTTAGCCTGATGCAAAAGATTGTCGAAACCATTGTCTGTCCAAGGCGATCCAATGTTGACGTGACTCTTGCTTGAGGTTTTAAAGCCTCAGGTCCAAGGAAGGATCTGGTTAAGATATGACAGGTACCTAGTACACTCGTTCGGAGTCTTTTCTAGTTGTGCAAAGTGGATGAAATATTGGATAGACCTAGGATCACAGAAAACCTGGATGTACTGTATGTGCTATCAGCAAAAGACGAATTTTGAATCCTCAGACATAGGTATATCCAGGAACCACTAAATTTCTCTGGACGGGGAGGCTAACGAAAGGGATTATGATTTCCAGGAGGAGCAAATCAATTATGTTATTTTGCAAATGAGACCTTGCCTCTTTTAACTAGGATACGTGTTTCAATTTTCAACTTAATCGAACGTTGGAGTCCAAAGTTATGCTCTCCCAAAGTTCAGTGCAAATCCTATCGAGAATGAATGAATGAGCCCTTTTTGGTAACTGTTTTTGACCATAAAAGGGCAAACGCTTTCATTCTATGCTCTCTCCAGTACATAAGCAAATATAACCAAACCAGATATTCAATTTGTAATTTCGACCCCATATGGTTTTTTTCAAGAGTTTAACTGAACTTTATGGTGTTGAGAGTGATTTGAAGCATAAAGTGACGTGCGTTATTCACAAGTTTCGAAACGTTGTTTCCAGGCCTGAAATGAACCAAATGATATCCTGAAAGGCCTTTCCTATAGATCTTATGAAAACAAATTCATTTGCATGAATGAAAGTCGACTTATGATAAATCCTCAGTTAAAAGCTTGAGCAGAGGCTTCCAAATATTTTGTTTTCCTTGAATAGACAGATTAACATGTGTTTGTTAATTTATTACTTTCAAGACATCATAATCTTCAATTAGATCCCGGAAAGCATTGAAATGCAACGAATGAATACAAAGAGATAGACAAAAATTGTAGGCAATAGAGTTTAAGGGAAAGAAAAGCCACAGTTGCCAATATTTGTATGGACAAATTCCGGCCATTTTTTTTGCTTTAAACACCTTCAATGCGCCCTTTTTGAGAAAGAAAATGAACAGTGCCACCAGATAGTTGTAAATTACATTTTACACTGTCATAACCAAAATCTTCTATTTTTGTCCAAAATTACAAAAATGGGGAAAATTGTTGTGCTGAAAATTTTCTGAAAAGAGGTTACTTCATCTGCAAAATCAAAGTTAGAAAGCAAGCCGACATTTTATGTTATAGTTGCAACAAAAAATATTTGGTTTTATCTTCAGGGCTGCCAGATACACCTAAATTATAATTTATAATGTACTTACAAAAATCTGCAGTTTGTTCAAAATTACAAAAGTGGGAAAGTTTCAAAAAAATCTGGGGAAATTCCTTGTTCCCTTCAGAATGATCGAGAAAAAGGATGGCAAAATCAAAATAATAAAAGACGCATAGAGGATTTGTTACAGTTATAACAGCGTGTATTTAGTTTTTCAGCTATTCCAAGCTATGAAGTAGGACTTGCCGATGATGAGAGTATAGGAAAAGGTCAGTTTCTGTTGCAATTATTGAGAAAAAAAATATCAAAATATCCGATTTCGATACATTTTTTCGAAAAATGATTGCAAAAAATCATACATTTTTTGGCAATATTTTTTACCAAAATTTGGTGGCTCTAAATATGAACTACTTTTGTATCGCCCAAGGACCCTGATGTAATTTACAAAACTTCCTTGACATTATGCAACCGCTGAAGATCGTTGCCAATGCTTTTCAGAAGACTCTACACTGGTAACTTGGTTAAGGAACTTGCAAGCTTCACTCGGGGTTTTAGCTTTCTACCTATTTGTGACAGAAGGATAGGTTTGTTTCTTTATCATCAAGATGTTTTACGGCAGCACTCTGGAACGGGGTGTACTTGAAATATTTTGCAACTGACGGTTTAACTGAATTTTAAGAACCTCTCATCTTCTACTGCTTTCGAATAAAAAAAAGGTTGATTGAACTAAGTTGTCAGGTCTTCCTTGGTGTCAACTTCAACTTCATTTCAGTTAGCTCAAAGGTTTACTAATTTGCAAAGAAAACACGAAGAACTTTCCCAACCAAGGATTAATGAAAATGAAGAGCCTAATGCATTCTGAATACTTTTAGGAGAAGTGTACTTTTGCTTGAAATACTGTCTCCTGGCTTTGATCTAGAATTCTTTAGCCTACTTCTACGCATGCAATAAGCTATTTTCCTTGGTGAAACAAAAAAAGTAAGTCTAAAAAAGATAGTAAATGAGAGACTGGTAGAAAGAAGATTTAAAATTATTCCCTTTTTTTTCTAACGCACAAGGCCCAAAAGTATGCTGAGAAAGTCCTCATCAGTTTAAGGTAAATGATTTAAGCCAAGATGAATATACATTTGATATTTCATACATATAATATATATTTTGATTGCTTATCAAGTGACAATTATTGAGAAAAATGTCAAGACCGATTCGTCAAACTTGCAGTGCTCCACAAGAATTCATGAAAATGACGCAATCATATCATGCTTTTGATATGAATGATTATCATTCAATTTATGCATGCTGTTTGGTGGATCTATTATTCTCGTTTTCAATGGAACGCAAAGTACCATGTCCTGTCAACAAGATATAATGGTTAATTCAAAAAAGGCATTGAGATCTTTGCGATAGTCGTGGAGCTATGGCTGACTCTAAAAGAGTTGACCAAAAGGTGAAGTAAATTGGTCCAAATTTGGCATAAACTTGCACAGCTAATGCCTTGGATTTAGTTGAAATAATGGGATATTATTGGGATTATACTTGGAGACGCTCCAGAAATTAGGGCTGCACAGTACTCAGAGAAGGTGTGAAAGGTATCTGATACTGTATTTTTTAAAGAGCGTTCATGGGCTCTCTCCTAACCCAGGCTTTGAGATCAATTGTAGCGATCGTAGAGGTTTTACATGCGCTCTGAGAGCACCTCCAAATCTTAAGGAAACTAGGCTAGTACGAACAATGAAGTCCTCCTCTCTTCTTTATCGGGCTCCTTCATTGTTCAATTTGTTACCCAGTAGTCTTCGTCGGGAAATGTAGGAGCTGATCCTCTAATAGCTTTTAAAGCAGGGTTAGATAAATTTTTGAATACTATTCCTGATCAACACACTAGCTGAGTTTATATACCCTGTGACAACCAGTGTGGCCAACTAGCATTTTTCGATGCTAATTTCTGAAAATTAGCATTTTTTTCAAGGGCAAAAGCATTGCAGAATTTTGATTAGCATCGCTCGAATTTTTAGCATTTTTCTAGCATTATTTGAAAGGCTCTAGAATAAAAAAAAATTACATAGCATTTTAGTATTATTCTAGCACTTTTTGGATAAAAATACCCAATTTTGGGCTTCAAAGACCGCTGATTTTGACAGCTGAATTTGCCTACGTTCCCTGACTTAAAAAAAGATAAATTGGAAGACTTGTAATCCTTATTTTCAAGTGGGTTCTACAGTACATGGTAAAAAAATTCTGTTTACAGGCTTTGTCTAGACAACTTGAGAAGGAGCACAAAGCATTACTTGTCTCAAAAAAAGATTAGATTTGTGATGGAACTACAACCCCAACTTCAAAAAAACAGCTTTTTAAACTTAGAATGGATAAATCAGTGCTTCAGTGAAAAAACGTATCCAAAAGAGCTTCTAACCAAAACCATTTTTGTTAAAAGAGGTCTTTTTGAAATGTCTGCTTTTGGTTTTCATAGAGGCATAAGTGAAATTGAAACAAAAAGCGCTTGTGGTTCATCACTAGTTTCAATTTAATCCTAGTAAATTTGAAGAAAGCATTTAGAACATAATGTTTGGTTTCTTACAAACCTTAAACTATTCATGAAAATGAGTTTTTATTATTGTCATCCAAAATAAGTGCTGCATGGCTTGCCAATGCCAATTGTTTTGTTTTGGTCTTTATGATTCATTTCACAATCAATGCATTATAAATTTTTGAAGGAAAAGTTTTTAACTAGTTTTGGCAAGTAACAGAAAAATATATTTTGTGTCAATTTCGGCAAAATTAAAGTAAAAATATAGATTCAAATATTCACTTAAGGGCATAGTAGCCGCTGCAGTCCCTTTTTTATATTAGATAAGGTAGCATTTTTCTAGCATTTTCCATTTTCCAACTAGCATTTTTCTAGCATTGATTTGACTTTAACTAGCATCGTCGCTCCAAAAAAAGTTGGCCACCCTGGTGACAACTTGAGTTGTGACAGAAATTTTTTGCTTGACTTGAATTGACTTCAATTGCAAACTCGAAAGTACATAAGTTAGGACAAGAAATCCTGTGGCAAAAGTTATGAAAGAGTTTTGCGACGAGGTTTACAAGCTTAGCTTTCTTTGAACGATTTCTTGTGGCAACTTACGTACTTTCGTGTTTGCAAATGAAACCAACGGCGTGTGGTAACGTAAAATTTCTGTAACAACTCAAGTTGTCACAGGGTATATAAACTCAGCTACTATTCAAAGCTAGTACAGATATGCCAACAGTATCTCGTTGGTAGATCAAATTTCGTATATATGATAATTATTTAAATTATTCTTATGATTTATATGTTTACAGGGGAATCGCATTCCTTGTCGCAGTAGTAAAGAATCTGCAACCAACCAAAAAAAGAACAATAGAGGATGGGCCACTTCTGTATATGACGATTTGGTCATATTTGGTTTTATTTTAGTTCATGTCATGTCATGTGCATGTACACCCTGATGTGAACGTTGTAGATTGGCCCACTCTCGAAGACGCGTCCACCGTATTCCTCAGTCCGCAAATCACGAAATGACGGTTTCTATTAAAGCAAAGTAACGAGCAGAATAACAATTTAACTAACAAGACATACCGATAGTTAGCAGGCTCGATTTAAGAGAAGAAGATTGCGCTAGCGGCCTTTCCAAAATGGCGTCACTAATTGAACAAAAAAAATTTGAACTGGTTTTAGTTACGTAGTTTAGCGGGAAACAAGAATGAACAGTGACCAGATACAATAAATGGAAAGAAGAGTTAGATAGGAAAGAATGAAATCTACATCATGTAACAGCGTTGGGTAATTCTAAAGGTTTAAAATTTGCCTGCCCAGTCCTGCCGTGATGGTTTACTATGTTTCTTGAAGGACCTTAGCACAAAAGTGAAATCCTAAACTCTTTAAACTTGGACATAAACTAAGTTCCAACCCAAGTAAGCCCAATAAGCTAGATGTGTGTCTTTTAGTCTACCAAAAATTGCATTGATATAATACTGTATTTATACCTTTGTCTTTTTTCAGAATAGAAGTTTAAGTAGAAAGGGATAAGTTGGTGCCAAAACTTGAAATCGATCAAAACATTTTTCTGAGTAGTAAATTTCAAGTAATATCGTGATGATTGCAAAAATTGTAACGAGTTGTAACATAAGAATTTGCCGATAAAGGGATAACTCTTGTTTCCCCTTGACTGAAATATGCGTTCAGCTCATCGTGTCTATCAAAGAATGTTAGAAAAACTTTCGATTTAGTACATCCACTACTGACGCCCAACATTCTTTATTTCCTTTGCCCCTTTAAGATCTCATTTGAACTTTAAACGCCGGTATTTTGCCGGTCAGACGCCAACACGGACCCTTTCGTTTCTTTCAACTTTTATTTTGCCTCTTTCACAACTTGTCATGGTGCTTGGTTCGATATGGATCCTAGTATCTACGCGTATGTTGTTTGTTATGGCTTAGAACATTTGATAGATAGAGACCAACAACAGGTGACTAACGCATAGACATAACAACTTTAACTTTGAAATTGCGCTTGATTTTGCTTGATAGAGAAAGACATCTAATTATCTTTAAACGATCTCAAATCATCACTTTTGAATGATGAGTTTAAACTAAGACACACAATCGGTTTCGAATTTGTTTCTTAGCTTTAGAAAGTAAAGCGACGTCCTTAGCCAACATTTCGGCTTTTGATCCATGATTACTGGACAGTAGCCAGATACTAGTACATCGGAATTTGAAGAGTACCGATACAATATTGACATACTTACTTTAGAACTATATTTTCACATGGTTAGAGGAAAAAGAAAGTAATAACTAATATTGACATAGAGTTTACAATAAAGCCATTACTTCACCAAGACTTGTGTTTTCTGGAAATATTGCCCTGCAGTCCTGCAAAGCCGTTTAGGTTTTAGGTTTTCACTAACTTTTGACGCCTTTCTTTTTGTGCCATGAGAAGAGACACTGGAACCGAAAAATATTGGGCCTGTACTCTTCTACTAAAGTGCCACTAAGCTTGACCAAAAGAAGGACGCAATGTATTTGCAGAAAAACGGACCCACAGAGCTTAAAGGCTTTTTGGAAAGGGGGTAAATCGAAATGGTTCAGTAATCCTGGCCAAAACTTTCGGTTGATTTACCCTGTTGACTTTTGATTAAAAGACAGAAAGGCTGAGCTTTCAATTGGACCCCAATGAAGTTCCAAGACACTAGAAATGTTCCTTCCATACTCAGCATTCGCAATCAATCTCAATGTCACAAATCCTGCCTGACAAAGCATGTAATGAAGGTTGGAAAAAGAAAGATCTTAGAAAACGGGATTTTCATTTTGCACGTGTTATTACACGATAATGTGGAGATCGCAACAGTTTTTTAGCTTGTCATGATGACCAAAAAATAATAATGTGCTGAGTTTGATACCAAAGCTGTGTGGGTTAATCTAAGAGCACTCATTTTTACGTGTACTTTGAATGAAAGGAAAAAAAAACTAGGAAGAAAGGGGGACTTGATGTTTTGAACGGTTTCTCGCCAACTGTTTCTTGAAATTAAATTGGGGCCATGACAACGGAACATAACTTTTCACTTAACAACAACGTTTCCTTTGTTTCTTAATCAATAATTCTTTACAAGGTATATGTTACCGTGACAAAACACATTTTATTGTGGTATCACCTCAATCAATACCCAGGCTTTGCCGATACTTTTTGGCATCCTATTGACGCATGCAATATCACAATAAGGCTAATATTGAAACACTAAATTTCGATGTACGTTGGGGCATATAGTAAGAAAGAAGCCCAAAAATGTCAATTCAATCTCCAACATACCGTACTTTAACGCTTGTGTTCTGACTACTGAGAGTAACAGTCTCGAAACAAAACTTTCTAACAATGGAGTGCAAAAAGGTTGGCAATCTTTTTCTTTGAGAACATTTCCTTCATAGATAAAATTGGAACAATGGTCAACTTCTTCCACGTCCAAATAAAGGGAGTACAATGCGGCAGCTGGGAGTTTTAATTAAAATCTTTCACTTATCTGTTGTAAATCTGGTCTGAACATCTTTCTTTCTTTGAAAGTGTCTCGAAAAGAGGCATGTTCTTGAAGTCTTTTAAGATGTGCTATATCACTTCGTTCCATTACTATTCTCCTTGTTCCAGGCCAGGGGTCTCAAACTTTACTCATTTGTGGACTCTCCTCCTATTGCTCGAGGACGATCACATTGCATCGACCCAAAGTCTGTCTTTATCCTCGGGAAAGATGGTTTATCTCAGCCTTCCAAGCCATTGTGCCAATGAGACCAACTCGACAGAGCTCTTTGAGTCGGTCAATAATGATTCGAGCGTTATGACCGAGAATTCGATCGTCTCACCAGAAGAGGCTGGATGCTATCAACATTTAGACGCTGGGCAGCGCAAACAGTTTCTGATTTATGAGTCCATTGTGGGTGGTTATTGCATTTGTATTGTGGGCATAATTGGCTTGATTGGCAACGTGCTTAGCCTCGTGGTCCTTGGACAGAAGGAGATGCAACGAAACAATTGCTTCAATAAGCTTCTAATAGGTAAGATTAGAGGAAATTCTACTCTAGGTTGTAAGGCTTTGTAACTAGATCATTACAATTAAAAGAGTACGTGCATAAGACCGAATAGTACCACGTGTGATCAAGTGTCTCTAAAGGATTAGAAAGGAAAAGGGAAAGCCCAAGAATTTGTACAAAATTAGATTGAAATGGACAAAGATGCAATATTCATTTGCAGACCAGGCACAAAACTAACAAATGTCAAAATTTGATTGGAAATAGAATGCAAGTAAAATGTGTCCTTTTTGGCTTTCCTCTATCTTTTCAAATCATGTGCAAACACGAATCTTCAAGGGGACCAAATGACTTTATGGCCGTACTCTTCTAATTAGAGTGCTCTATGTTCTACTCATTTTGAGTGTAACAATAACTTTTGCGAAGACCAAAGATGGGCACTGGACTCCAAAACGGTCATACGGTCTATGAGAGAGGTAGACAGTACCTCAAATCGGCACAAGGACGCCACCTGGTTTTAGTGTTTCCAGGTTTTGAGGTGGTGACTTTCCTTTAGCGTAATTTAAGATAATGCAATGCTCTGCTTTTTTGGTGGTCAGTTACTCGACCATGCAAACTCAAATTGAGTGTTGGATGCAAGACGTAGAAACCAAAATCTTCGAATAATTTCTGTTCATGATGAGTAATTTTGCGTTGCAAGTTTTAGAGAGACTGGAAGAGCTTTGATCATGGTAGTTTTTGCAACGATTGTGGCGCGGCCTGAGCAGCTTACAAAGCTCAAAAATCGTGCCAGTCCTTTGCACGTCTCTATTACAGTTTGGACAGTTTTGTTATTTTTCACACTTTCATACAAACCCTGCACAGAGACATCCCTTGAAAACAAAACATTCGGTTTATGGGATGACCTAGGGATTTCGAATTTATACAATTGCCTACTTTATCATTTATCATTTATTGTAATGACCCACAACCCACTATACGAGTCTCTGAATTAAAAAGTCAAGTCAAGTCAAGGTTCACTCATGATTTGAAACTTGAGAACAGGGGTCGGCAACCGGTGGGCCAGGGCTCACATGTGGGCCCAAGAAGTTTTGGAACATTAATATATTACATTAATAAGTGGGTCCGTTGCCTTAGCCGAGCCAATATGACTGAATTGGTTAAAAAATTGCACCTAGCCATTTTTTTCAATTTTATCGGCTTCATGAACAGATTTGGAGGAGCTTAAAGTAATTTTGGTTTTTGACGGGGGCTTGTTAAATGTGAATACAATTAATGCGTTCTTTTGGAAAAAGTGTGTAAAAGTGGTATCCATGAATACCACATTAAGCGTGGGAGCGATGAGCCTGACTTGAACAGATGATTGCTCAGCTTTGAAAGCTCAAGACAATAACGGCTCATTTTTTCTTATTTTCAAATTGATACAAGTCAATCGTATTTCCATTGTCGATTGCGGGAGTAGTGAAACTTGAAAGCATCTTGTGGCAAATTATCAAAGTTTCTATTACTGCTGTATCTTGTTCAAAACCACTTAATTTTCCAGTTCAGACCTGTGTCAATTATTTTGAAATATAATAAATTACAATGCACTTACATTGGTCTAAGAAGTAATTAAATACAATTACTTAATTTTCAAATGTTATTAAATACAATTACTTTCAAAATGGAACTGAATTACATTTCAATTATATTTTTCTCAAAACTAACTAGTTCTCACTTGGCTTTTAAAGGCAAAATGCAAAAGAAGCACAAAAAGCTGGTTTACTTAGGGTTCATCAATTTGCGCACAGAATAACATCGGAAATTTGTGAATAAATCAGTGAATTGCGTAGTCTCAAAAATTAATTTGTAGGTGAAAATGTATTTGTGATTTGTAATATCTCAATTACATGGGCCAAGCTGTAATTAAATAAAATTGCAATTATTTTGAATTAGAATATAATTCATTATAATTACATTGAATCGTAATAGTAATTGAAATTAACATTACAATTAGATCACAGGCCTGTTCCAAATGATCGAGTTTGTTGGGTCCAATTAATGCCCTGAACTTGACACTTCATTTTTCTGCTTTTTTCCACAAAAGACCTTTTTGAATTTTTTGGACCAATGGGATTGTAGGTTGCTGAAGTTTAGGTTTGAACTCACGGAACCAACAACAATACTCTCTCCGGACCGAACTAAAATTGATCTTCATTTGTGGGTATGAAAAGCATCTTTGATTTTCCTTGAGTAGTACTATATATATGATAAAATACTTCCAATGGGTTTTTAGACCATTAATAATAGCAGCAACAACTTCGGGTGATCCTCTGTTTGGCGCTGTACGTCGAAACTCACGAGCAGGTGATGCTTCTTTCCCGGAGCTTACGTGATGATCTCACAACCAAATTGAATTCAAGGCATGAACACACAAGGTCTTGCAGCCAACTGTGCGCTAATTTATCGGTCGTTGTCTTAAGAAACTGTCAGCTTGTCACAAGTCTGTTTTTGCCCGAGGATTAGGTACCTACTCTTAAAATGTATTCAGTCTTTAGAGCTTTTTAGGGGAAATCCGGCTTTAGAGGTAAAAGAAAAACACTCTCTCAAGAAGCGAAAGGAACAGCAAAATGGATCTTATGCCTTCGAACCAACATTTCAGGAAATTCCTGGCCATCAAAGAACTTAAAGACCTAGATTTGATGTTTAACTCGAATGAAAAAACGTTAATGTCATAACCGCGACTATTGCTACAAAACAATAAAAAAGACCAATTTTATTCCAAAGCATATTAGTATCCGGGAACTCTTAATTTTTTGTATAATCTAAACAAGCAATTTGTTTGAAAAAACAAATCAAATGTCGAGCATTACTTAACACACAATGAGGTTCCAATTCATTTCACTTAAGGGTTTGAGCACTTTTCAATGGCCTCCGAAGAGTATGAGGCCAAAAGCGTTCGCTCTAAAGGGAAGAGGTCAATAAACATTTAATTTCTCAAGCCAATAATAACTGCATTTCATTTAGGAATGCTATCTTTCATGATTTTCTAAATTTCTGACCATTTTGAGCACCTAAAAACATAGGGAATTGCTAGACCAAGCGTGCCCGTCAGAAGTTATAAATATTAAAAGTTCAAGACTGTTCAAGGTTAGTAATTTGAATGAAAGTTCAAGAATCGGTTGGCCACACGAATACAAATGTGTTTTTTGAACGAAGGTTATTGATTGATTACATAGTGGTTTCATTGATTTGAAATACTCAAGCTAACCATTCCGAATCAAAATTATTGAGGGCCCTTGAAATTCTCAAGTAGAATGATTTGAAAGATTGTATCCTTGATTGCTTAATCAATATAAAAGGTGCTTAATGCGTTATGAGCGTTAATCAAGGCCAAAAGAATCAAACTGGGAGCCTCTTTCGGTTATTGAGGTAGAATTGAGTATACTAGAAGCATTAAAGAAGCATATGAGGCGAAGTAGAAATAACCATGCTCGATCAAGTTTTGCTACACAAGTTGTGATTGAGAAACGCAGCTTATGTAGCAAAACTTGATTGAGCATGCTTATTTCTACTCCATCTCATATGCTTCTTTTTCGCTCCTTCTATGCTTCTAGATATGCTTCCAGTATACTTCAAAACTACCTCAACAATCGACCTAAAAAGTGCTCAAACTGATAAAAAATGCATGAAGGAGCACTTTGATTTTGACCACTGTGTAACAAGCATATTTGCCCATATCCTGAAAAAGGTCATGAATAGCTTGCGATGGAAGCTAATGGTACATCTTAGTTAACCGACGCTTTCAGTGTAAGGTGTCTTAGTTCTCCATATTTAACAAGATAAATGGGGGACGTCAAAACAATCACATCTGCAAGCAGCATAATGCCATCAGAACAAACATGATACAATGACCAAAATCCGAGATCGTGAATTGCAAACAAATCTGAAGAGAGGACAAGTTGCTTTTGTTGACTTGCAATAGTAACCGTTGTTCAAATTTCATTAGTCATTGTGACTACGAAGAAATTGGCTCTTTAGGAGGATTCTTGCTGTTTTAACAAGTTTCCCAACTACTAGATGGTAGCCAAACAAAGGCCTTAAAGATTGATTACTGAGACAAAACTGGACCTTTGAAGGAAGTTCACACATTCGCTCGACTGGGACCATTGGCTGTTGGTTGAAGCCTTTTCCTTTCAGCGCCACATTTTAGTTCAAGGGTAGGCAACTGGTGGGCCGCGGACCACATGTGGATCCAAGCTATTGGGAAAGTCCAGAATATTGGGCCCGTAAGTTTAGTACTACTCTACGGAATGCTAATCAAGGTTACGTGAAAATGAAGCGTCAACATGAAGCTAAAGCCAGTGTCGCTTGTTTTCTGATGACACTTCTTTCACATGAGCTTCTGTACCCTTGATAACTCGGGTTAAGATGTGCGTTGTTTCGACTGAAGCCCCATAAGCATATTGTAAAAAATTGAAATAATTTTATTTTAAATTAAGAGTCACAACTTGCGTCTTTTTCATATCATTTTTGACATAGAAAAGTAGGGAGCATCAAAGCGTTTAAAAGTAAGAGAAGGAGGCACTCGAGTGACTCTTTTTTAGCATTGGGTGTGCAGTACTGTAAAGTGATCTCAAACTAAAGCTTGATAATCTCACGGCTTGCCGGCAAACATCTTGCACTTCAGAATTTTCAATTGAAATCTTGACGGTAACGTATCTTTTGTTTTCCATCGAAAATTTGGCCAGAGTCAAGGCCTGTCTCAAGAATATTTGATTCATCGCAAAGGCGGTGAAGAAAGATGAATCATATCAAGAAAATGGGGTAGGTTGGATAAAAAGGGATCATTTCTGCATTGGCTTTGTTTCCTGAGTGAGCTTTTCTTCTACCTCTGGAACAGCCACGAAATATGAATCCCCGGTACTCAACGAAGAACTTTCTTTGTCATTGGAGCAGGCTCCAAGAAAACCAGAGAAATCTGAAAGTACCAGAGTGTTCTGAAAGTTACTTTGAAAGACACAAAGTATTTCAAAGGAAGGATACAATCCACAATATGTTGCACAGATAAATCCTCAGGCATTCTTCCCTGCTACTGCACCTTTGAAGAATGGAACAAAATAGCTTCTAAAGTGTTTGTTAGTACTGATTAAGGGTCGTATTGCATCGGACGATCGGACATGCACAAAGGCTGCTCAAGTGAGCTTTCAAAATCATACCGCGAGCGGTAAAACTCGGCTGTTGGCAGTACTAAGTTGCTCGGCCGATATTGGCAAATCCAAGTTATTTCATTTTTAGTGTATATCCAATGAGTCTAGTGTGTCGAATAGTTTACTAAATAAAAAGCATTTAAGCAGATCTTTTATTATTGCAAAAATAGGAATTAACAATGTTCCAAAAATTAACTTGAAGATGCATACTTGTTCAGTTGATTCCAAAGAATTATTTCAATAATTTAATAAAAACTGCTGATTTCAATGAGTCTTATGAAGCTCATTTTGTAAACAATAAACCAAGGATGTCTCAAAATACTGGATTACGATCGAAGTTTTGTTATGACCAGCCTTCGTCACCCAGGGTTATTATGATCAAGGGGTTTCAACAAATGTTTAAATCAGTAATTGGTATTTGTTGCCTGCTTCTTGTTCATCATATTTAGTTAATTTAATTAATTGGTACTCACCAATGCATAACAATTCCATTGAAATCTTATACCAAAGATATTTCAAAGGATATTTGTATTTTCTCCTGGAGCTCAAGTTTGATCACTCTAAAAAAAGGAGGAAGCTTCTTAGCTGCCTTCTAACCATTTCCAAAGCAACCCAAAATGGTCTTAATAGAAATAGCCTGAATTGGCAGTGCATCAGTAGCTGTGACCAAGGATAGTCATAAGAAAAAGCTGCGTAATTTTTCCGTGTCTCCAGGGTCCTTGAATAAAGTGAACATATTGTTAACCAAGTGTAAGCAGAGAGATCTGAATATAAAATAGCAATCATTTCCAGGGACCTAGGCTCATTGAATACACGGTAAAGTTCAACTGACTTGAATTTGCCAGAATGGGCCGAGCAACTCAGCACAGCCAAAGGCCCTGTTTTACCACTGTAGGTATGATTTTAAACCCTCAATTGAGCAATCATTTCCCATTAGTGGGTAACTTGCTGAGAAATTTAAGGAGAAGAGCCGAGGACAATAATGTGAATATTTGTAATTCCTCTGTTGTCTTGAATATACTGTATAGTCAATTGATATCAGAAAATTTGATTTGACAAGTACAGTACCTATTCCTTTTTTTTTTGTGTGTAGGGGGGGGGGAAGTTCTCTTGGAGGCATACTCTATAGTGATAGAGTACTATATTGATTTAGGTGTTGTTGAGTTTTAGAGTCAACAACAAAATATCATTAAAAGTTAAAACAAATCGAAATATTACACTAAAAGTCACAAAATCCCAGTGTTCAAGGCCAGGATCTCAATCGTACAGGATTTGGATCGCTGATCTCCCTCGCAAAACCTTCTTGGTCACAAGTTCAAGTTGTTTTTTTACTTATGTAATGAAAGGTAGACAATGACAAGCTTTTTACATTTAAAGTTCATAGGTTGACCTTTCCGTCTGAGCTCACTAAAATGGATTCTACTTGAAATAATTGAGGTCGGCAATAAGTGCTCTTTAACTGCGTTCTTACTGATTCATCTGAGTAATGACATTAGTGTGTTTTAAAGGTATTTCTGAATTTTGTAATTTGTCATCAAAAACCAAAAGACGCATTGGCTAAGATGCTATTTGCAAAAACAATCATAACAACTTTACGTGAAATTGAATTCCGAATTCAAATTTGATTTATCATAATCACAACTACTCTTATTCCAAATGCAAATACAAACAATTCTGGGGAAATTCAATTTCAATTAAGCAGTTGTATTTTATAGCATTTACATTTGAGGTCATGAACACAATATTGGATGCATGTGCCTTTTAACAAAACATGAACGTGAAACTAAATTGTGTTACCAAGGAATCGTTTTGCCATTGTGGTACAAAAAAAGTAAAAATATCATGAAGGGATCACATGTTTGCCCAATATTTTGTTTGACCTATTTCTAAAAAATGGATAATGTGAGTCATATTTTCGCATTAACAAATTTGATCTCAAACTCCCAAGTCTTTTACATGGAGTGACGCAAAAATGAAGTTTTTTGTCAGCAAATCCCTCCTTACTATGTTTTGTTAATCTTGAAACAGGTCCAAACCGCTCTTGGACTTCTTCAAAAGAATGGTTGTTAATCCTGAGATCAGGAAACCAAAAGTTTGCCTTTTATCTGACAGATCCTGTCGGGCATTTTAAGCTATTTTGGGCCACCAAATGACTAACAAGGAATCCATTTAAAGAAGGATCCCACCAATGTCACGAACGTAGTGTACCATCTCAAATGTAAGCCCCATCATTTGTGTAAATGGGTCTCCTCATGAATATTACGTGAGGTAGCACAAGTGCCCAATGTCAGGCTTTCATGCCATCTCGTCTAATATTTGGCCTCGTTTATTGCATCCTGCCTCAAAATGTTTTTTTTCTTTCATCGTAAAGCATACGAGCTTCCGTCTTACTGTGCAGAGTGCCTGGATCAATGGATCAAGGGTACATTGAATTCTTCCCTTCTGGAACATTATATTTGCAAAAAAAGTGCTAGGTGAAAGGTCGGATTAAGTTGATTCTCCGCAAAGTACACCATGACAAGGATGACATTTTCCCAACATTTGAGGTTTAGGTTCTCCACGGGATTACCAAGGCAACTGTTTCAATCCAACCTATGACATGGTGTTCCTTCTTGATTTCAGCATTGGTGACGAGCGATTGTCTGCACATTTGTTTCGGCATCATGGAGTCTTTTCGGAACTCTTTTCCGTCTTTCTACCCCGAAGTACTGCTCCAAGTGTTTCCTTGGTTCCACTTCCCTCTCTACCGAATCACGCTTTGTGCCTCTATTTACATGGTAATCGGTGTGGCCATTGAGCGTTATTTGGCAGTGTGTTTCCCACACGACTACCAGTACATGAGCACTCAGAAGAACCGGGCTCTCTATTACATCTTACCAGCTATGTTTACGGCCCTCTTCATCAACATTCCAAGGTTCCTGGAAACACGATCCATCGAGAGGTAAATCACATTAGCCATTACGAGAATAATTGGACTACGTCCTCCAAGAGCATTCGAGTCCAACTCCGCTAACTTTGAATAATGGGCCTCTAACTCCTTCTGATGTGCCTTTAACGGAGAGGAAGTTTTGTGACGTACTCAAAAACTCAGATCCTGGTTTTATTCTGACATAAATGGAAAACACATTGTCCATTTAAAATTCGCCTGCAGCTTTAAAGGTCTTAGTTGTTAAGATGCACTTTTTGCCAGACGTTGGATATGACAGGGGAACAATATAAGATGTTTGGCTGAAATGCTAAGAAGGGCTCTTGAGCTTTTTCTGGAATTTGTGGCAATAACACGAAACGGAAGTCACTTTTTGACGCCAGTGTTCTTGTAGTTTCTCATTCATACAAGAAGCACTGAATTTTCTGGAGTGGGGGACTAGTGAAGAGAGTAACTATTTCCAGTAGATTCAAATTCTTGGGCAAATGAGGCCTTGATTGGATTGAGTGCACTACATATTTCAAAAAAGAAATATTCTTTTCAAAAAATAAAAAGCTCAATCGAATGCCAGAGCGAAAAGTTATGTCTTCTCAAACGTATGTGCTGCACAGTGCATAAAATGAATGAGCTTGTCCCTTTTGTGGTAAAACAATAACTAAAAGAGGGCTACCTTATTCTTTCTCAGTAGGATTTACATTGATATTTGGGAGATCGTAACTTTTAACTGTGTCATTTGAGCTAAAAATTGAAAGACACATACCGTAGCCTATCCAACATAAGCAAGGTAGTGATGGACTGAAAGCGCTTTCGGCCAAAATTACGGCTGAAATTTCGGTTTCGGTTTCGAAAACCTCTGAAATTTAAGTGTCCCGATTTTTTCAAAATTTGCAATTTAGTTTTTAAGGTAGATTTTGCACTTATACACTTTTTTAGTCAGCAGCTTTCGGTTTCGGTTTCGGTTTCGCCCTCTTTCGGCCGAAACTTTCGGTTTCGGTTATGAGCCCTTTTGGTCCATCACTAAAGCAAGGTCTCATTTGCTGAAGAACGTTATTGATTTTCTCCTGCGGGAAATCATGATTTATATCGCCAGCCTCGCACTGCACGAAATTCAGTGGTTCTTGATCCGTTTTAGGTACGAAGTGTTGTTTTTTCATTTCAGAACTTATTACAATGAAGATTGCTCCGCCTTTCAAGTCATTGACGTCGAACCCACAGAGCTTCGCTTGGACCGAACCTACATAGTTGTCTACGTAAATTGGATCTGGTGCATCTCCACCGGGATTCTGCCTTTTGGGGCGTTATTACTGCTCAACTACAAGATTTTCTTGGGGCTCAAACAAGTCAGAAGGAACTTGAATCGTCATCAAAGACTCGCCAAACGAGAAGAGGAACTCGAAGAAGCCGAGGTTACAAATGGGATCTCGAAAAAGGCCGCTTCGCCACTCAATGGAGGTACGTTCCTAAGCAATTGCTTTCCTAATCATGAGGAATGAGTCGACTGATCGAAACGGATTGAAGATGGATCGATTCTGCAACTTTGCGCATTCTATCAAAAAGACGTACTTAAGAAAACGCGGTGTCATTTTGAATTTGCTTGGGTTTCCCATTCGATTGTGGGTTTAGCCCCTCAATTGTAGGGATCCTTCATCATTCAGTATATCCCATTTATCACGCCAATGTCGGGCTTGCTTGTTTTAGTCCATGAATGGGGATCAATCCTGGAATATCGATGGCTTGATCATATCGACCTTGATAGAGATAACGGGCAAGTGGTGCGAAGACTGAACAAGGACCGAGGATAAAGTAAAGACAAGGAAAACAAACTGGTGTGCACTTATCCTCTCGTGAGGGAAAACCATCAATTGCATTTGAAAATTATCCTTGAAACTCGCAAGACATAACTTAAGCTTTCAAAAGCATTTGTTTCATTATTTCTTTTAACCGAACACGAGACTGGAAATGGGAACCGCATTTGCGTCCCCAGACCACCGCTTCTCTAATGTCTATTCACTTTATTCTTTTGTATTGACAGACTGTGAATCCCTTCCGTTGATGGAACTGAAAAAATCCGGTGCCAATCATCTTCAAGTGGAAACTGAGGCTGAGACCATGTTTACCACCAATTGTTCCGTGGATGCAAAATCCAAAGAGCAACTTTCGTTTCGTCAACGAGCCAAAACGGCTGCTCAAAGACGCCTTCTCTCGGCTGCCCAATCTCGGGAGGCAAATATGGCCGTGATTTTGGTGTCTACGGTTACCATGTTCCTCATTTGTTTGCTTCCGAGGATGTTCATTGTCGTGTAAGTCCTTTTCAAATCAAAATGGATACAGAGCCTTTCCAATACATATTCAATTAGTCTAATCCCATGTCAAAAAGGAACTTCTTGATTACAAAGCCCGTTTCAAGCTCGATCACATGCGGATCATTGAGGGCCCTAATTTGGGCTCTACTGTCGTGGTCGCTCTCTAGAGTCTATTTATATTATTAAACGATCAATAAGTTGGAACTGGGGCACTGTTATAAAAGATTACAAACAGAGAGTGCGCCATCTGACGATTTTTATGTGACAACAGTGCGTCGATTGCATAAGATGCATGTTTTTTGATAAAAAGCAGCGATTAAATATCAGTTTTGGACAAACTGAAGTGCCTCAAATACTGATTGGGGATTGTTATTGAACCTGAAATGTTTTTTTCGTTGAAATAGGAGGTCCCTGCAAGATTGGCTTGAAAATCTTGATAATTAAAAAAGAGTTTTGTCATAAGATTCAGCTGAAAGCATCTATAGTTTCATTTGGAGCACAGACCAGCCCCAGATTTCTCAATTCTAGCTAAGCAGGCAGACCGCCGTGACAGTGCGGAGATCCATGACCTTTAGATGACGCAGGCTGTATTTTCTGGATTGACTGTGAGAATCAAATTTCAAGAAGGATATTTGCCTTACAAACAGGGTAGTGCCCTCTATGACATTCCTTATGAAACCGTCCTTTTTAGGAATGGTGTTAGGTAATCCCTCGTAGAGGGCGGTTTGGGTGACGTCAGAAATGAGATATCTCTGATTTATTTATCTATGTTTGGAGTTCTTCCATTAACATTTTTGTCAATTGCGTTCGTTCAAAACAGATTTGTAGTCATTGCTTTTTGCAAATCTATGCACACTTCCTTGAATCGGAGAGCTGTTCGCATATGCAAAGCACTAGATGGTGCATTTATTGACTACACTCTTTTACTACTATGCACTAGTTTGTCCTAGAGCACTTTAATTAGATGGGTACAGTCATAAAATTACCTTGTCCCACTTAAGGCCAGTTTCTCCACAAGATCAAAAAAGAAAAAAGAAAGCTAGAGGGGCAAAATTTATCAATAATGCATTTTCCACAAAACAATAACACTTGCAAATTTCGTGCATGTTATGAAAGTGAACTTTAACACTTGCAAGTTTTGTGTAAGTTGTGGAAATGAACATTTATTGTCTTGCATTTTCGCCTAAGCATTGTGCTTGATCTTGGGCTTTCCTTTATCTACACGAATCATTTGTAGGCACTGATCCTAGTTGGGACCAGTCATTGTGAGGTGCGTACTCTTGTAATTATAGTGCTCTAGTTTAGCCCATTTTGATCCAGACTACTAGGCCTTTTAAGAAATTGGTTTTCCCTACGACCAAAGGACAAATGTGTTCAAGCTTTAAAGACCATCAAGCTTCTCCCCCAGTCCCACCTCTACTAGAGTGCTTCCAACTTTCCCAGCATCGTCTTTTGTGTCGTGTCCCTTAAGATAACCAGAAGGGTCCAAAATGGACCCAAGCTTCTTCGTTCCTTGAATGGCTGACTGGTTGTAGTCCGTGCGTGGTAAAATTGGCATGAACATCAGAACTGATGTTCACGCTGAATAGAATACAAATTTCGATACAACTCCAGGGTGGTTAGCCCAGTTGTCAAGAAGCTCTTCTCCACACTTGGCACAATGCCGAAATTACAATTGCATGAAGACGGAATTGCGTTGAAGATTGGCAAAGAATAACAAGAAGTTATTTTGGCACAAGTTGGTTGGCTGGATAGTATTTCTCTTTTTTCTACTAGCCATAATGGAATTCAATTCTGGGAACACGATATGGCAGAGGGACCATAGTAGTTTATGGAATAGCTTAAATGTGATTTCGAGTGCTAACGATTTTACATTCCCCATAACCTGTAACCCCTTTTCGAATTGGAAATCCCATGTCGTGATCAAAGGCTATTCAAGTCGCAATCAATAACACCATCCCCTAGTAGGTCGCCTGCTACCAAAATTAATACACTTTTACCCCATTGGAACAGGTTGTTATGAGTCAAGTGCCGAGAAAATAGGCAAACTGTTGTTGACATTGCAACAAGTGGTTGAAATACTTTAAAATATTGCCCGTACAATTGTGTTTTAACAGATGCATTTAAATGCATTTTTCATGAGCATGTTAGATTTTAATGTATATTGTCAAATCACAAGTGTTCTTGTAAGTGCCTTCAACAATTCACCCGTAATTGAGTTTTGGGGTAACCGGTTTTTTTCAAAAGCTACTTTAAAGTCTATTTCAATGGAGTTCCTTCGCTTGGTTCGAATAAATTAGTTTTGTTCAACAAGAGTGACTTGTTCAAGAACGGTCCGATTAGGCATGTGTTTCAACCAGTACGGTTGGCTGAACATTTGAGTACATCTTTTGCCATAAAGTACTGACATGTGCCTCTCATATCAACATTTCCTTAGACGTGAGCACAAAAGTTTTGTGTTCGCTATGACATTCGCTCGAAAATTCATCGTGTTTCATAGGCTCGTATTTCAAAAAAGTGCCTCCAGGATATAACAACACGACTGGAAAGTCAAGCTTGCTCTGGAGGGAAAGAAATGGGAACGCGGAATAACTCCGAAATATAAAGGAGGAAATACCCCGAATGAAAAATCCATGACTGCAGGTAGTTACTCCCGAACTTCATTAATCCACAGAATGAGCCAGAAAGTATTTTTTTGACAATAGGTGGAAATCCTCCGAAAATGGCAAATAGTAGGAAGTTCTCCAAATTTCCAATGGAAATGATTAAGACTAAAGATTGAAAAACAAGGCAACCACACATTCCTTTTGAGTGAGTGCTCCAACAGTCCATCATTATTTGATTGTTTGCCATTTTTCATCTGTGTTTTAGACAGCCTTGCACATGAGGAAAGAGTGAATTGCTGTATATCAATTTCTTCAACTGGAGGTAATTTTATTTTTATAACTTATGTATTCTTAAAGCACCAGGGTAAGGGAATCTTATTCCGTGATATTTTAGGTATTTTTTGTTAGGTTCAGTGAGATCAAAAAGTTTGTGTTAATTTTAAATATCTTAAACAATAAATCCTAGCAAGCATAACTTTTGAAAAATTAGTATTGCCATCTCTTCCTTCGATTTTGATCCAATTTGGAATTTGATTACTTTTGGTCTAATTCCTTATTATGAAATTCAGAGTAACTCCTAGTTTCCAAATTCGGAGTATGTACCACCTAAAACCAAAATTTCATG
This sequence comes from Tigriopus japonicus, assembly GCA_010645155.1. Lineage (NCBI taxonomy): Eukaryota > Metazoa > Arthropoda > Copepoda > Harpacticoida > Harpacticidae > Tigriopus > Tigriopus japonicus. The sequence continues at coordinate 11,976,670 of CM021316.1, read as the reverse complement.
CGCTATTCCCACCTGCCACCAATCAACCTTATTCCTGGCTTTTCTGGATTCGGAGTAATTCCTTCCTTTTTTTCGGACTATTTCCATCGATCCGATGAAAAGAAAGTTACTCGTTCAGTGTTGCATTTGAGCGTACATGCATGAAACAAAAAGGATCATATTTGGGGACCCAAAACCAGACTTGAAAAAGATACGTCTTATTTTTTGCTGAAGACTCCTCAATCGTGACTGCGACCTTATTTGAGTTTTAATTGAGGAGTGTTCAAAATTCTAGCCTACCTCCAAAGTTTTGCTATGGAATGTCTCACTTCATGTCTCTTTAGTCATGTGACTTAAATAGCCTAATTAATGGATATACAATTTGAAACTACGTCAAAGTTTCTTTCTTGATGTGCTTTGTCGTTATTTTTAGTCTCTCTGAGCACAACCAACAGAAATAAAGACTTCATTTTCCGGCAATGAATCTTTTTTTGCTTCATTTCAGAGGACCATATTTTGTTTTCCTTCGTTAACTTTGACACAAGTAACTATTTGAACTATGCATCATCGAATATTCCAACACCAAGCAAACTTTTGAGCAATTTTGGCCGTTTCCATATCTATTTACTTGACATACGTTATGCAATCCGATATTTTTGTGGTTTATCCGTTAATTTTTTGATCGATATTTTTACCTATTAATTTGAATTCCCAATTTCTTTTTATTGTAACTACAAAGAAAGAATCGAATAAGGAACGAGCATTTGTACAACAAACGTATGGAATGTCAATGATAAAAATGTCAGGCTAACCAACTTTAATTTGATTCAAAGAAAGCATTTCGACAACAAAGCACCAACATGTCACGAGCAACCCTTAGAATTCTGAGAGAGTTATTCTGGCCAGTTTTACTTATTCATAGAGGGCTAAAATCCTAAATTGGTTTTTATGAATGCAGCCTCACGTCCTCTCAGCGGAATTGAGAAACAGTCAAGGCTCACTTCAGCTATCCCATGGTTTGGAACCCATGCAAACCATGTGTTATAAAACTTTAGAGAATCGCGCTCTGAAGCTTGCCCAAAAACTTAATGGTCGGCCAGTGGTCAGATGGGTTAAAATAAGAATGAAGGAGCTTGGCAGACATCGAGCGACAAAAATTCGCGTCCTCACAAAATAGGATAGATTTTTTGCCCATTGTGGCGAAAGAGGATTCAATCAAGTGGTCTAAATTGAATCTGGGCACGAAAGTTTCCTCCACGGACCAACAACTCAACTTCCATGGGAGACTTCATAGTGACTCTTATTTCTTTACAGGTTCGAAGCGAGCACCGTGAACAAGGCCTTAGACTGTCGGGATAAGGACTTCTTGAGTATCCCGCATTGGTTTCTCTACATCACACCCGTTGCCCGGTTCCTTCAAGTGTTGAACGCATCCCTAAATTTCCCCATCTTCTACATTATGGGCACTGCTTTCAGAAACGCGCTTCATGGGCTACTTTACAAAGATCGTCGGTCTTAATACTAGATCAGGCCTTTATGAAGGCCGTTAAAGGCCACTAAAAGCGCCCACAGGAAATCAAGATCCGAGTGAAACTCAAAAGAAGAGATCCCACAAAATATCTTGGAAAAAACACAAGAACTGTGGCGTTTAAAAATGATCTGTAAATTGTATCCCCGGCCTGTAACGTTCTCGTTTTATTTTCTAGCAGACTCAAGCTATCCAATGTCATATGGATGAAAAATATTTTTAGTAAGTCTCGAGTCCAGTTTCCTACAAGCTGTATCTAGAAAGGCTTCTTCCAGCTTGGGAGACACATTTCATCCTCACATGAAGGAAACGAATTGCCCAGGTTTCGACTCAATAGTCTGGACGAGCGCTCAAGGTTTTCTTTGATCCTTGGAAAAAAGGTCTGTGTGTTGTAGGAAAACATACGTAAAGTTATTTATTACCATGCAATCAACTTCCAAGTACCTTGAAATGTCTATGCATAAATTGAGAATGTAGAAATCTTGGTTTGATATTACATCATAGTGTTATACTTTGAATGCCATCGTCATCTTATTTTTTCTTCTTCGATGTATTTGTGTTCGAAATAAATGACCCTGTCAAGAGTCTCTTACGTTGGCAATGGCCAATGTACGATGTTCAAAAAGGATCCTCGAGAAAGGTCTGCACGAATGTTGGGATACAAAAATCGTATATCATGTTTGTTTTCAAAACCATTTCGCTTTAAGGATTGGCACAATCGCCACTTCATAGTTGAGCCCCTGCCCTAGAGTGAGTTTCAAGTTTAATGTGACGATCAGAAAACCTTTTTTGTAGTGGGTATGGTTAACACGCCTTTATTGGAATCCGGAAGAGAGAGGTCTAAAAGGGTTAAAGTTAGGTGAAAAGAAGTTCATGGTGAATCGAAAAAAAACCTTTTAACTGACCCATTCAACGCGCCTAACTCGTAGTGACAAAGTGAAAATGTCGGTTTGGGTTACGGTTTAGCCTAATTGAACCAAACTTTGATAAGCACAATAAAGAATGAAGGTTAAGAGAAACATTGGCATTCCTTTGTTCATAAAAAGTCCGCAACAGTAATTTGTGTACCTGCTTTGACTTTTTTGTTTGCATTCCTTTTTCTAACACTAAAGAAAACTTGAAAAGTAAGTTTATGTTCTTATTCGCCAAATTAGGTTTTAAGTCCTTTTCTTTCAGAATTCTTGTTTTGTTAAAGAGCACACTTACTCAATCTAAATAACGCCAAATCATAGAGCAGTAGTTCGTTTTGTCTCCTTATTCCATTATTTTGAAGTTATTCGTTATAGCGTATTCAATCTTGATTTCACATTGCTGCCCACTTTGAATATTTCGGAAAATAGAAATGGCAAATCAACATGTTCTACCAAGATAGAGTTAAAAATACTTAAAAATATTAGTTTGGTTGAAAGCTAGCACAGTTGAGTATATTTCGTTTATTTCTTTGCTAATATTTCTCTAGATGAGCTTAAAGCTGATTAACAAGGATTTGAAGTTCCCAGAACATTTAGGATGGGTGACGAACATAACCTGAGAAAGACATTTCGTCTCAAATTGAAGCAACATACTTCGGCACAAAATATTTTTTCGCCTTTAAAGTTATTTTTGGGAAATGGGCTTTCCGAAAAATGGGAATAAAAATGTCCATCACTTAGAATTCCAGGGTCCCAAAAGGGTTAATCCACGTGCTTAGTGCTGATTCGATCTGTAGAAACAGCTCTCTTTTGAAGTCTAAAGTGAGAATTTTTTAGGCCTATAATCTCTGTTGTAGGTATAATGCGTATCCTTCGCTTTCAGAATTGCAAGAACTCTCGATGCGCCAGATGAAGGTTGTTTAGGCATAAATAGAAGCAATCAATGATACAGAAGCAATGGTTAAGGAACTGAAATAGCCTATACGGATGCGAGGTAATCCTGACATCTGTGGGTAAAAGTTTATGCCAAACCGATTAGTTTCCGTTTCCGTAAAGTGTCTCTACTACTCAAAGATCAAAGTGCTTGCCTTGCTTGGGCCTATTCACTGCGGGTTTGATCTCCGATCAATTATTTTGTTTCTGCGTTAACCAGAGCAAGGACCTTCCACACGTACCTTGGAACAGCGAGTGGAAGCAGTCTTGGGGGGTGAACGAATTTGTTCTTGCTCACCCCAGAAGCCTTTCCAAGGACTTGATCTAGGGAAGCGCTCCGGCAACTCACAAACCCATTTTTAAGCATAGAGGAGAGTTACGATTCTCGTTTGAGAGTGTCACTATTAAATTTATATGAGAAAAAAGGAGGCACTGTTTGTGTTTCAGCTGCACACAAAGAGGTCAGTCACACCTCGCCTGTGTATGGGAAACTCTCGAGGTCAAAGAATGAATTGGTACAACAACAACAACAATAACAACAACAATGAATTGGTATAAACTAATTGAGATTGAGGCAAGAATTACTATTTTCAAAACCCTTGTAGTTCACAGGATCCTAACACCTTCAATCAAAAAAAATAGTAAGACTGAACTGCAGTTAACTGTAATGGTAAAATTTGCCATCAGTACATCATTACTTTTTGGAAATTAAATATAAAATCGGCACAAACTCATGTGACGTTAGTTATTATTACTTGTTTTCTATTCGGCTTAAAACCGTTTCGCTTATCTGTGACTCCACACTGATCAACAAGTTAAAGCCTGACAGCCATTTTTTTATTGATTTGGCAACCCTGAATTTTGAGCTTCTTTGAAAGGGAATACCGTAAAAATTACGAAGGCTTTTAATTGCTAGAAAAAAAGGTTCATTCTTAGGAGGGTTGATAAGCTCCTTTTACAGAGACTTTGTGTCGATATACTTCTTTAGCGTAGCGCTTTTTTCTTGCATTTTTGACCTCGTTCTCATTGAGAATGTAGTTTTTAAAAGTCACACAAACTTCAAAGTATAGATATTTGTTAATGTTAGTCTACCATGCGGCCACTTGTTTCCAAAAAGTAATGGTACTAAGTAATGCAAGTACTTTTTCCGAAATACTGATTAAGAGGGCTGAATATTTTAGGGAAATTTTTTGGGCGAAATCGGACATTTTCGACCGAAAAAACGAGATGGGACATTTTCGACCGAAAAAACGAGATGGGACATTTTCGACCGAAAAAACGAGATCGGACATTTTCGACCGAAAAAACGAGATCGGACAATTAGACCAAAATAACGAGATCGGAAATTTTCGACCTAAAACACGATATCGGAAATATTCGAGCCAAAACAAGAGATCGAAAATTTTCGCCCTAAAAAACGAGATGAAATGATTGAAAACTAAATTTTTTGCTGAAAGGTGGCAGATGTATGTGACTTCAAAAATGGCAGCGAGCGCCCGTAATTGGCAGTATTTCAAACAATCTTTGGCAATGGCGGCATGAAACCACCTTGTAACCCTGATTCGGCATGTTGGTGAGATGAAAGCTTTTGTGGTTCCCACTCCTCTTTGTTCCTTTGTTCCCTTGTTTTGTTTTTTAAAGACACCGGGGTATGGAATTCTATTGTGCAAATGACTTTGGGATAAGAAAAGAGTTGATATTAGGTTGAAAACTTAATTTCAGGTAAAATTGCCCAAAAAAGGCGCTTTAGGTTAAGACTTTGGTTTTTAGGTAAAACCGAAAATATTCAGCCCTACTGATAATTGTACATAAGTATTTTATTTTAGAAAATACTGATAATTTTCCTGCAATACATTTCATTTGGCGCTGACAATTGCCTTGTTTGGTCATTGGTCTATGAATGAGGCGAGTGCTTATGTGTTAAGTTAGTTTAGGTTGGGTTAGGCAGAGAGTCCTTGGGTGTTAGGTTAAGAGGTTGAGACGCTCACATTTGCTGAACTTTCCGCGGGCATTAGTCGTCAACCAAAATGCATGCTTTTATTTTTACTTACTCCACACATATGTAACTTCATGACAAATGTCAACGGATTCTAACCTATAAGATTCCCCCTTTCATTCATCACATGCCGGAATTCACTATTTAACTATTCACTATTTAAACCTTAGTCCACACACCCTCGTCAACAATGTAGTTGTTCAAAACTGCGCCAGGTTTCAAGCCATGTGTATGTATGTACGTTGTGGTTGTTTGTGCTCTGGCAGGCTTGCTTCCACATCGACATAGTCACTTCCACAGGTGGACAAACGTCGCAACTCTTCATCTCCTACTTGTGGTCGCCTCAAGTTTTAACAAGATGTCAACCGAGCAGGTTTGTAATTGAACAAAATAAATTCCCTTTCACCTCCAATTTAACCTTTCCTCTTTCTGCCAGAATTTTCCCGCACTTCAAAATGACCTTATTCTCCGAGCTGCCCGTGGAGAACCGACGGAGCGAGCTCCAGTTTGGGTCATGCGTCAAGCTGGACGATATCTCCCCGAATTCCGTCAGATGCGCGAGAAACACGGATTCTTCGACATTTGCCAGACTCCCGAACTGGCCTGTGAGATCACCCTTCAACCTATTCGACGATTTCCATTGGATGCAGCCATCATTTTCTCGGATATTCTGGTCGTTCCTCAAGCTTTAGGCATGGTGGTGGAAATGAGACCGGGAGAGGTAGTGTTTTATAGTGAGATTTCGCTGTTTGATTGGATTTCGAACGTTGAGTGTTGACTAGTAAATTGAAGTAAGGATAGAAAGCACACAAAACAAGCAACTTAGTCACAACTAGAGGGCTAACAGAGAAATGACACTCCAAAAAATACTCGTGAGTCACCAGGCTTGCTCTGTGTGTGTGATGGAATTTGACGTTGAACACGCTAAGTTACGAGATTCACAACCCAAACCTTCGGTTTTAGGGAGTCAGTAGCAAAATTGCTCATTCAACTGCCTTGGTCAAACTAGAGCAATGTATGATGAATCAAGTCACTTGACACCCTTGCCACTGGATTAATATAGTGTGTTCTAAACACATCTCCACTGACTGTTTGGAGTGCCATGTCTCTGCTAGCCCTCTAGTTACAACTTTATATGAGATTGGAGATCTCTTTCCAGATTTTTAGTACAATCTGATATGGCAGCGCTCGGAGGAGAAATGCTAAACTTTATCAAAACTACTGCTTATTGGTCATTTTAAGACGATCGAATTTGGCTTTCTGTAATCCTAATCAACGGTGGTGCCGTCTAGTAAATGAACCAATTGTAATTAACTGCATTTTAAATAAAGAAACTTTTATTGTTATCAGTTGGTTTTGAAATTACCGTGAAGTTATTAATTACATTTTAAAAGAAATTGACACAGGTCTGGAGAGACAGATACTGGTGTAATAATTGGAGGATGTACGTCATAATTTCATTTTAGGGTCCCGTCTTCCCAGAGCCTTTAAATACCCCCGATGACCTTGATAAGCTTTGCAACAAAGACTCCATTGGAAAACTCCAATATGTTTTTGATGCCTTGACGTTGACCAGGCATAAGTTGGAAGGCAAGGTTCCACTTTTGGGATTTACTGGAGCTCCGGTGAGTAATATTGATGGTAGAGAAGAAAACACTCCATCATTTGGAATGAAATTGTTTTTATACAGTGGACTTTGATGAGCTACATGATTGAAGGCAAAGGTTCCAAGACGCAGGCCAAGGCCAAAAAATGGCTCTATCAGCACCCAGAAGCTAGTCAAAGGCTATTGCAAATGATTACTAGTCTGAACGTGGACTACTTGGTGGGCCAAGTTAAGGCCGGAGCTCAAATGCTCCAAGTGTTTGAATCTCATGGGGAATTCCTCACCCAAGAACTCTTTGATAAATTCAGCCTTCCATATCTCACAACGATTGTTGAACAAGTCAAGGCCAAACTCAAGACCGAAGGGATCCCAGAGGTTCCAATGGTAAGAAAAGCTTATAATAGAGAAAATGGGTCTTCGAAGTTGATTATTTATTATGCAATTTTTCAGACCGTCTTTGCCAAAGGAGCTCATTTTGCCTTGGAACAATTGGCCAAAACTGGTTACGATGTCATCGGCTTAGATTGGACCATGAATCCGGAATCGAGTCGAGCTCGAGTTGGTGATAATGTGACCCTTCAGGGCAATTTTGATCCGTGCGCTTTGTACGCACCAAAGGTAAATAAAATATAAATGGCCAAAGCCTAAACTCAAGATTATGACATGGCCATAATTGCAGGAGGAACTGGCCGAAAAGGTGGCGAAAATGGCTGTAGCATTTGGCTCTCATCGTTGGATTGCCAATCTTGGACACGGAATTTACCCGGACGTGGATCCAGATCATATGGAAGCTTTCGTGAAGGCAGTTCATAAATATTCATTGAAGAAATGATATCTTAATGGATGAATATTATATATTTTTGTTTTACATTTAATGTTTTTTTTTCGTATGACAATCAGAATGGATTAGGCTAATGACAATGAGGTTTGAACTGAAAGGAAAAAAAAGGAATCAAAATCACCGAGCTTTCATGGTTCATTCCTACATCCACATGGACAAAGACGGAAGGTTCCAATAATCTGGACTGAAGAGGTGGTGCGCTCAAATCAAATGCCGCTGATATACATGTATGGATGTGTGTAACTATGGCCACAATCAGTTATTGGCTACTAGCTGCCAGATTGTTATCCACCGGAAGTCCGGTCACCACCGACGAAGATCCGCCTCCACAGCAACCGGATTTTTCTCGGGCCATTTGACTGTCATCTACCACCGTGACCGTATTGCCACGACCTCCACCCAAGGCTGCAAATCCCAAAGGTCCACCACTAGCTCGAGCCAGGTCATCGGAGGTGTTGATCATTCGTTGAGAGAGGTCCAAAAACAGTTCTTCTATGCCTTTGTTCTGCTTAGCTGATGTATGGAAATGATGCGCTCCAACGGCCTTGGCATAGCTGAAAGGTCAAATGATAAATAACAAAAAGAACCAAAGCCTCATCACTCCATGACACTCACTCTTCCGCCATTTGAACATCCACCCTTCGTTGCTTCTCTAAGTCGATTTTATTCCCGGCAATCGCCAGATTGAGATCGCTTCCGAGCATTTTCCGGAGCTCCTTGACCCAGTTCTTGACCTTCTGGAAGCTATCTTGATCCGTGATATCGTACACGAGAATGGCACCATTGGCATCACGGTAATAGATGGGTCCCAAAGCGTGGAACCGTTCTTGACCTGCCGTGTCCCATATGGATAGATTGACCCGTTTGCCTCGGATATTCAGTTTCTTGGTTAGAAACGAAGCCTGAAAGCCCAATCAAAACATATGCTCACGTGGAAATACGTTCAGATCAAGCTTGATAGATACCTGAAGTGTGGTTATGTGTCGGTCGTTGAAGCTGTCCTCGACATATCGGAGGACACACGAGGTTTTACCCACACAACCTTCGCCCAAGAGCACGATCTTGAAGTTATAGCTGCCTTTTGTGTTGTTACTGGCCATTTTGAACACCAACGCAAGAGCTCCTTTACCTCAGAACATGCCAATGGAAATGAAGGGGTCTCAATGGTATTTAACGTCCAGAATAAGTTAGTGAAATGTCGAGTTGGAGCCCGTCAAGCACGGGTGATATTAGACGATGTAATCACGAAATGGAGCATTAGCCCAGAAACTCCTCTGTTGTTACTTGCAATGCAGTACTACGACAGCGAACAACGATAGTATGTCTTCTGTGAAATGCTTACCAGAGGACAGGACTAAAGATACGATGAACGGGTCCAAAATGATCATAGGAACTACATAACCATGAGCTTATGTGAAAGGAACATAGTATTTCATCTTGTGAATGAGAATAGGGATTGGAGAAACCTAGGTCAAAAGACCTAGGTTTCTGAGGAGACTGATGAAGTATGAGGCAAACTGTTTCAAAAGTTAAAAAAAATAACCAAGAAACAAAATTAGCAATTACCAAATCTCACTTCTATTTTTACTCTGTTCATGGGTAATATCATTCTTGATAGCAAATGCATTTGTCACTTTGAACCCAGAAAAACAACAATATGTTTCATTGTGAAGCTTCTCCCGTTGTATTTGAAAGCAAAAAATGGTCTAATATTTTGAATTCAAACTGTCATAATAAAAAGATATAAAAAATGAAAAGCCAACACAATTTCGGTGCGGCTTATTTCTTTAAATAAGAAATGGTTTTTTTCTATGATTTTTTAAAGTTTTTCTGATGTATATAAATGGTTTATTCTCTCTTAAACATTATCTCGCTCCAATAATTTCTAAATGTCTTTATGAAGTAGCAGATGGGTGTTATAGCCTTGTGCCACTGTTATTGTGTAAACCCCAAACAACGGGCCTTGGGTCTTCTAAAATACTGTGTTTTTGGTGTGTTTTTTGTTATTCCCCTATACCGTACTTGTTCTAAATCGATTGAGGGATATTGAAGCCGGAAATTTTCAACATTTGAACCAAGCTTGGCAAAAGCCTCATTTAAAGAGGAACCTGCGAATATTTCAGATCTTAACTTTTCTACTTTTAAAATGACATTTTAACATAAGCCAAACTTTGGGCCATTTTTGACAAGAAAAGTAAGAAAGAAAGAACTGGCTTCCCATCCTGGCATGTCCTATTGACAATGTACTACATGCCGAGGGCCTGCCATGTTCCGTCCCTTGCTTGCTCTGTTTGGCTGTCTTTCTTTCTTTCTTGCTATCTGGTTAGTGGAGACTGGCTGGGTTTGAAGCTCATTTTGAGGCTAATTTGCCCCATTTTCTTGGTAAATCAATGATTTAAACTTTAAACAAATCATACAAGATAATTTGAGCGATCTTATCTAGATTCAGAGAAGTGTGAACACATTACTGGGCACTATTCATTTTAACAAGTTGGGATTTGGGTTCACATTTCGTGGTCCCTGTTCCATCCACAATATGATGAGAGATTACATCAATGAACTATCCAAAACTATCTTACTTTTTGAACTCATTGTATTTCTTCACCCAACAAGTCAATGGGGAATATTCAAATCCATTCTAAACAACGGTGCCCTCCACAACAAAGTTATCCAAAACCAAAAGCTGAGATCAATTTGACAAGACATAAATGCAAATAAAATCAATCCAAACAAAGCTCTATAAAACCGACATTCATTTGATCTTAATGAATGTCTGAAACTTTGTGCTTATGAGGGACAAATTTGATTTAGCGTTCACACGCCGAACTTTATATGAGAAACCAGACGTCGCATTTGAGCGAAAACAATGACGCCGCCAAACGTCAGTTCAACGTGGACAAGAGGAGCAGGAGTACTCCAAGAGAACAACTGAAAGGTAAGAATCGATATTTCTCTTACTTTATTTTAGTAATTTTATAGCTCAATTCCATCAATTGATATTGAGCAACTTGAAGGTTAGTTTGTCAAGATTGTCATTTAAATGTTCGGGCCCTTGGACCGCATATTCTGCACGTTGACAGCTCGGCCATGCCGTTTGAATCTTCATGGCAAATGCAATGAGCCCGCTTGGCCAATACTGCCTGGATTCAAAACAACACCACGTTTACGTTTGAGAGTGACTTTTTGGCACTTGGAAAAGTCATTTTTGACTACGTTACAGTGTTAATGATCACAAATCAAGTCAATTGACCATGTTAAGATAAAGATACGACTGATAAGAGCTTTGTCAAGACGGTTTGGCGCCATTTTGAGCTCATTAGATTTGTACTCCATCGGCAGTGCAGTCGAAGGAGCCCAAGTTGTAACGGTGGCGAGGGGGTCCCAGTTTCACCAACAAAGTGCCCCATGAGGAGTTGTTTCATTTCTCGTCCCCTCATCCGCCCTCGGAATTGTTGCAAGCAGATGGCAAGTTCACCATGCCCAACAAACGAGGGTGGATTTGCCACCGCAGGGTTGATGGTGGGCGATGGTGATCTTGGCCATCCTCAGCCTCCTAATTCTGCAATTCAAAGGAAACATACATTCCGCCAATCGAGTATCATTCCACTCTAAAGTGCGTCCCGGGCCGGCTGAAATGTTATGTAGGGAGACATCCATTCCCATTCAGCCTCTGATCTACAGGATTGGAGATGTTGGCGTAGCTGAACGACTGGAAGATGGTCAGGCACGACGGGTTGTGGAAAACATGGTGCAAGTAGACAGTTTTAGGGCCGCAGGAGTGCTCTGCGCCAGGATTGGGATAGGCAAGTGAGGGAGGGAGGGAGGGGGATGCGCTCGAGCACGCCTCTCCTGGCTATTTGGATGAAGGGCAAGTGGAGTGTCAGACAAAAGATTTGCGCCGAATTTTTCAAACTCAGTTCGACCCAACTCTCCACCTCTAACATTGTTCATGTTAAGGGGCCTAGTGTTTATTATAGGAAACCGTCCTTAGAGACATTGTTAGTTCAATTGACTGGACCCATGTGCAGTACAACCAATTTGTGACAGTTCAGTGCGATTTTTAACCATCGGAGGATTTTGTCAGCATCATAAAAAGGTATTTAGTGTCTTTCAATACATCAATTATGTTTTCCGGCGAATGACAAGTGGATTTGGAATCTTGAGCTAAGGTACTGCCATGTCTACTAAATAGCTTATCTATGACTGTGCTCTGTGACTATTTGCTCCCCTTCTTAAAGTGAAGGACTACTTGGATTGATGAAGGCATTGGGACATTTTTGCTTTGACATTCATGTCTGATTGTTTTTTGTGAGGCATCCCTACACTGAAGGACAATGCAAACCATCAAATGCAGAGTTTTATTGATAAAAAGGGAAATATTTTTTGTGGTGATTAAATTCGTTTATAGAAATTTTTTGGAACATGAAGAGAACACGAAGAGGGTTTGCAATTTCAAGAGTTTCATGCCTGAAAATACCAGTGTTTTTTGCAACAGGGATTGTTGGACTAGGGCATAATGGGAGTGTCAAGATTAGCAAATGACAGTTCCTACTTTCTTTAAAATGTCGCTCAGCCATCTTAGAAAAAAATTAACCGCGGGCCACCGTGAAAACCAATGTGCCAAGCACACTACTGTTCAAGAATCACTAGCAACGTCCTCGCTCACATCCTTGACTTCAGCAGGTGAAAGTCGGGGAAATCTTGCAACAAGTCGCCTTAAATCTGGGAGGGCTGGCCTTTAACAAATGCTTTGGAAGGTGCTAATCAAACCTTTAGGCTTAAAGTGGTCATGAAAGACCTGCAGTTTTAGAATAGTCGTCAGTACCGTAACAATTGAACAACAATGTTAGAAGCCAGTATAGAGGAGCAAGCACATGGTATCCGTTGAGTCGTCACCAGGGGCAAGATTTCAACATACGTTCGTCCACAAGGCGTGGATAAGGGCTTGAGCTGTCAGAGTGAAAATTTTGTTGAAAGTTGAGGAAGATGGCGTCCCAGCCAATCGTTGTGTGGCTGGTGCCAGTTCGCCGCCGGTTGAGGAGCTGCACAGCGATCGACAGGGACTGAATACTGTAGATTGCCACCAGGAGGAGCAGGTGAAGAGTGTTTCACCACGTTAGTCATTCAAGGCAAAAGAGGGAACGAGGTTTCAGGCCAAGATGACTCCATACAAGGCTATGGATCAGCAACGGCCTACTAACCTACTTTCTCTGAAGATGCCTACCTCATGAGTGTGCTTGTGCGTGAAGATATGGAGGGAAAAAACCTTCCAAGTCGGTAGACAGTACTTGAAGGTGATAGCCGGGTGAATTCCCGTTCGCAACTGACTTCGCCAGTATGCCGAATATGTGTCAGTAGGATCAAGGGGGGAAGAAATACGTATACTCTCGAACTTCCAACATCTTCCCGTCCTTATCAAGCCTCGACTAGGCCTGACGGAAGGAATGTTTCCTGCTTGGTAAAAAGAAGACTTGCACCAAGATATCGATAAGCCTGGTATGCAGAGAATCCCTAGCAAATACTAGGGTGGTCAATTTATGCCTCGTGTTATGTTCAAGGCAATTTCGTAATGTGGTCATTTTCCATGCGAGAGATGGACCAGAGTTCGACACTGGTTGTGTTTATCTCTTGTGAAGCGCCCTTGCTCTGCGGCTTCATTCTTTCTCCTTGATAACTTGCCCTTGTGCAATATTGTGCAACTTCATCCGTGTTCCTCCCTCTTGTTTCACATTTTGATTGTAACAGATAACAAAATGCAATGTTCAGCAAATTTTTAGAAGCCTAATTTTTCTCAAAGCTAATCAAATCATGCTTCATGGGCTTAAACTGGCCCTTAAGATCCTCCTATGTTGTCTAACCTCCTGTGTAACATTATGTGCCAATTTCATATGGTTCAGAATGGACTTTTGTAAATGCTTTGTCACACAAAAGGATGATCGAGGAAGTAAATCGTCTCCAGCACTTTTTCTCATTCTCATCTTCCCCGGAGTGCCTCTTTTTATCATGAAAAAACACAGATCTGCAATTGCGATGCTAAAAGTCAGTAACCCTCCAAAAGCTTGCTTAGGTGTATGGAGTCATTCAAGGCTCTATGCTTAGTCCGTCCTCCACTAACTTTGTGTATCCTTGAGATCAGATTTGCCACCACGTCGAACCTTCCTCAATACGATCTCCATAGCTCGGCTTTAAACTGAAGAGCCTCGGTGTTCGTTGCTAAGTCAGGAAGGAAGGGGGAATGAAGAGCATAGCTAAAAAAGCAAGCCCATGCATCACCAATACCACGTGGTATTGGATTGCAAAAGTCATCCCTAAATGATCAGTCAATGGCCTTGCCAGCGCAAAAAAAACTTAGTTCAAACTGTGCGGTACATTTAATGCTGTGACCCCACCTCGCCGCCCAGATGTAAGGCCAACGCTCTGAGACACTCAAGGACACATAGCCTATTGTACAATGTTGAGGAAGTGATTTCAGAGCGAAACCCAAGTCTTTCAGTGCTGGTGATACTTGCCCTGGATTGCTGGTATCATCAAGCACCGTTAAAAAGCGAACTAACTATCTTGGCGCGGATCGCACTTCCTGAACACCTCTGCATAGCATTTTCATTTCGGAGTGTTTGAAGCACGTTGATAAATCTCAATGGGCAAATGCCCATGACACGGTCACAGTACGGATTTCCAAAGGGAAGTGCCACTTCTGAGAAACAGGTTATGTCCACAAGGCCTTGCTTAGGTGCTTGGCGATAAGATTCATCCAAGATTGAAGGCAAGAGCACACAAACCTAGTTCCCAATGAGTGACTCTTTTTCCTCCTTGATCCCTGGATAAGATGTCTCGGAAAGGAAACTGCGAGAGATTTCAAGATCTGTCACTAATTGTCCGCTTGCCGTCAATGTCGTGAGTAGAGATGACATAATGTGTACGTACACATGGACACCTGAGCAAAAGGAAAGAATGAATGAATGATATCACTGCCTAGTCACCCCCTGTGATTCAAGCAGATTCCTACTTCCCCCTCCCTCCTCGGGCAGTACAAATTGACGTTCTGAAGCGAAGAAGAAGGCGTTGCTTCAATTTTGAATTGTCTTTCTCCCCTGATGACAAGAGTCCCGGAAAAGGCAAATTTCCGTTGTGGCCAAAACTGATGGTTGTTTTTCTAGTGGATGGCAGGAACCTGCCTAAGATTGGGATTTCGCCGCCATTTCCATCAGCCAATGGCGTGCGTTGGACCAATAGCAACACAAGTGTGTCAGCTGGAAGCCCACCAGGCCATGGCCTGAAAAGCTAAGAATACCCTCATTCCCCACTTGGGATCAATGAACGCTCTTCCTCTTTGATCAACACCATCTGTTTTGAGTGCTAAAGCATCCTGGATTTGACTGATACCGTACAAAAGAACCCATAAGGTTTGTTCTGGTTTCAAATCACTCATAGGACATCACCAATCTTCATATTGGCACTCAAAATCCGATGACAACGTTCATGCAAATATCAGCAGTATGTGCAAACGTTGGAGAGCATGGCCAATGTGGCAAGGTGAGTGTCCATGAAGGCAGCAGCTAGGCGGAATGTGCTTCTTCCTCTGTGTTATGCCTTGTGGGAGCCAACCCTCGATCCTCCTCCTCCTTCCCCTACTTCTCTCAATGATTTGTAAGGCATTGAACTCCAAATGTTCAAGGTAGTTCATTGGTCTTTCCAAGTACGGCTGCCGGTGTGGCTGTTGTTGTTAACGCTCTGAAGATGCTTTGTCGTTGTGAGATACGTCGCCACACGTCCGACAATGCTTGAGGAGGTTCGTACAACATAGCCGTCGTACTAGTACCATCAACGAAAACTGGAAGGTGGAGGCAACGCTCTTGTTGTTTTGCCGGACTTTTGGTCGTTGCTCTCCGATGGATTGTAATGCGCAAATGTGTGCAAAGACCAACTCACAAAGATCTTTGTGTCGATCGAACCCTTTTCTTGCTTGGAGGCGTTCGAGATGTGCTTTTCAGATGACGAGTCATCTGAAAGTACATTTATTGGCTCATGTGAGAAGGTCAAAGGGTCTCTGTTTCTGGGGCCCTACATTATTTTTGCAAGGTAAAACTTAACCGAGAGATATTTCGTGATCGGTGTGCTTTCTGAGGGGTGTCATTAAATGTGCAATCGTTTGTAGACAGTCTCAAAGTCGGATAATGACCCAGCCTTGATGCATGCGAGGTTTCAAAATCCTCCTCTTTCATGTCTGAAATCAGCCCAAGTGGTTCAAAGTTGCAAAATTGAATCAAAATGCACTTGTCTTGGAGGAAACGCGATGCCGAGGCTTTATCGTTCAATAACCTTAGGTTTGTTCCCCGACAGTCTGACTCAAACGTTCTATTTAAAGGCCTAAACCTACATTTTCCCAAAGGTTGAAGCTCCTTAAAAATGTCCACCTATTTGCACATTTCATAACTGTCTCAAACACGTGAGGAAGGTGGTAGACAAACATCCACCCTCTTTTGCACCCTTACGACGTAGTTGAGACTTGTGACGCATCCAAGAAATCCGTCTTTCACCACCCCAAGTCAATAACCCTTTCCTAGCTCTAGTTCGGCGGAGAAATTTCGTATGTTGTCCACCCTCTCCAGACTGGAGGGAAACCTACAGGCAACAATACGCCATGGGGGTGAATGCCCTGGTTTCCGAGACTATATGCTCAAAGAGAGCGAGAGGGTTGCCGTTTTTCCTTTCATCCCTCAAACAAACAGAAGAGTTATAGGGCAATGGTTTCGTGGTTGGGGTAGCGGAGTGATGGTTGTTGATGGTAGTAGAAGTAGCAGTACCGTTCCGTTAGCGAAACAACGTGGTCGTCACAACCAACAGTGAGTCACAACGTTGCGGTCCCCAACGTGTTGGGCGTGCATGCTTGCTCAGTGAGTACGTACACAGAATTACTTGCGTAAAAAGGGCCGGACCATTGGACGACGAAAGGTTCAATGGTCTGGAGTATATGTACTAGAAGTAAGTAAGTGGTAGCGGACTCACGTTGACGATCGATCTGAGTGCGAGGACTGCATGGGATGTGTGCGTGTGTTGGTGAGTGTGAGGACCCACTAGTGAACTAGAGACTAGAGAGATCATCAGGGGAGAAAGAAGGAAAGAAAAAAGAAGAGACCGGGATTTGCTTATGGAGAGAAGGAGAGCTCAAGGAATCGAGCGACAGTATAGTATTCCAAGTGCAGACGAAAGAACGTTAACCCCGTTCCGAACATGCTTTGTTGTTAGCTACGTCTGACTTTGAGTGTTGGTGGCCAGGAAGAAGGTTTTTGTTGTTCACCAATGTGCGAAATAGCTCAGTTCATCGACTGGACCTTCAGAGTGGCCTTGCAGAACAAGTGGTGTCACTTCAATCCATTATCAGTGAGTGCGTGCGTCTTCAAATCAGTGATCGATTACTGCAATTGAGGTAAATTACACAAATCGTTGTCAAAATCTTGTGACATGAGTATTAAAAGCTAGGTCGTGCTTCGTCTGCATGATACTTCCGACACTGAGCTCCCAATGTCTGAGAATTATGAAAGTTCGATTGAGGACTTTTAGTTTGAAGTTCCATTTTATCTAAGCTTTGTCCAAAATGTCAATCTGTAGAGCAACTCAGGATAGTCCCAAGGCCTTTAAATGGGATATGCCAAGAATGTCATTTGCATTTGTGACTATTATCTAAGTGTTTGACTGGGCGGTCATTGGTCCCAAGTTCATCCCATAGAAGCCAAGCAAAGGGCACTCACCCCCGAATAAGCCAAAGGAGAGCAGCATGAGAGAAGGAGGGAAAAAGAGCGAGAGAGAGAGAGTAATGCCCTCCTCACTTCACTCCGATTCAACTGCCTCCAAGCCAATGAAACCCGCCAAAAATTCTCTTGTTCGGCCACAGCCCTCTTGGTTGCTGGATTTTGGCATTTCCTTCTGACAGTTCGAAGAAAAATACCTTTCGATTTGGCACCTTTGTCAGCCGAGATGCGACCACAAACTTGTCATACTTGTTGGACATATGCGAACCAATCAATATAGCGCAGTAGTAGATTGTGTGTATATTGGAGTAGGATAATCCTGTCTGGGATCTTGACATGGAAATTCATCAAGTCCTGGAGAAGGGAAATGTGAGTCTGAAACGGCGAATCGATAGCACCCCACGGGACTGTGTTTAGAATAGTCATCCACACAAAGACCCCTGGTTGGCACTCTACTCTTGCCTGCTCTTGATCATCATCATCATCATCATTGAGGTCTCAGACGACTAGACAGTCCCAAAATCAGACACTCTTGGGCAACGAACGCGATTCGAAGGGGTCTACTTCTGATCTCCCGACGAGGAAAAAGGACGACCGACGACAAATGAACAGACTACTAGGGCCATGACTTGGACAACACTACGTATACTTAAATGACATGACGGTCAAAATATGTTTGGAAGACAAGCCTTCATTAACCAGAGGCATCATTCATCCGACATGCCCTTGTCATAGTTGGCTGAATTGTTGCCAGTCAGTTTCTTTCTGTCCCGGGCGCACGCAATTTTACCACTCTAATCCAAATGTCCAAACTTAGTAACCAACATAACGATGCTAAAAAATCGTTACAACGCCTCATTTCGGTGAAGTAGGAAGTAAACTTGCCTGTGTATATCCCGAGTACGTACGAACAGTTACTCGGTTACTCACCAACCAGGTTTTTTTGAAGGTCACTCTCCCAAGTAAGGAGATACCTATGGTGTCATTCCCGTAGCTCCAAGATTTCCTGAGATTCAACCAACATTGAACACATGGCAATTCCGGAAATTGCTCGCACAACACCCCAATGACAGTTCTAACCAAGCTGAATCGAATTTTGAGGTAGAAAACTGCAATTCTGCAAGTAAAGCTCAGTTGCTCCTGTGGCGCCAACCATTTAGCATCGTGGTTCACCATCCCCGTTAAAGCTTCAGGGCCATGTC
This sequence comes from Tigriopus japonicus, assembly GCA_010645155.1. Classification (NCBI taxonomy): domain Eukaryota; kingdom Metazoa; phylum Arthropoda; class Copepoda; order Harpacticoida; family Harpacticidae; genus Tigriopus; species Tigriopus japonicus. The sequence goes on along the minus strand of CM021316.1, from coordinate 11,957,925 downwards.
CTTGGAATGAAAAAACCTTGGTCTCGGCCTGACACTCACCTCGTCTGGAGGGAGCGGTGTGGTGTCTACCTATATCTTTCTCCCCTTAGCTCTTTACCTCACCGTGTGTAGTACATACAACGTAAAGCAGGCTGCTTGACGGAGGATGTGAACCTATGTATCTATCTCCCATGTAGGAATCAGAGGCTTGCCTGAGCTGTGAAGCTGAGAATCACGCAGGATACAACGTCGATTTCGGCCCGACTCGATTGGCCGTCTTTTTAATCCCGTGTCGGCCTCCAGCTTGACATTGCGATCGAACCTTTTTAGTCAGTCTGTCATTGAACTTCGTTTGGAGCACGTGTTCCTGGTTTGCAAGTGACATTTCCACTATTAATTAATATTGCTACTTTTTACTGGATTGTTTTGAGCACAAATAGTAGTGAAAGTGACTGTTAGTACGACATATACCCGCAGGTATGGTTCATCAAAGCTTTGTTAAATTTAGTCCATCGTAGTTTTTCCAAGATGGGAGAATGTCAATGTTCAATAAGTGTGCCTGACAAATGTGAGTTCACAACATGTGACACATGTGTTATTTGGATTTCTGGTGATTTGGGGATTTGCTTGAATAGTAAGTAAGGACCCAAATTCATGACTGCTTCGAGAAAATGCGGAAAAAAGATGGCGCTTTTGGGCTTTCTTTTAGGCCAAAAACCACGCTGGTTTGATTGGCTTTCGTAGAGAGAGATGGCGCAACGTGTTTCAAAACCATCCCCTTTCGTCGTTGTCTGTTTTCCTAACAAGGAGAGAGAGAGAGACAGACCCTTTCTTTGAGTGCATTTGTAACCATATAAACTATCTACTCCAATGGACAAAGACAACCATGCAATGCACTTTATCCCCGGTCTCACGGCAAGCTTTGGCATGAAGTGATTACGTAAATATGTAACCGACCAAGCCCTCAATTCCGAGTTGGCCGCCTCAATCGCAGGATGGATGGCTTCTTGCCTACGTTGTAAAGTTCACAAGTCAATCTGTGAAGAAGGACTTTTTTAAGGCTTGGGTAATAGTGAGAATAATGATGATGATGTTGTTGTTGGCGGCAATGGAGATGGTTGGAATGGTCGCAATACAATAAAAGCTCGTGAGGAAGACCAAGAATAAGGGGACAAAAAGGAGAGGGGGCACATACACTTGCATGTCGCAGCTGCCGTCTTTGTTCGAAGTCAAGTTCAAACGAAGCCCAGTAATATTTCCCGGTCTCTCAAATTGACATTGCATTGATTTATCAAACCATGGCAGGTGCAATTCAGTTGACTCAAGTTGAGTCGAATTCTCCAACAACATCCATAAAGGTTCAAAATTGGCCCGTTCTTCCCTCGTTTTCCACAATCTTAGATCTCGAGCGAGCTGAAATGCAACCGTGACATGTCAATGCAAAAATGCACCTCAAGAATGGGAACAAAGAGCGTTCGTTCTCCGTCTGGAAATTGCATTTAAAACGGTTCGGAGCCCCTTTGTCCTTTGTAACAAAACTCACCAACTTATGTGAGTTCTGGTTCGTTGCACCATTTCATCTTAACCCCAACCGGCAAATGTTCCTTGGAAAACTCATGAGTGTTCCCTCACAACCAGTGTGAGTGTTACGTGGCACATGGCGAGTTCTGGAAAAATCACGTGGTTTCCAAACCAGGAGGCATCCTGAATGCATCACGGAGTTTTCCCAATGACGTTAGTCAGAGACATAACGAGGGAAGCAGAAGGAAGAAAAGTACCTCGTGGTACCCTTGCATGAATGGTCTTGAACTGGGAAGGAGGTGTACCCAAGGCGTCAGTCGAAATCCTTGTTACACTCAAGCAAGTACAGCTTTGACATTCAGGCCTGCTTCCTTGGTGAGGGCCCAAGAGCCGGCCTTTGCCTTGCCCTCCCGACACGGCCTTTTTACGCAATTCTAAAGAGAAACAGACGTAGCTTGCACCGTAGTGAGTGACGTTTTTTCCAAAGAGAGATACAGAGAACTGTGTTCTCACTTACGACATGTAACAACATTGACAATCACCATTGTTGCTTCACAATCATAGTCGCTTGGTGGGGTTCAACCAGACAGCATATATCTAAAAACTTAATATCGAATGTCTTTCAGTGATAGTTTAAAAGCAGTTTAAAGGAGAGAGGTGAGTGGTTTTTCGTTCTCGGTTGCAAGCTTCAATGACCGGCTTTTCTTACTAAGTTATGCACGTGGGAGAAAAAGGAAGCGAAGGGAGCCTTTGTGTTTTGACTGTTCCTGGCCTTGGCCTTAAAGTGAGGGTAATGAAAGCATTTCTTTGTCCTTTTTTGTAACTCTTCGCCCAATCTTGTTTCGAGGCTTTGCCTCAATGTTTATTGACGAACCTTATCTTTCCTAGAGAAACTTCTTTTTTTCTTGATATTGCTTCATAATTTAGATAACACGTCTCTTTGTGTCCTGCTGAGATAAAACTCATAGAACAAGGGCACACCTTTATTCTGATGTTGCAAAGTGACTCCAAACACTGTTCTGGTAGGTGTTGCAAAGTGCATTTTTCTTCTTATTCTTTCGCATGGTTTTGCAAGCCTTTGTGTCAATTTTCAAGGCCAGAAGTGATCCCCTCGTCCTTTCTCCCAGTTCCAGTTGGCTGGAGAAAGAAGAAAAGCACGTCCAAGATTGGCACAGAAAGCAACCCTTGAACTAGTTCGATGTTCTCCCGAAAACTAGGACAAGTTGTCTAGTGTTTCTAGATTTGGGTCAGAGAGGCACATTGTCCAAAAAGGTCTTTCTTTGTGGAGCTTTGGCTATTTTTTGCTATAATCTGACCCAGTTCTTCTTCCTATCGATCATGAAAAGCCCTCTTAAATAGAAATAGAATTTGTATGTTGAGAGTAGGGTGGTTTTTGTCGGCTTTCTCTACTGCATCAATCCCCTGGGGTATCACTATGATGGGGCGTTGTTCCTCTGCCTAGCTTGTTCCTTTCTCCATCCGCTTCGTCCCCTACCTACTACCTCTGGCTGGAATTCCAAATTCTACACATCAGCCAAGGGTGGAGAGAGAGGCAACAAACGCATTGACAGAAAGGGGAGGTTTTTTGCCATCTAACCCTGTACTGCACAGACTCACTCACTCACTCATTCACACATACACACTGGCCGAACGACCGACTAGTAGGCTGTTAAGCGCCGTTTTCGCCTCTGGAGTGGTGGAACATTTCTTTGAGGGGGAGCTCAGAAAGTAGGTCAGTGTGTTCAATCACCAGGGTGACTTGCCTTCCGATGGAACTGGGCCAGCCTTGAGGATCAGACGACCCTCTTACACTTATTAAGAGCGTTTAAATACGGATCCATATGATTTTGAACAAAGACTTGGGACTTGAAGGATTGGGCGCATTTATGCAATCAAGCATGAGGACCAAGCCACACTTTGTTGCCGACATGGTGCGCCGGTCTTGTGGGCTAAAGGCTTAACCTTCGGCACCCTTGGAACAATGTTTTTGTCGCGCTTTTTGTGCATGTTCTTTGTTGAAGGTCTCTTTCCTCCCCCAGAAAGCAACCTAGTCGTTAGTGGAACGGGAACACACTAGTGGCTCTCTAGCGTAGTACTGTCAATCGATGAAAAGGACGCACGCACGCCCCTCTTGTGGGGAGCTCTGTTGTAGCGAGGAATCATGTTGTAGTTCCTTGAAGACGGGATAGTTCGCCCTCAATGCCGCCGCACATTTAGTATTAGGGTAGGATTTCCACTTGAGGGAAGTCCCTCTGTCTAGATGTTGGCTAGTTAGACATTGGGCATCGGTGAGAGGAGACACTATAAGAAAGTGAACACGGATCGAAATCACAACTAACATGCCTGTCTTTTGATCTACTTTCAGGTTGCCCTCAAAATCCGTAGATCCATTTACATACATCAATTTCATCATTATCCATGGGATAAAATCATGTTTTCGTTCCACAAACCCAAAGTGTTTCGATCCGTGAATGGCTGTTGCATTTGCAAAGCCAAATCAAGCAGGTAAGCTTTCCATCTTATTTGAGGGTGAGCAAAAGCCCATCAATGACCTTGATGATGGGAAATATTTCATTATTCAATTCAATGTTCCAGCTCAAGATTTACCGATAGTCTAAAATATGAAGAGTTCTTCGAGAAGTGCTTTGAACTTCAAGAAGAACGCTCCGGGGAGATTTGCAATGCTTGCGTGCTCTTGGTGAAGCGATTCTCCAAGTTACCAAGTACTTCAACCAGAACATGGCAGCATGTGGTGGATGCCCGGAGTGGTCCAGGCATTAAAAATATGGTTCGCAGTAAGAAGAAGTGTGTGGTGAAAAAAGAGACCAAAGAGCTCTCCGACAAGGAGGACACGCCCATCAAGAAAAAACACGTGTACAAGCGTAGCAAGAAGCAGAGCAAGGAACTCATCCGACGGCGAAATCTGAATGTTAGCATCGATCCGTTCGACAATCCATTCCTCGACAAACGCTATTGGCGAAGGTAAGTTATTACTTTTATCTGCACCTTCTTTCCAATAGGATGACAAGTTAAAACGCATTTTCTTAATTTATAGAGAAGAAATCTGTTGTGGGTCCATTTTTGTGGGTGCCCAAGGAGAGGTGTCAGTATGTCTGGAATACTTCAAACCCTGTGCCGGTTGCAAAACCAATCAGGCCCTACCCTCGTGTACTAGCAGCAGTTCGACGAGTTCTACCACGTCAGAGGACATGGAAGTCCCGGATAATAGTCGCGTCTTACCAATGGACGACAACGACGCCCTCTATAACTTGGCCAAAACCGCCGAATCGGTTGAAGAGCTCAAGTTAGCAGCTGAAGATGACGAAGGCTTCTTTGACAAGCAAGCGAGTAGTCCCACCTCAACCGACTATTGTTCCACCCCACCCCCTTCTGAGACCCCTCCCCCCTCCGAATTGGAACCCCTGACCATTGACGAAGAAGGGGCGGCTTTAGTAACGTAATGGTTAGGATAGAGTGGCTTTGGAAGCGTTTTAGAGAGTTTTTTACACATCAGTCTTTTCAACCTTTATACCGCCAGACGTGAAACTGAAGATTAGGTCAATTTTTTTTATCATCAGCATCATCCACAAAAGAGAAAATCCGAAACTCCACAAAACCCAATTGCAATTAGATGAAATCAAGGAATTCTTACCAAAAATGCTCATATTTGTCGGAAAAATATGGTTGTGACTTGACTGTTATTGTTTTTTGTTTTTTTCCGTTTTCTATATTTTTGTCCCCACCCGAAGTGGAATCCCCTAAAATCACCTCCAAAACAACTCTGCCATTTTGAGATACTTTTTATACAATGAAATTCATAAGAAACCAATCAAAACAAACAAACCTACCATCAACCAACTCATTTTTGGCCATTATTTTCCCAGCGTTTGCTACCACAAATTACATTTTTCATCTTCAATCCCCTACAAGCGGATATGAAAGACAACAAAACCACTCGTCACTGCCATATTAAAATAATTATTGCTACAACTGTGTCTGATACTTCTTGTCTTACAACCACTCGTACTTGACTGTCCAATTCCCATTGGAATTGTCTTGTTGTTATTTCATACACAAACAAGTCTCCAAATTGATTTGGGACCCTACCGAAGCAAGACTGATCCATTGGAACCTCTTTTTACTCCTCTGTCGCTCCTACCCCCGTGACTTGACTGCATGCAGTCATCCAATAGCAATCAAAAGCAATGCTTTGCATTCCTTGAAGTGAACCCTAAACTGACCCTGCAATATTCTATAGTCCAACCCAGTTTCTTTATTCAGACACGAGCATTTCTGAATGAGAATGATGTCTTGATGATCTACTTCAGTCCGTTCATTTCCCCCAAATCCATTAGAAAACTTTAACTTCATGGCATATCAATTTCATGCGACACTTGCGGCCAAACCAAGAAACTGAATTCGTGATATTATCGAGACCGTTTCTTCTCTCTCTCTCTCTCTTTTCTCCACTTAGAATTAGTGGCACAAAGAAAATCTTTCCACTAAATCCATGACAAGAATTGCAAATCTAAAATTTCATTTTTTCCTCTTTCCCCTTGATATAATTCCAGAAGCAACTTAAATGTTGAAACTAAGTCAGAGATTTTTTATGAACATCCAAGTTATAAGCTCTATTTTAGATAGTTTATATCTAGGTTGGCATCAGCATTTACGAATCTCGAATTTTTTGAACGTCCTCAAAACTTCCAAATTAAATCTCCAAAATTCCAAACGCAACCAATTCTCTCGGACAAACAAATCTTGTGATAGTGAAGCTCCAAAGACCTTGACAATGAAAAAAAAAGAAAAATAAGTACCCAAATTGAATTAGGAAAATAATTCTCGGAAAATTCAACCGCCAATCACGTACAACAACACGCCCTGAAACACCTCTAAGTCAACTTTGACAAATAAAAAGATACTCTCCCTTCTCTCTACAACTATTTTCATGACTTTAGAGAGGAGTTTTTTTTCTTGCCGTAAGGAGCGCTGTCTCCAATTTTGCCTCTCAAGTTTACAGTTCTGTCCCCTTGTCACACTTACAGTACATAAGTGTATGTACTCCAGTCAGAAATATTTGAACGAACCCCTCACTCAGATTTTGGTACTTTTGCAACAGAAAGTAAGGCATTCCTAATAAGTGCCTGTTGTAACCTTCCTCATTCCCACCAAAAATTCCACCCAGTTTTTGGAGAAATAGCATGGTAAGAAGTACTCGTAAAACCGCCACTCGAGGGTAAAACGTACCATCTCGAGACAAATTCCTGAACAAAATGCTTCAAGCTCTGACCGACTTTTTCTGGAATCATTCAAAATCCCCGCTCCCACAACGTTCCTCGTATTTTTACCAGTTTTTTTCTCGTAAGCAACCCTCCTAGTATCTTCAAGCAACTCGTCGCAACTTCAAGGCGTTGATGAATCCAATCTAGTGGCAATAACTCGATGATATCAACCCGCAAATGCCCGTCTGTCTCCTGTCTTCTTTTGCAAGGGAAGACAGGGTCTTATTAGTTCAATTGGTGGCGATATCAAATATTGCCTAGTTCTTGATTTGTCTGCGAAGATAAAAAGCGCCACATAAGATACTTTTTTTACACCTCTCTCTATCTCTTGACACCATGATATGAATAACTTACCGTTGTAATGACCTTGCATCTGGATTGCCTCGATGCTCGGTTCATGCAGCACAGCTGGGCAACCCATGGACCCATACTTTCATCCCATTGATTCATCCCGGAAGTGCAAGCAGAATGTATGAGCTCACCGGTCAATCCCTCGGTTTCTTGGGGTCGAATTTTCTACTTTATCAGTATTGCTGCTGTCCAAGGAATGGTTGAACCCAGGATGATAAATGCAAGAAACAAATTTGTACTTCTACATAATACTGTAAATCTTGATGGACACAATAAAATATTTACTATAGAAAAATACACATTTGTATGCCTGATTTTATCTCGTCGTAATTGGCTTTGTCTTCAAACGGTGCAAACCACGGGGTGGGCATACAGAAGATTTTGTTGACAAGTTACAGCTGTCGAATAGCAAAGGTTGGATGTGAAAACTTGATTTATTCCATAGCGCATTGTGCCCAAACAAACAAATACAGTCTGTTCAATGGACTGTACTACCGTTTGTGCAAGGTTGCTGTGGTGGTTTTGGAATATTGCGATTACAGAGAGTGAACATGTTTGGGCACAAGTGACTAATAAACCAAAGGTCAGCCGGGCCCTGAAAATTGTCCGACGAATTGTTATCCGAGTTATCCAAGTCTGGCTGAACATAACCACTCTGGAACTCTGTGGTGCAAACAATCAACTAACAGTTTTGCCAAATGTGAGTCTCGAAGACCGAAAGATGAGTGCTGCTCAACGGATTTTGACACCTCAGAACAACTTGAACGAACTAAGGTTAAGGTTTTTGACATGAAGTAACCATTTTTGTTACAAGGGGAAGCCATGGGGAGTTGGCACTTCTTCTTTTAAACAAGGAGGTCCGAAATAACTGTCTTGTACAACCTTTCATTCATCGTCAAAAAAATCCTGTCTATTTGAAAGAATGTTTCTCTCTGATAAATATGTGTAGGATTGTTGAGAGCTAGTTATCCTTAATCCATGGGACTGCCTTCATTTTTGACCAAATTATTCGTGATTACTGATTAAGTATTACTTGCACCCTCTGATAAGGATGAGAAGGGAAAGAAAGCAAAATTTGAAGTGCATTCAAAGTCAAGGTTATATATTGGCCCTTTTGAGGACTTCATCTTACCTTTAAAATCCCTCTATCAAGACACAATATACAAGCTGACTCAATTTTCTGTCCCAATTGAGTTTCAAAATTAAAAAAAAAAGTTTCAAAAAAGTTTCAAATAATGTTATTTCCGTCAACTCCTAGTGGCCTAAGCGGCCTAAAAACAAGTGTTTCTAGCATCGTTAAGTTGAGCAAACTAAGTCTAAGGACGAAATTAACTCCATACAACTCGCACAAATTTAAGGTCGACGATCCATGAATGAAGGAGAAACAAGAGCCTACCTCTTCCTTCCTCGTCCTCCTCGCATATCTTATTAAATTAATGATAGACCACACTCATAACAAGGGGTGCACTTTTCGTGCAAATAAATAGCCCAAAATGCAAATTAAAGTGCAAAAAAAGTGCAAACATTTTTTGTGAAATACAATGAAATTGGTTGATTGATCTTGTTCATTTGGGAAAACACGAAAATTGTTAAGCCCCTTGGTTGTTCCAAAAATGCTTTGTAAGTCAAAAAAGATCAGAAATGCATTTCTCCCAATATTGGGTCACATAAGTCAGATTTTACAGTATACCAAAATTAGGTCAAATTCATGGTCTTTTAGTACAATCTCAACAGATCTCTTGCTTTTTTTAAAAAAAGGCAGCTGATCATCTGAGAGAACACTCAAGGAATGTTAATGTGGTTTTACTTAGTTTAATTGTAAAAAATAAATATGCAGATACATGCAATGTCTATCTAACCTTTTGACCGTTTGGCTTCTTTTCAATATTCAAGCCAAAGGGTTTTTTACTAAACATAAGGACCATACTTAAAGTTTTTTCAAGTGCTTTTGGTCTTTTTTAGTTTTGATTCAAAGTGGGTAAGTTAATTACTATTATTTTCTATGTTTATTCAACGTTTCTTTCTATGTATTGATTGGTTTGGTTGAGCAGTATTGTTATAAATGTCAAAAAAATTGAATTTTCAGTGATTTAAATTACCAGTCCATAAGGTAAACTATTTACCCCAACAAGTGAGGCCAATTTCAATGTTTGGAACAATCAACAATAAATTAAATTTTTTTAGCCATGCTGGTTTTTTTTTGACGGAAATTTTTTTTAATGGAATTTGGAAAAAAATGCTCATATTTTTGAAATTTCTGCCCAAAAAACAAGACATCAGCAAAAAATCACGTAAAGTGCAAAAACGTGTAAAAACGGCAAAAAGTGCAAATAAAGCAAAAAACCGACCAAACATGTAAAAAAGTGCATTTGCATGAAAAGTGCACCCCTACCCATAACCGACAAGGCCGTTTTATTTGGATGAATACTATTTATGCACCTGAAAAGGAAGGGAGTAATGGTTAAAATCCGGCGGAGGGAGTTTCATTGATTGACGCCCTCGGGTCGTCAATGAACTTGAAACGAGTGATGTCGGATCTTGACCCTTACTCCCTTCCTTTGTGGGTGCATATGGTATTTTGTTGACCAATTTATCCTTTTTGGGACTTCCGTTACAATTTTTCAACCCTGAAAATCAGTTCAACCATGGACATTCGTATTATCGAAATAGCATGCTTTGCCTACTCAATACAATAAAGTAAATTGTAGGGAAATAATATTTTGGACCTGACCTCTTTGGGCTTGGAGGAAGTCTCATAAAAGGAGAAGGTGGTTTTTAGAGCCGTCTTGAATTTACAGATTTGTACTGGACAAAGCAAATTGTTATAAAAGTGTTACGCACTTGAAATTACTTTGAAAATTTTCAGTGTGATTTAACTGTTGTTCTTTCAAAATTTTTGTTAAGATTATTAAATAATGATTTCCGGCATTTTTCCTAAACTTTGTTGCCGCTCTATTACTTTTGTAATTGCACTTCTTTAATTTGTTTAATGAAAATGGTATTAAACTTTCCAGGGAAAAGTGTTGAAAGTATTGCTACAGCTTTTGCTGCTTTTAGAGATGTTTATCTCGACTGAACCTTTCCTTTCAACTTTCTTTAATAATCTGCTTCTCTTCAATACTGTGCTTGCTTGCTTCAAGGAAGGAAACCACTTCCAAAAAATCAGACCTGTTCAAGATACTTTGAAAAAGTATCTAGATAAGATTGTATTTTCCGCAAAGTATCTAGATAAAGAAAGTTTAAGATACGTCTCAAAAAATGTATCTAGACAAAGATACCTCAAGATACTTTCCTGAAAAAGTATCTAGATGAAGATAGTTCAAGATAGCTTCCCGAAAAAACTATCAAGACAAGATACTTCAAGATATTTTTACAAAACGTATCTATACTTCTAGATACTTCTACTAGATACTTCTTCTAGATACTACTACTAGATCTACTTCTAGATATTTTTCTTCATTATGCATAATGTCAAATTATTTGTGCATTATACACGTTGAGACTTGAGAGTGGACGCATTATGCACGTTGAGTGAGGAATCTGAGGATGCATTATCCACTTTGAGATAGGATACATTATGCACATTCGGAGTTCATAATGTAAATTAGATTTCTCCAAACATGCAAATAATTTAACATTATGCATTATGAACAAAAGTATCTAGAAGTATCTTATCTAGATACCTTTTGGGAAAATGCATAATGCATACTAAACAATGCATAATGGATGCTTTAACACAAAAGATTGAGAGAACACATTATCTAGATAAAGATAGTTTGAGATAGTTTTCCAAAAAAAGTATCTAGATTAAGATATTTCAAGATAGTTTGCCGAAAAAAATATCTAGATAAAGATACTTCAACATACTTTTACGAAAAAAGTATCTAGATAAAGATAAAAGATGAACTATCTTTTACCTTTATCTTTTATCTAGATAAGATAATTGAACAGGTCTGATGCCTTAGAGACCAAAATTACCATGTTCATCAAAGGCAAACAAAGCTATTGACAGATTCTTTGGTAGTTTAATCGTTTTGTCCATAATTCAGAAACACCTAGGAGTAGAACCTAGTTGTAGGATGCTACACCTTGTAGAATGTGGCATCCTTTAGGGCACCAATTTCTCAATTTTTATTTATTCCGTTAAAATCGATTGTCTTCGGGAACAAATTGACCTCAACTTCACCTTTCCATTTCATTTATTACTGAACGCATTTCTCATCTCATCCTAACCCAACCTCTTAAAGTGCTGCCATTAATCGATATTTCTCCTTTCCCCGACCTGGCACCTTCGTAGTTAGTGAACTCATTCACGCCCATAACCTAGTCTTTCTAAACGTTTCTTAGCATTCAAATGCATAAAATAATTTGTTTTGAAGTTCTTTTGTTTGCTTCAAAAGCATCGACTGAGCTTGAACACCGTGCATTGTAGTACAAAGGCTGTGCGCCCTCAAAGGCCTGCCTGTTTGAACAACATACAGGCCTGCATGTTTGATATGATGTCTAGCTGGCTGTTACGTCAGAGAGGCGAATGACTGGGTTATTCAACGCTGATGTGTGACCTTTTGGGTGGCAAATTGTACCTTCTATCAATACAATATCCGATGCAAACTGGATTCAAATTTCATGTGTTACACACATGAATCGGCATAATCCGACCATAACGGTCATGTTGCCAGGAAGGATCGATTTTTTGGGTGTTTGCTTTGGTTCTAACTGGTCACTACTGTCATTGAAAAGCAGACGAAAATATAGCAAATGTCTGCGCTTGAGCTAGGCCTGAAAATGATAAGTTCCGTCAGGACTTTTAATCGTTTCCTGTGTTGTTAGTCATGTTGTGAATGAACACACCAAGTTATTGAGCCATGGCAATCGATTGATCGGTAAGATTTCTTGTTTTTGGGGTTAACTTTTGGGTTGTGGCAATTACTCAAATTATGAGCTAGAGGATACTGTAAGTATCTTTATTGTTGTTTCAATGAGTGAGCATCGTATCAAAAGAAAAAAGGATTTGATCCATCTCCCATTTACTGCAGATGCATTGCGAAATATTCGTAAATGGTTATTTGCAAGTTAAGATACATAACCACTTATCAAATCAAATAGAAAGGATCTATAATTTTGAACTTGCATAGAGAAAGCAAATTTAAAGCTTATACCTGGAAAGTGTAACCATGTTTTTTTCGGTACGGTATTAACACTGCCAACATGCCATTTTCAAGCAATTTGACACTTTGGTGTACTTTATGTACAATACCCGAATAAAATTCAATCAATGAGTGAAGGCGCAGAACTCAGCTCGAAAAATACTGTTACAGGTGAATTTGACCCACGTGTCAAAACACTGCTTTGCGAAAGTACTAAAGAAAAGGCTTTTGATGCCATATGATGCCCAATGGGTGGTTTTCTTTACTATTCTTATCAGGGCAGTTAACGAAATTACAAGTAACGAAAGTAAAGTAATTTGTTCCTTTTTCGAAAAAGAAACTGAAATACCATTACATTTCAAAAATGCTGTAATTGTAACGGCTCAGAAACCCATAAAAGTACTCGTTACCCGTTCCTTTTCCCATTGCACTAGTTTTGGTTATATGGACTTATGGTCCATATTGGTTATATGAATTTACGGTGGACTTTAACGAGCAACTTTTAACAAACTTCGAACTCGCATGTAAAAATTCCGTTTCACTTTTTTGCCAAACCTCATTCCACGAAGTGGACGCCGATCGTCTAGTCACTATGGTGCTTAAAAAAATCCTCGCGAATTTCGCCCTTTTATTTTCGGCTCATTCATCAAAATGCATTGGTTTTGCTTTGATTTCCCACATAATTGTTCCTGCTGGATTTAAGATAGGAGTTTTTTTTTTTAATTTGGGCCAACATTTGGCTAACTTTTTCCTTTCCAAGCGTGTTTTGAAAAATGGACATTGTCAGTCCGGCCTATAATGGCAATTTATCCTTCATTGGATGCATAAGAGCTTGGACTATTTCTATTATTAACATACAATTTTCAAACCAATGTCCACATCAAGTTTCGCAAATTTCCTACGACATCTTACGTGTCTTCATCATTTAATATTACCTCAGTCAGAGAAAATTGGGACCAAAATATGAGCCAAAATATAAGTCTGCACGGTGTTCCGATTGGCTTTTTAGGTTTGAATCAAAATACCCAAAGAAATCATGGCACTTTTTGGACCCACAATTTAATGGGGAACAACTTTACTTTTATTGTGTTATGTAAGTTTAGGCCCAGGGAAAAGGTTATATACCTAAAAACCTACTAAATATAACATTTAAAAAAACTATTTCACCCAAATTTAGAGACCATTTAGCTACCTTATGAACTCAAATTGGATAAAAATTCATTCAACAACAGCTGAGTTACTTGACTTTGAATGGTCCATTTTTGACCCCAAAAGGCCGAAAAACGCTAGTTATATGAAAAAACAAATTCCCAAAGATTTCAAATAGCTTTTCAATATCGCAAAAATAAATGAAACTTTTCGAGTTTTCGAGCTTATGTCAAAATAGCTCAGAATAATATAAAATATCACTTAAAAGGCACTTACAGTACATTTTGCGATAAAAAATCTTTTGCAGCAATTTTGGCAAAACACACATCATAGCGTACTCTAAATAGTGATGAAATATGCTTGCCAAAAATCTTGTTTAAGTGCATTTTAAGTGATATTTTATATTATTCTGAGATATTTTGACGTAAGCTCGAAAGCTCGAAAACTCGAAAAATTTCATTTATTTTTGCGATATTGAAAATCTATATGAAATCTTTGGGATTTTTTTTCATAACTGTAGCGTTTTTCGGCCTTCTGGTGTCAAAAATGGGCCATTCAAAGTCAAATAACTCAGCTGTTGTTGAATGAACTTTTATTCAATTTGAATTCGTAAGGTAACTAAATGGTCCCTAAATGGGTGAAATAGTTTATTAAAAAAATGTTATAATTAATAGGTTTTTAGGAATATAACTTTTTCCCTGGGCCTAAACTTACATAATACAATAAAAGTAAAGTTGTTCCCCATTAAATTGTGGGTTCAAAAAGTGCCATGATTTCTTTGGGTATTTTGATTCAAACCTACGTAAAAAGCCATTCGGAACACCGTGTCTGGTAATCCGGCCATTTTGCAATGAAATCACAAGGTTTTTAAGACTTCAAAAAATATCAATTATGTTTTGAATGGTAGTGTCTTTTAAATTTTTTTTATATCTTTCAGAATTTTTTATCAATTGATAATTTTTAGAAAATGAAAAAATCAAATCCAACCTTCAATTATCAGACACTCGATACAAAAACTCACAAACGTAAAAACTAAACATCAAAGAAATACATTAAGGAGAAAGTATCGTAGTCAAAAACTAAATTATTGAGATTGAAATGTCTAAAATCGGACCTTTAATCACTTTCAAATCATTTTACATCAAATTGCATAATAAAATTGCAAAAAAATGCCCACTCTTGAAAAAGCAATTTCTGAAACACATCACTTTTCTGTTTTTCGGTGAACCCAGATTGCAAACTCCCGTGAAAAAGCTATAAAAGCTAAGAGAGGATTTTGGGGCTGCCCAAAAAGGTGCTAGAAATCTGGACTTCAGAGCTTTTTGTTTTGATTGGATTTTGAACCCATATTTTTTCTGTTTTGAAGGGATTGTTTGAAGGGAATGATAATGTTTGAAATACTTCTCACATTTAAGCTTCCACTAACGTCGATTGGCATAGTACCAAGATTGACCAATGATATGAAAACAGGAATGAATAAGAAAGGAAATTTCAAGTACTTTAAGTGCCCCCAAACTTGGGCAAAACATCATTTACTAAAAGCTTAAAAAGACAAGGCCACCAATTCGATTTCATTGAATAATATTAAGTTGTGATACGGACAAATTTGACTGGCAAGTAGGTACACAATGATAGAAAATTCACTTTCGTTTGGAGTATCAAACTACTTTTCCTTTCATTATTCTTCCTTCGTTTCTTACAAAGTTTTCTTAGAAATAGATATCACCGATGGTAACGGTGCTAAACATTTTTCCTGAAGAAGTAAATCATAAATCGTAACAAAAATAATGAATTTTCACTCAACGTAACGACAAAGTCTGAAAACAACCTTTATCCTAAATCCTGTTGTCAGTCAGTTTCTTTAATTACATAAATTGTAGATCTCTGACGTTCTTTTTTGTTCTCGAATCATGAACCATGAATAATTTAGGTATGGTATCCAGATAAACGTCACGGAAAAGAGTGACTTGCCAGTTGTCTGGTTGTACTTCTCAGACCTTTGCTTTTACTTGGAAACAAGACTTCCCCAACCACCCACGTGTGTTCCGACAAAGCGAAAAGGATTAAGATTTGTAATAACAAGAGTATAATGACAACATCAACAAACCTAAACGCATAAAAAAGTAAACGCATAAAAAAGTCTACGAATAGCTAAATATTGATTAAGCATTTGCGAATTATCCATTTCGCAACTCGTTGGCAAGAGCGGCGAGAAAAAGAACCAGAAACATTTTATCAGCAAGCGCAGGCTCATCATTTGAATTTGAAAGAGAGAGAGAGAGTTGCTATGACATTTCAAATCCCTCAGTTTCACAGCTCCCGTGGTATCCTTAACAATAATTTACCAACCTTCTGTTATGATCAGAATTAAAGTCCAGGTATGATAACATAATTCGTTCGTACCGTTTTATTTACCGGGACGAAATGAGTGTCGTTTTATAAATTCTTAGAAAGGTTAGGGCCTTAAATGTTTCATACTTGCATTATTGTCATCCATACTTCCAATCATACTTTTCGGTTACATAGTTATGTTCTTCAGGAATAGTATGGAAACAATATGCTGACAGATTTATACTTATGTATACTTTTACATTTGGATAGCCTAAATGTATGTTGAACTCCACTCGAGTGTGACTTACTTCTCTGCATTTATTTCTCTAGAGAATTAAGAGCATCTTCGTCTTTGAGATTGATCAATTCAAAATATCGAGATTTGAACAAGCTTCTTGGTAACGAACCCAAAAACAGGGTAACAAAAAATTCTGATAAGAAATGATAGGAACAAAAAAAAGCTTGCCTTAACGCGTTTCAATTTGGCTGCTCTCCACGCTCTTGGCCAGTGTCGTTTGTCAAAAAGGAGGAAGCAACTGCCGATTGATGGGTTGTTTACGTTATTCATAATCAACATTCATTGACTTCCCTACAAAAATATGTTAGTCCAAGGGTGGATTTCATAAGTACTATGCTCATCAACATTAACAGTTTAAGAACCCTTATTTAGTTTAGGTCAGACAAACCGGTTGAATTACAAAGCTTTGATGCATTCCTCAAGTCAGGGAGTTTAATCCCTAATCATATTAGTGAGCACAAGATTGCCTATAAGTGTTTCTAATAGATGTCGAATCCTTTGTCGATTTCAAGTTTGATGAGAAATCAAGCTGAAGATCTGTAGGAAACCGTAGGGACAGCAGAGTTTGTTTTACGACAGCATCTTGTCCAGCCTTAGAATTGGAGGTCAGACGTTGCTACTTCCATAGATGGATGGATAGAGATCATGATGTGTCCTGAGTGCAACACCGACAACTCCAACTTCGTCAAGGAACTCGTTTGAAGTCAGTGACACTTGTGACTTGGAAGTGCTCACATGGCCATTCCCATCGGCATCTCTATCCTTCTTCTCATTCATTGATCATCGTTGTTTTCCACGTTTTAAAGACCCTCTGTGTGACTCTCGCTTGATGTTCTTCACTTCTAGCCCCAAGAATGGCAAACCAAAGAGAGTGATTCCAAGTGTGATATTCAACCATCCCAAAGAGACGATCCTCAAATCGATGTCAGAGCCACCAAGTCGTCAGTGAAAACTTGCGGGCCAATTATCAACCAATCCGAAATGAATTTCCTTCTCCAATTGAGGCTTCTCATCTGGAAGAACCTCATCCTACGCAAACGGAGCTGGGTGAGCATTGACTTTTGCATAAGCGATTATTGATCCTGACCCTGACCTTGAACTGAACGATTCAAATAGATGAGTTTATCTATCTATCTGTCTATCGTTCAAGTTGTCATCACCTTTTTTCTAGAGAGTTTTTATTTAAAAGAGAAATAATCTCATTATGAAGTTGTACGCAAAAAAATGTGGAAGTTGTACTCAATCCCGATAATCCGTTTTGAGCTTCCACTACAAACTATACTGAAAAAATAAGGGTTCAAAGAGTTCAAAAAATGGTCGTTAATCTGAATGGTAAATGTTTAAAAAGCTTGCTTCCGATTAAACGTCAAAATTGAGACGTTGGCTTGTTTTCAAATTATTGTCTTATAATGGAAGTTAATACTAATGCTTAGGCAAGTAATCTTTTAACTTCACTTCGAGTATCTGACCATGATTTGTGAGGTAAGGTATTAAAAGCCATGTATACGAACTAGAAAGTTAAAAGATCTTGAGCAAAAAAATAAATGAAGAAATGATGAATCCAGTCCTTCAAATGTATCTTATGAATGACTTATTCATTGACTATGCACAAACGTTTTGAAAGCCGGGCAAAAACTTGAATTAAAGTTCAATACTTGTGGAAAATTCCAGTTGAGCAATATATGTTGCGTATTTTAGGTTCGCTTGCTCATCGAAGTTCTTTGGCCGTTGTTTCTATTCATGATCCTCGTTTTGGTGCGATTGAGAGGATTACGGAAATACCATCACCAATGTAAGGCTCCTATCAAAGGCTCCAAAACATGCCTTGTAATATGGGACCAATTGTTTTTTTCGTAATTTTATCCCACAGGTTATTTTGACGAAAAGGCCATGCCTTCGGCAGGTCTTATGAGTTTCGCTCAAAGCTTCATTTGCACCTTCAATAACACGTGTCACATGGAAAATCGAGATGATTATACCCAAATCCAAACTTACAATGACTCTTTGTGAGTAAACAAGCCAGCCTGAAATTTTAACTTTTACTCTATGAATTGTTTAAAATTGTTTTCAGTATATCAGAACTTGTGAGAGACGTGGAGGTGGCTTTGCAAAGAAATTTTGACGAGGAACGTGTCGTTGCAGTGAGCGAGATCATCAAGGACCTTTACACTATTCAACAGTTGGGGGTGAAAGTGGGAAACTCGTTCAATAATGGGGAAGGTGTTCCAGGTAAACTTAATATAGATGGAGCTAAAATAGTGAAACATTTCATTCTTTGTCGTAAATTAGAATTGATTTGAGGGAGTTAAACGGAATTCACAGGCTCATTTTCGTGGGCAAACAAAACAGTTAAAAAGCATGCTTTTCTTTCATCCATACCAGGATTTGGAATTGGTAAGCTTCGGTCTACTACATTTTATCCAACCACCTAGAATCCTAGCAAGGTCAGTTTGATAGTTTTATCAACACAACTCCATTCTCTATTATTTGTTAGGTCTTACTGTGGATCAAGTGAGTCAACTCATTAAGGATCCCAATGCCTTTGTCTTTGGGTTGCTTTCATGGGCCAACGAAAAGAACATCCCCCTCCAACCGAAGGTCATCCAAGGCCTCATGGCTGCCACGTTAAGGCCAGAAAACGTCTCGCCAACAGAACTAATCAATATGGTCACAGATCCAAGGACCGCGATATGCGATCCCGAACTCGTGAGTCGATTCATCGACGCCAAGAACTTGACCAATGAAGAAGTTCGGGTGAGTTTGGCATTGGCAACAATTCCAGACATGGTTCATTTATATGTCTGACACAATTGGATGTCAATTACTGTGAACTGAGATTGAATGAAATCGCTGAATCGTCGATTCTTTTTTGTTGTCATCCAGGAGAGCTTGAGACCGTTTTGCAATCTTAGTGTTGAAGATGCTTTGGAACTTTTGAATTTAGTTCAAGAGAACATTGATTGGACCCAGGTTCAAGACGAGGTGAGTCTATGGTTCCAAGGTCCAAAACTTAAAATCTTTTGGTTTACTTGGATGATTCTATTTAGGTGGATGAGTTTGCAATTGGCAATGCCAACGGACAACTCCATTTCAACGATTGGAAGCTCCTCATTCAAGTCAGTGAAGATGTCAGACGGGATTTGCTTGAAAAAGAGTCAATTAAAAAGGTCATCGGGTGAGTCTTGAAACATAAATAAAGTACATTTTCTTAGATGAGTTTTAACGATTTCATCTTTAATAGCGATGTCTCCAACTTTATGAAGGAGCTCACCGATCAAATGACAATGGAAGTGAACAACGAAACCTTGAGCAACAACTCTTTATTCACACGAAACATCTCGGAAAGTGGAAGATTGGCCTTTGCTGCCTTTCAACGTGTGGTTTGTGGTCGAAACATGTCCTCAGACCAACTTTTCAGTGATGGAGGGGCTGCGACAAGGTTAGTTGCGACATCTGACCATAAGTAAATCAATGCAGAATTTTAAGATGATTTCTATCCTCAGGTTCGACCAACTCCGTGATCAATTGAAGGAGAAGGATGAAGAAGTATTTTACTTGTATGACAACTCAACCAGTAAGGAATGTAACGATTTTATGAAGACCATGGAGGAAAATCGCCTCACCGGGTTTTTATGGGATCAAATGAAACCGTTCATACGAGGGAAAATCTTGTTTAGTCCGGACACGCCCGCTACCCGGAAATTGATGTCGTTGGTCAATGCCACGTTCAGTCCAATTGAGGATGTCCGAAGAGTCACTCAAATGTGGATCGACACTTACTCTGACCGAGTCCGAGGATTCTTTTTGGACAAAGAAAACCAAGAGTTTCTTAAGGTAGGACTGTCTATTTGACAGATTAATTAGAGAAGTCAAGTTCAATCAGCATTAAACTATTAGGAACAATTTACATCGGAGGAGCCTGGAAGTTTGCTTGATCGAGTATTGAACAATAATATCACCATCGCTTTAAACCAAGAAGGCACATCGGAACTTGTGGACCCAGAGGAGCTCAAACTGACCCTTCAAGAATATTTCTCTGGCAATTACTCGGAACGATGGGAAGAGACCTTCGACACGATCGATCGGGTAGCCAAAAATGTCAGCACATACCTTTCGTGCTTCGATTTCAACAAGTTCGTTGGGTTCAATTCCGAGCACGAGTTGGAAAAAGAAGGCATTAATCTGATTGGTGACAATAAACTATGGGCTGGTATTGTGTTCCCTGATTTTCCCATTTCAACCGACTCTGAGAACTTTCCGAAATTCATCAAGTACAAGATCCGCATGGATTCGGACAAAGTGGATACAACTCGATACATCGAAGACCGATTAGCTCGACCCGGACCTCGGAGACGCCCGGGAATCGATCTCAAGTATCTTTATTTCGGGTTTGCTTACCTCCAAGATATGATGGAACATTCGATCATCTCAGTTCAAAGTGGTCGGAACAAATCTGAATTGCCCGGGATCACATTGCAGCAAATGCCGTACCCTTGCTACATTGAAGACCGCTTCGTGATTGCCATTGCTCGAACCTTCCCTCTATTCATGACCTTGGCTTGGGTTTATTCCGCCTCCATGATCATTAAATCTATTGTCTACGAGAAGGAACAACGACTAAAAGAAACGATGAGGGTCATGGGCTTGGGCAATGCGGTTCATTGGGTATCCTGGTTTGTCGACAGCTTTCTCATCATGTGTTTCTCAGCTTGTCTCCTGACCTTGATTCTCAAAGTAAGTTCTGGTGAAGTTTTGATCAATCAAGCACCTTTGGAACGCTCGTTTTTATTTGAATTGCAGTATGGAGACATCTTGTCGAAATCAGATCCAACCGTGATTTTGGCATTCATGCTTTCCTACACAATATCCACCATTATGCTCTGTTTTTTCATCACAACCTTTTTCTCAAGAGCAAATGTGGCTGCTGCAGCCGGGGGCATCATCTTCTTTTGCTTCTATCTCCCCTATTCCTTCTTGGTGGTCTGGGAGGAATTTCTCAATCCGAACTTCAAAATCGCTTCCGTGAGAATAAATAGCATCAAGTATCATTAGGTTAAATTTGACTTTATCCAAAAGCCTAACCATCTTTCCAGTGCTTGATTAGTAATATTGCCTTTGGCTTTGGTTGCGCATACTTCTCACATTATGAAGAGTCTGGAATCGGTGCTCAATGGGATAACATTTGGACTAGCCCTCTTCTCGAGGACAAGTTTTCTATGGGTGGAGCCATGTTAATGCTCCTCTTGGACTCGGTAATCTACGGATTCATGACCTGGTATACCGAAGCCGTTTTCCCAGGTCAATATGGAGTGCCGAAACCGTGGTACTTCTTCCTAACCAAAAGCTACTGGATCGAAGATGCGTTAAGTTCATTGAATGATACCTCTTCGCTCAATGGAAGTCTATCCGATGCTGAATTGGGAGAGCACAGCAAGAACATCGAAGTTGAACCCAAACATCTGCCTTTGGGCGTGTCGGTCAAGCACTTATCAAAGGTTTATGCCAATGGAAAAGTGGCAGTGGAAGACTTGAGTTTGAACTTTTACGAAGGTCAAATCACATCGTTCTTGGGACACAACGGTGCTGGCAAAACGACAACAATGTAAGTCTTTTACTTATAAAACAAGAAGAGAAAGTGAGTATGCTAATTTTTTTTAAGCTCTATCTTGACTGGATTGTTTCCTCCTTCGGCTGGAACGGCATTCATCAACGGCATGGACATTCGAAAAGACATGGACTCGATTAGGAAATCGTTGGGAACTTGTCCGCAGCACAACGTCCTTTTTGATCAGTGAGTGCATCTCATCATCCTTCAGGATTGATTCAATCAGATGTTGAAAGTCTCATTATTTCTATTAGTTTGACGGTATTTGAGCATTTGTGGTTTTACGCTCGAATCAAGGGGCGTGATCCCGAAGATATCTACAAAGAAGCCGACAACATGATCAAGGATCTTGCTCTTCCCCATAAACGTGATGAGCTTTCGATCAATTTGTCTGGAGGCATGCAACGCAAGCTTAGCATTGCATCGGCATTTGTTGGAGGATCCAAGTGAGAGATCTAAAAAATGATTTTAAAAATTCCTTTTTAAAGGGTATTTGATGTCTTTTGAAAAGAGTGGTGGTGTTGGATGAACCAACGGCTGGAGTGGATCCATATTCAAGACGAGCCATTTGGGATCTGCTCATCAAATACAAGGAAAATCGAACAATCATCTTGACCACCCACTTCATGGACGAGGCCGACCTTCTCGGTGACCGAATTGCCATCATCAATAATGGAAAACTAATTTGCTTTGGCTCTTCGCTCTTCCTTCGCGCCAAGTTTGGCAACGGATACTACTTGACTTTGGTCCGAGACGACAATACTGATGACGACGAAGAGGAAAGAGTGGAGCCTCTTTTAGAACTTGAGGAGCCTGAAGTAAGAGAATCTTAACCATTTGGGATTGATCGAATGAGTTAGAGATCATTTCAAACATTTTCTTTTCAGGGCGCAAGTCTAAAGACCAACAATGGAGACCTTCTGATGATTGATAACGATGACGAGCATCCTGCAGATGAACATGATGAGGATGAAGGCGACGACGATGTTACCGTTCAAATTCATGATCTTAATGAGGTCCGAATGCGTCGAAGACCCAATCCATCATCAGGATCGGAGAGTATTGAGAATGACATCATCATCGACGACGAGGGCGTGTCAGATATTCATAGGGTTAATGGGATCATCATCAACCCGTCCAAGGCCAATGAATATGCCTACAACTATCCACACACAAAATTTATCCAGAAATGGGTGCCCAACGCCCGGTTATTGGAGCAAATTGGGTCCGAGATCATCTATATCCTTCCCACAAACGACCCTCGGGTTGTCAAGAAATTTGACAGACTCTTCACTGAACTGGATCGCTACATGCCAAAGTTAAAAATCAAGAGTTATGGTCTCTCAGATACAACTCTGGAGGAGGTCGGTAGATTTTCCAACAAAAGTAACTCAAGAAAGTGAAATTTATTTTCACAATTCTTTTTTAGATCTTCCTCAAAGTCGCAAGTAACGGGAACGATGGCGAAATTGTCAGACATTTAGATGAGAATTCAACCGATGTCGGAATGGTGGCCAATAGAGTTCGGTCCGCATCGGAAAGCTCCGGGATTCGCCATTTCTTCAGCAACAAAAAGAAACAACACGCCGCTTTATCCGAAGAAGGAGCCAATCAAACGACAAGTCCGAGTAAGTATCACAATGATCCTACGTTTACAGACATTCCACGAACATCAAGTGCACTCTCGTTATGATATTTCCAGCATTTTCTAAAAATTCCAAAGTGACTCTCAATGGCGTGTGTAAGTGCGAATGATTCTAAAACGTAGTTGGTGAAGGATATGCATACTTGGTGTCCTATTTTAGTTTCTATAAGAACCGTCTTCGCTTGATGCCTGAATCCTACCTAATGTCTATTTTGCCTCACGTTTCCGTTCCACATTTAGATGCCAATCCGATCTATCAGATGTCTCAATTATTCTGTAAAAGTAATGGTAAAGCGGAATGCTCAAACATTTGGGGGACCAAAGTGGGAAATTACGAACCTGATGGTAAAAGTTCTTTTTTGTTGAATGTCTTTGATTCGTGCTTTTAACGACACATCACTTTGCACTTCATCAGTCATTCTGAAAGATCTCGCTGGTTTAGTTCTTGTTAAACTTGTCATTGTTACTCATCAGGTGAGATTTAACCGTCGCACTTAGTACTCACTCTTTTTAGATAGACTCTCGTTCCATCTCCTCAATACTTCTTCCTGTTTCATCAATGAATTTACCTTGATGTTCACATTTGATCATGTTCTTTAGATGAAGCAGTCTCACAAGCTGACGAACCACGAGTTGATTCAGCGCCCAAACCAAAAATGCAAAACCCAGTGAAACCTCCAGACAATGATGGACCCACAACACTCTTTTGGAAACACATCAAGGCTTTGGAAATCAAACGATTCCACCACTCGAAACGGAACAAGAAAGGCATGCTTTGCGAGGTGAATCAGTTTTGCTTTCCGTATCAGGGTGACCGAATGTTGATTGTTTTCATGCGTTTGTACATAGGTAATCCTTCCCGCCGCATTTGTGTGCTTGGCCATGCTTTTTACATTGGTATTACCGCCTTTGGAGGAACAAAAACCCTTGGAGATCCACCCGTGGATCTATCCATCATCCGGTGAATACTCTCTACAGACATTCTATTCAAACTCACATCCCAGGGGTGATTGGCCCCGACGATATGAACAGCAATTGCTCTCGAAAACGGGCATGGGCATCAAATGCGTTGTCACAAACGATATGGAAAGTTTTGAAGATAAGACTTGTTTAGAGTCTGGTCCAGATTTGTCAAACTTCACCTATGCTCCGGGTGTGTTGGAAAACATTGAACTAAAGGAATGTTCTTGTGCCATTGGGACCCAACAATGCCCGGCAAATGCAGCAGGGATTCCTCCTCCATCTGTGATTATGCCATCATTTGACGTGCTTTATAACCTTACGGGAAGAAATGTTAGCGACTACCTCATGAAAACTAGAGTTCAATCATATAAACGACGTTATGGCGGGCTTGAATTTGGGGTGAGGAACCCTTTGGTTAACCGGAACATCACCCAACTTGAAGAAATCACCGATAGATGGCTAGCCGTAAGTGTTCCATTTATTTCCTTAACTTTGTTCTCTAAACTTTTGCTCGCTTTAATTAAGGCAACCAACAATGGCGAGTCAAGATTAAACCCTACAGTCCGTGATGTCGTTTTTGGTAACCTCGAAGATACTGCCCTGAGTTCAAGTCAATTCGACAATGTCCGGATTTGGTTCAATAACAAGGGTTGGGCAGCATCTGTGGCTTACATGAATTCGGCAAACAATATCATTTTAAGGTAAGAAGAAGGAATGCATTTCATAAATATTTTGAGACAATTCATTTTAAAAATATATGGATTTCACTCTCGAATTGGCTTTTGGTAAAGAGGTCTTTTCATGTGATTTCAAACATTCTTGCCAGTTTTCCGCAGTGCCCGTAATGCACATTTAGCGGCCGTGCATTTGGCAATTCTATAATTTCGACCAATGCCCTTGAATACACCTTTGCCGAACAGATCCACAGTGACTCGAACTCGACGACCATCGGAAAGCTTCTCAGGTTTTCCAAATTTAGCAGTTTCAGGCTCGAGCTCGAGCAATTCTCGAATAGGCGATTTCGGAATGTGAGAACTGAACCGCTTGATCTCTTCTCCCATCATGCGAAAGTACACCTTCCACACCGTGTCGAGACTAAAACCACTGTCAAGATAGATGGCACCAGCAATGGACTCGAAGACATCGCCCAGAGCTTTGGGTACCTCGACATCCTCAACCTCTCCCAAAAATCCGTCTTCTCGCCAAAATCCAGAGCCCGAAGATAATCCTTCGCCTCCGAGATAAAAGTCATCTGCAATTTGGAACTTATTCTCCTCCTGGATCTTGACAAATCGCTGGCAGATGGTTTGAAGGCCTGGTGAGAGATGCAACAGGAACTTGTGGAAATCGTGCTTCACAGCCAAGGTGGCAAAAATGGTGTTGTTCACGAGTGCGGATCGGAGATCGGTCAATGCACCTGGTGAATGCTTGTGAGGGTCTTCATAAAGGTGCCGAGTGATTAGGTAATCTAGAACGGCGTCTCCCAAGAACTCTAGACGTTGATAGCAGTCAGTGAATCGATTCGGATAGTAAGATGTGTGAGTGAAGGCTTGAAGGAGGTAGCCTTTGTCCCTAAATATGTAGCCAATATTCTTCTCGAATTGATCGAAACCTCGTAGGAAATGATCAAGATGACGCTCAGCTTCCGGAAGAACTGATCGGTACGAACAAAGGGAGCCAAAGTTTTCGTTGATCTTAATGTCCATTCCCAGCCAAGACATGAAATTTAAGGCTCCCTTTTTGCCACCCGATATTAGATACGCTCCTATTAAAGCTTCAACACAATCTGCAATACTCTTGTCAGGAATGCTTTGCTGAGTCAAGAGGTTGTAGGGAACAAACGACCTCAATTCTTCCGGTTTACTTGAAGGCTTTGCTTCCGGTTGTTCGCCTTCATTGCTATTCTCCACAAGATCTCGAGTACGTTCTTTGATAATGGCATAGATGTCTGCTTCAGATTTGAGCTTGGACACATCCGGAAGATTGGCGCTGTTCCACTGGCTACTTGGTATACCAGATTCTATGAGAGCCTTCTCCAAGTCCTTGGGAACATAGTATCCGGGAGGTAGCCAGTTATCATGTGGCTCAAATTTGGTGGCAATCATACACTCACCCAAGCCTTTATCACGACCAAGCCTATATAAGTAAAAATTACTCACTTGTTTGGATCTTAAATGACTCAATCGGCCCTCAGGTGTATCTGGGTAAGCCAAGAAAAGTGCAGAGGTTACGGCGTACTTTAAGAAAGAATCCCCAATAGTTTCCAACCGTTCGAGGTTGATGGCATCATTGGCATTGGACATGGTAAGGGCTTGCAAGATTAGGCTTGGAGGCGGGCCAGGATGAGTATCAAGACTAGGCTGATTATCAAAGCTGAAACCAAGGGGTTTATCACTCTCCCAAGGGACTAGTCCGGGTTTCAGTGTTCCTGAAGGCTCCTCGACCACACTGGGAAGATTGGTTGGCAGAAGTTTAGCTTCTATCACTTTGGAAAGCTTGGAAAAGACATCAGGAGTTTCGATTGAAGCCACCTTTTCTGAGCTCTCAGGTGTGTCTTCCTCCTTATTTGCCCCATTCAGCTCCAAATTTATGGGCATGTCAACTGTGGTGACCTGCACTTTCTGACTACTGATTTGATCACATGGCGCAGCTTGTTCATTCCAAATCCATGGCTCTGAGGCGACCAACTCTTTCTCTTCCAACCTAAATTTATCCAGGGTTTCTCTACGTTTTTTTTCTTCAGCGACATCTTCAATTGCTTCGGCCAAATTGTTTCCCCGGAACTCGATTTTGACGTTGCCATCTTCTTCAGTGACATAGTTCTTGTTATCTTCAAAGTCCTCATCGTCTGTATCAGAGCACGAAAGCCCGTCAGAATCATCCATTAAGCCTGGAATGTTGATATTCGGGTTCGAGAAAAACGTGGGCGATCCCACTCGAAAGTGGCGTTGTTCGATACCCGTTCCCCAATCTTTGCCACCAGTGGACGATAAACTTGGGAATAAATCATTGCTTAGGAATGTCAGATTGTCAGGCAAAGCTTCTGTGGGGTCAAAGATGTCACTTAAACTATCTTCATCGTCGCTATCGCTTGTTGCTTTGCTCTTAGGTTTGGACTGGTTGTTCTTTTGAGCCCTCTCTTCTTTCAAGTTCTTGGCTGCCATTTCGTTGGACCATGTTCCAATTTCAAGAGATTTTTGTTTTAATTTTTGATCTTCTTCAATCAATTTGGAAAGCAACACATCATTGAGTTTGCCTAGCTTATCTCCGGATTCTTCTCCTTCTTCACCTTCTTCGTCGAATATCTCTGTGATATCGGCTCGGTTTTCATGGTTGATTGAGGACTTTCGTATTCTTTCCTTGATTTTTTTGACCTTCATATTATTGAAAGTCGGCTGATCAAGTGGCCCACTTTTCATCACATCAGCCAAAGTCCAGCCAAAGTCCAACGGTTCCCATCGGAAACGCGGATCTAATTCAGCGGTACCCATTTTGGTATCGACACAAATTTTGGCTCTTAAAGCATCTGCATTCAAAAGCGAATTCAAACGGTAGAAAATGCAAGGGAGAGCCACCATCTGTCTCCATAATGATGCGCGGAATGGATGAATGGAGCAAAGCTCAGGAACAAGGATTTGTTTTTGTTCCAAATTATCTCTCTTGTTGCGTTTGGTTTCCTCGCTACTTGTGGGCAAAGCAATGCCTTTTCGATTCACATATCTCGGAGTTAGAAAGTTCAGCCTAGCCGAGGTGTGATCCACATCCAAAAGTGGTTGATCCGGGTTACTAATGGCGATGTGGTACTTGCTTTTGTAATACTTTTCAAATGTTTCGAAACCTTGACCGGGAAAGTCAGATTGTGGGCTGAGATGTGAGCATATCTCGGCCACGTAAAAGTATTGTGGTTGATCTTGATTGCGATACCATGGCATGACAACAGCATCAATGAAGTCATTGGCACCAAACTCGAACTTTTCTCCCTCGTCAATGTTGTACTTTTTGGGCTCGGCTTTGTTGGAACAAAATTCTTGGATCGTTTCGAGGAACTTCCAATCCACAACTTTGGTAACGGTCCCCTCTGAGGTTTGTTTTTTGAGCGGAACGATCAGAATGTTGGATTCTGCACGATCCAAATCAAATGCCATAGGATACTTTTCCAATCGTAGTACTTTTGAGAAAGTAAAATGATGAAAAGTATCCAGGAAATTTCTTTGCACTTGGTCGATTTGGAAGTCCCTCTGAACTAAGGACAGAGTGACAATGACCTCTCCAGATCTGGTATAGATTGGAAATGGACATGTTGGAGGAAGGATCTTTCCACTGAAGAAGCCAAAGCTTTGCTTGGCTCTCTCAGGAGAAAAAAGTTTCCGCCCCCTTGTATTCTGATCTTCTGGAATGGGACATTGGAGAACGAGATCCAACGAGTACAAATGGCACGTTTCCGTTGAACGTTGCAAGGTTAAAGCTGGAGAAGTGGTCTTGTAGTAGTAATGACGTTGCTTTTGGGGACCTGGACGATTACCCGGTTGAGGGGTCAAACTTTGAAGGGATTGGTATTGCTTCAGAAGGACATCCTTTCCCATTGGGAAAAGGTTTTCATCCAACTCTTGAGATTCATACAACTTTTGGCAAACCTTCAATGCTGCAGAATTCAAGGCCAGATTGGGATTCGGCATTAGTGAACCGTAAATTGGCTCTCGAATGGGACTATTAATTGGCAGTAGTAGCCCCGTGAGAAAGAGATTATCTTGTGCTGTGGTGTAACTGATTGGAGTCAGTCTTGTGAATGTATCACTTGGTAACTTGGCACAAAAGCGGTTCAAGCACCACAAAGCCTTTTGCAATTTGAGTTCAGTTGCACAAGTTTTCAAACTGTCATATTGGGACCCAAATGAACCAATGGAAGCAGCTTCCATTTGATGAAATAGAGAGCGCGATGTCAGATCCTTTTCAGTGGCTTCATATAAATCCAATTTCTCGAGGGATTGCTCAGATTCGTGACAAGATGATAGTATTAGAAATAGGGACTCGGGATACTTGGCCTTGATCTTGCAATGGATATAGTCTTTAAGTTTTAAAGGTAATGAATCAAATAAGACCACCAAGTTGCACCTCACTTTATCTACACCGAGTTCCAATGAGTCACTGGATAATAAAAGGTTGGCTTCTTTCAATCGAAACTTTTTCAGAGCGTCTTCTTCGCGTTTTTTCATCTGCTCTGGGGGCGTAACTTCCATCAAAGACTCTTCAGAGCCATCTCCGAGGACATATTGAGGCAGAATAAATGCGTATTTTTCATCGGACCTCGCCAGAGCCTTTAAATAGTGATAGACAACCTTGGTTTGAAAATGGCTCTTGAAAAACACCATGCCATGCAAGAGCCTGGGATCGGTTCCCTTGGTTCCTTTGCTTAAAATTCTGGGAGGATCATCTTGATTGGGTTGGTATTGGAGTAAGATTTCGACCAATCTTAACAGTTTGGGTTTGATACACTGATGTAATTTGTCGCTTTCCTCCATGCCAGCCAATTCAATGCCACATATCTGCCGTAACTGAAGCATCTCACTGTAAACAATACTGAGCAAAAGATATTGTCTTTCATATTTTTCCATGGTCTTGAGTTTATCCACCTTGATGGCCATGATAATAGCGGCTCTCTCAGCAGCCCACAAACCCAGCTCTTTGACCACCGCTTGGTAATCGACTACCAAACCAATGGGAATCAGTGTTGGATCAGGGATCTCTTCAATGAGATCAGCAAATTCCTCGCCATAGATCTCAAGCAAAGAATGGCGATGATGTCTTAGAAATGCTAACAGTTGATCAGTTCGCGTCAATATCGTCTTCTCAAGAGCTTCCTTGACCTCAGGGGTGTCCTTGGGGGTATCATATTCCACCATCCCTAGTTTGGGTCTGATGATTGAGCGTAATAATGAGAGTTGCTCACTCACAGCT
Source organism: Tigriopus japonicus (assembly GCA_010645155.1). Taxonomy (NCBI): domain Eukaryota; kingdom Metazoa; phylum Arthropoda; class Copepoda; order Harpacticoida; family Harpacticidae; genus Tigriopus; species Tigriopus japonicus. Next base: position 11,927,699 of record CM021316.1, on the reverse strand, counting down.
TCCACACGACCGGGAAACACATTCTGTAGGGCTTGAATCTCAGTGTGATAATGGGTCAAAGACCCTTGGGCCTCCAATGGATTTCCGCACAAACTAACAATTCGGGGTTGATTGCTCAGACTCTTGGCTTGGTTTAAGATGAATCGAATATCTTCATTGTCTCTCTGTAGATGAGCATTATCAATCACTAACAAAGCCCACAAACCGATGCGGTTGTTCTCTAAGGCCAATTTCAAGGTATTGGGTGTGGCCAGAAGCACGCCCTCTTTCCACTTTTGCCCCGGTTTCGGTTCATCCACATCAATTTCGGCAATGGTTGAGTAGCTCACCCGTCGAAAATATTCCGCCCATAAGCTCATCTGAGATTCTTGCCTAACGACAAATACAGCCACACCCATTCGTCCCAATCCCACCTCTCGCACTAAAGCGGGCAGAATAAAGGTCTTCATGTGGGCGTGACTCAAGAGCAAGATCATGTCATCAGCCACACCCACTCGGACGGCTTCAACTCCCGGTTCTAGAGGTGTGGTGGTCTCATGGGGCACGCCCTCCCAAGGCCACATGGCGGGAGCCACGCTCTCATAAAAAGAAGAATTGGTGGACGACATGTCTTAAGGAAAACCAACAGTTATATCGTAAATTGAAGTTGTGAAAAAAATCCAGGCAGTCTTGATTTCAGTTTCAGTCTAGCTTCAAACAATATTTTATAGGTTGATTCTTGAAGTTTTTCCCTCTGAACAAACTGTGTTATCCATTTTTTAGATTGAATGTTTACATTGTGTCCTTGAACGTCAGGGTGACAAAAATGGCAATAAAATGGCGCGTTGCGCTTTCAGGGTGACGATATTGCTTAATATGATTGTATTTCAGAGCAAGTATTGCAGCCCAGCAGGAGAATTTGGATGATATGAGCTTTGATATGGAGTTCAAGGATGCCTCGGAGTATGGCATGGCCGTCATAAATCACCCGATGAATTTCACCAAGGAGCAACTTGACACGGAGATCATTCGACAGATTGGGATCTCGTTGTTGCATGCTATTTGTGTGATCTTTGCCATGAGTTTCGTGCCCGCCTCGTTCGTGATCTTCCACATTGATGAGCGGGTAACCAAGGTGAAGCATTTGCAATTCGTGTCTGGAGTCCAGCCCATTACATATTGGATCTCTGCATTTCTCTGGGACATTGCCATGTTCATCTTCTCGGCATCGTTGTGTGTCTTGATCTTCTTGGCTTTCGACGCACAAGCTTACGTTTCCGAAGATAACTTCCCATCTCTTCTGATCCTCATGTTCCTTTACGGGTCAGTTGCTTTCATTTTCTCGAAGGTTTCAATAAACTTAGATGGTTATCTAATCTGGTCCTTCAAATTACCAACCTTTCAGGTTCTCCTCGATACCTTTGATGTATCCAGCCAGTTTCCTATTCTCGGTGCCTAGTTCGGCCTTTGTGACCTTATCGTGCACGAACCTTTTCATTGGCATTATCACGACCGTGACCACCTTTGTGTTGGAGAATTTCGAGGACGACGAACTTCAATACATCGGCTCGATTCTCCGCGAGGTGTTCCTCATCTTTCCCCATTATTGTCTGGGTCGAGGTCTCATGGACATGGCCACCGAGATGAATATCAACTTGATTGTCCAGAAATTTGGTAAGGCCACGTCAAAGATAATCAACGGCCTTTGGCATTCTGATTACGTATAGTGTTGCTGCAAGGGCGTCGATGATTATATTCTGGCTTTTGTGTGGCTCCATTTCAGGATACATATCTGTGCGGAACAGGTTCTCGTGGAGCTTCTTAGGCAAATACATGATCTCTATGACCCTTCAAGGGACTCTCTTCTTTGTATTGACCTTGTTCATTGAATACAAGGTCTGGACATGGCGACCGAATTTCTGGCAGAAGCAAACAGAAACCGACGAATTCGACGAATCAGACGAAGACGAAGATGTTATTCGAGAGCGAAATAGGGTATGAAATCATGGAGTTTTGCCTACAGAAATTACTCTCATACAACTAATGCAAATGTAGGTTTTGAGCAAGAACAATCCCAATGATATGCTGGCAGTCAAATCGTTGCTGAAGCGTTATAGCAAAACTGGAAAACCGGCCGTGAACCGATTGACCTTTGGTGTTCGACGAGGTGAATGTTTCGGACTTCTCGGCGTGAATGGCGCTGGAAAGACCACTACGTTTAAAATGCTCACTGGTGAGTGGATAATTTATGATGTTCTTCTCCATCGCCTTCGTTGAGCATTTTCCCCACTTAATTACTTTCCCATATGTTCCCATGGTCACTCATTTACTCATTGGCGGAAATTATGCGCAGGTGATACTGAAGCGAATGGAGGCGATGCTCTAGTCAACGGAAACAGCATCCTGACCCAATTACAGAAAGTCCGGAAAAGCTTGGGCTACTGCCCTCAATTTGACGCGCTCAACCCTTTGCTGACTGGGCGAGAACATTTGCGATTATACGCTAGATTACGAGGATTAGATGAGGATTCGGTCAAGAAGGTAAGTCTAGTTAGGCCTTCTCTTCTTGGGTGAACATGTCTTGTTTTTTTAGGCCAGATAGACAAAGAAAGGCACTAAAGGTTTCCTTATTAGCCCCTTTAAATAACTACTTAGTTGGAGGCCACGTATGTGGGAGACATTTTGTAATCTTTGGATCTGGAAAAATTATATCTAGCAATATGATCTAAAGAAAATAGTTGGTAAAGGATATTGCTAATCACAAAGTAACTATTATAGATTCTAAATAAAGAACACTCCAACTCAAGACATACTAATAGAATTATATAACAACCTTTTCATGTTATGAACGAATTCCAAATGTGCCTCAAATATTCTTCGGGTTTTGACTTTTACGGCCAAAAAATTAATGAACGACTTTTTTTTGACAAGGGCGAAGTTCAAACACTCTGTGGATCGTATTTCTTTCATTAAAGTTTTTGAATAAAGTTTCTTTATAACCTGAGGGAAACGGTTCCCCCTCCACCCTCCACTTTTCTCCCCTTTTTATTCTCCCTTCATCTTTACTTTTTGAACCTCTATATAGTTTCATCGGGAAACAAGTTGTCAAAAAAGTGCAAATAAAAACGGTCAAATCAGATACTTACGGACCAACATATTTTTATCAATTGAGGAACAATCTCTCATGATATTTCTTAGAAAATACAACGCTATTTCCAGAAAATTCAGATCCCATGAAGACAAGACAAAGTGTGTAATTATATTGTCTTTAAAAGCAAAGAAAATGCTACAAAATAGACCAGCTATAGAATATTTTTTGTTTTGGTCTACCAAAAATGCCTCTTGTTGAACCATGATCTTGCTTAAGTAAATGTATTTTTGCTTATTGTGGACACTTTGTCTTTAGGCTCAAAGTGGAAAAGCCTATCTAGCACTGGAAATATTTCGTTTCAGACATTTTAATATCAGAGAAACAAAAGTAAAAGCAATAAAAAAAGGAAATATGCAATATTCTGAAAACCCTCTTTATCAGACACCTTTTATTAATCGCCAGTACGTGCAGACAATAAAGTATGTGTGGTACATGACGAGGTTGTAAAGAAAACTTCCTTTGATAACTTTGTTCAATTTCAAGTTTCTTTTTTGTCCCCTTTTGAGAGACTTTTGAAGGCAATGTTGTACCAGAGGCTCATTTTTAATGTGGTTTATGGCTGATTCTGGATTCAGAGTACATGTGTGCACTATGACTGAATGCTCAATGAATTAGCAAAATGTTGTGATGTATTGTATCTTTGATTGGGGGTGGACAGAACATTCATTAATGAGCGAATACTTCCGGTTCATAATTTGGTGTGCTCCACGATGTTGTCAGAGCTAGAGTTCAAACTCGGAGAATGTAATAATGGTTGTCGTTGTGAGCGTCACCATCATCATCATTTTTTTTCTGAATTGCGAATGAAACAGTTCGTAATCTAGACAGTTCCCTTAGATTGGTTTGCCAATGGTTTGCCAACGTCTTTTGATGAGTTATCTTTATTCTAGTGTGCCAAAAGACGAGCGATTCGCGATAGATGCGACACCAATTGGCCCTTCCATTGATTTCTTTCATTCCCCTCATCCCCTTTTGATGAACAAAAATTAGCTCCCAACTTCCACGGGGAAAGTGAGGAATAACATCGAAAAAAATCGATCAATCAAAAAAGAGAAACATTAAGCTGTCCCAGAGTTCCCAGTGCATTAATCTGTTTTGAAGTAGGTCTGCATCGTATTTCAAATAAGACATCAACTGAAGATTCAAATCAGTTGCAAAGGAGCTCGTAACACTAAACTTTACGATGTGAAATCAAAACAAAACCACAATTCAAATCCTCCGCGTCGTATTTCTAGAGACCATTCCAGAAAATGTTGATAGATGTGTTTTGTGAGCATGTAAATTTTGGCAAACGTATATTTCACAACTCTATGACGCAGGTGTGCCATGGCTTTATTGAATGCGTTCTTAACTTACATCCGCTTTGAAGTGGCCTGAAGGGATATTTTCTATCTAAATGTGTATTTTGTAAGATTTTCTGCAAATTTGCAACATGATGGACTCTCCAAATTGTAGCATGATTTCGGTTTCAATTCGTGCTTTCCGACCGAAAGAAATTTGTTCGATGCATTACGTAGGAACCAAAAATGTGTTTCAAGGAAAGTTTCGTTTTGACGCATTGCTGCTGATCTTCTTCAAAAATATTTTGGCGATGCATGCGATGGTAGTGGACCCATCCCTCTGGTGTTCCCATTCTCATCAGGGTGCTCTCGCTCTGGTCTGATTCCACATTATCTTTTTGTTTCTTCATGTTTGCTTCCCCGTTTTTATTTTTAGGTTGCAGATTGGGGCCTTAAGAAACTGGGTCTTGTCGCTTACTCTGATCGATGCGCTGGAACCTATTCGGGAGGAAACAAGCGCAAGCTATCGACAGCCATCGCTCTTGTGGGAAATCCATCCATTGTCTTCTTGGTAAGCGAACTAACAACACACAAAATTACGCCAATGAGCGAACGCAAGAACGCCTTGCCGAAAGAAAAGGCTCTAAAGGCAAGAATCATTCCGTGTCCAATGAGCATGGATGGAACACCCAAACCTGCGAGAGTTCCATCAAACCTCGACCTTCAAAACTAACTCAAGCTATCAGGATTGTTTTTTACAAGTGTATTATTGAGCCTTAGTCTCTACCGAGTGTTGAAAATGAAGTGAAAGGCTCATAACTCATGATTGAATCTCCATTTCAACTTAGCTCAACTGCATGTGATTTGGCAAACACTTCGCATGAAAAGTCAGGAAAAGTTTGCGGCTTTTTTTGTCTGATAGAACTTAAGCTCCTAAAACAAATAAAAACACAAGTATCGTACGGCATATTTTTGAGCTGCACACATTTTATATGAGTCCAACTATTTCAGAGTTACAGGCAAGGTTTACTATTCCGCTTATTTTGAATCACCCTGTAATAGAAGAGTGTAAGTTCCTGGTTGGAATGCTAATCTACCTAGTGTAGATGGGTCTACCAAATTAGACCACCGAAGGTCATTATTGGAAATCAATTCAAGGAAATGAACAACTAGTAATGGCCGCTCTGCGTGTGACATTGAATTAGCTAGTTTCGAGAGGTATCTATCCAAGTTCAGTACTGCCATTCCATGTTCCATTCAGAATCGGTCCATCTCGTATTAGGAAATTAAGTAAAGGTCGGACTCAAAAGAGAAGAAAGTTTCATGCTTTCGTGGAATTGTACTTGCCTTGTAATGGTTCTGATTTCTCAAGGTCCATCGGGCATATCTGCCTGTTTGGCGTACAATACAATGAGGAGGAGGTGGAGTCACTCAAGGCAAGAAGAGTCCTGTTCCATCTATTCTCTGAAGAAGGCAAAGAAACGAAAGGTCCCATTGTTGTTAGCTTGGAGAAGCTGGTGCCCAAACATTAGATGATGGATCTGGTCAGGTTACTACTAGGTCTAAAAAGCTGGAATGCAACGAATGCCCCGGGGACTACAGATTGTAAAGAAAAATCAGATGCTACCACGATTTGTTGCCGTCGTGAGGAATCGTTTGTACCGAGAAAGTTTCCCTTCGGTCTAGACAGTTCCATTTGCGTCTGGTCCCTCTAGCTTCGACGTCCTCGAGCAAATAACGACTTTACTGGCAATAAAAATTCCTTTCGCTCGTCATAAATTATTCAATCCGACTCACCATCATTGTTCCTTTCCCATCTCTTTTATTATAATAGGACGAACCCACCACAGGAATGGATCCTGGTGCCCGGAGGTTCTTATGGAACACCATCTTGGAAATGATCCGTGGTGGCCAATCGGTGGTGCTCACGTCTCATTCTATGGAAGAATGCGAAGCTCTCTGCACCCGTTTGGGAATCATGGTGAATGGTCAATTCCAATGTCTGGGATCGGCTCAACACCTCAAGAACCGCTTTGGATCCGGCTACACCTTGACTCTTCGGAGCAATGGCGAGGCCGAGGCTATTCCTACATTGAAGGAGCTAGTGTCTAAGACATTCCCATTGGCTGAACTCAAAGAGGAGCACTATAATCAGTTGCAATACCAACTACCTCTAAAACACACGAAACTGCCCCTGGTCTTCAGAGAGATGGAAAAGGCCAAAGCCAGTTCTAAAGAGTCCTTCTTAGAGGACTACTCGATCACACAAACAACATTAGACGAGGTGAGGAAACACTGGCAAAGCGTCTTGGTAGTTCTTTTTGGATCCCGTTCCGACATTTTTTAAGGGAGACATTGATTATTTCAGGTTTTTATTCGCTTTGCAAGTAAGCAGACCGAAATGGTCGAAGATATTGCTGCCAATGAGGCACTCCATGAAGAATCTCATCCGAGTGAACTGAAGGTGTAAACTGAGATTCTCAAAACTATAAGCGCAGAGTCAAGAAGCCTTGGGGAGCTTGTTGGCAAGTAATCTGCAAAGTCAAATAATAGTTGGTAATCTGTTGTCAGAGTTGAATGAATGCATACAGAAAGTTTAATTCTATCTTTTTTTCGTTCCTTGTCATAAAAATCTTCAGAATCTCAGTTGTAATCCACATCACCATTAATATTCCTGAGCGCTTAATGTACGTTCCTGACGGTTGCTTGTTTACTCTAAACAGCAATAAACAGAACGTGTCACAAAATACGTGTGTTTGAAAAAGTCATTTCACTGTAAACCACAAACTTCGCTACTTAATTCATCGAGTTTGATAGTCTGTTTCTACAGAAAATTAGAGATGTTGTTGTTGTTGTTGCAGCTGATGAAGATAATGATATAATGATGACAACTGCTATTCCAAGCATAACGACAAGATACAATCATCATTTCTTGGCAAGGATTTCTTTTCTTGACTTCACTTACATTTCTTTTGCCAGAGCATTAATTAGGAACGCCAACAAGCCAAAGGGAGCTAAGGCGGAAAACCAAAGGTCTGCCCTTGCATTATGCATAATGAAGTTACCGAGGCTAATAACTACGAGGACGATCCAAGCTTCAGTCTTGTACAACTATCATGTAATCCAGTTCGAGGTTTGAACACAAATGGCTAATGGTTACATCACAATACCCTCGAGTTACATGCCCAAATGGATACGCTTCCTCAGACCCCAGTTTAAATACGTTGAAATCAAACAGTGGGAGTCTTTAATAGATTGGAAGGGCGTTGTTGCTGTATCGCAAATGGGTGAGGAAATAAATTGCCACCCAAAAGCCTGAAACTAAATTTGAACTTGGGTGGAAAACCTCGAGGAAGCAATAAATCTCTTGAAATAAGTTTCGAAACCTCTGAACAGGTTCTAGTTACCATGAGGCAGGGTGATGATCTAGATAATAAGTCCACAATGGGCTCAAGGGGAAACGACTTGATTTATTTCCGCTCTTCGAGAGATCCCGATTTGCATTTTTATTGATGAAAACATAAAAGTATAAAAATCAGAGACAATGAAATGTATGGGGATCCTAACAGAGCATGACTAGTTTTGGAGAGGAAACGCCTCGGAGCGTTTTATGGTGGATATTGAGATTCATGGCTTGATAATTATTTTGACAGTGACCATGCTTACTAGTGGTTATCATTGTTCCACTAGTTCAGGAGGCTGCCTTAGATCTCATCAATTGCCTATTGCATGTCAATTAAATGATATTTAAATTATTGGCACCGAACATAGCTTCGAGTGACGACAGACAGGATTCGAAAACGCCGCCAAATTGTAAATGCTTGTTTGTCGCTCGGGGAGCAGCATTCATCTATAAGCTGAGTGGTGCGAATGGGATTCCTCTGCTAGTGATTCTTGTCCTCCACGTCTTTGGTTCGGTTAGTGATTTCGGAATCCGTGGAATTTGATCTACTAGAATGGTGAGGACACGCCGTACTATGTTCTTCCTCTTCCAAGAGGTCGAAGCAGCCTAGATCACAATCAAATACTGACTTGGTGCTCGTGGTGAGCTGGCCATTTGGCGTGGGCAAACGGCGAAGAATTGTGGGGATATAGGAGCCCGTGCTATCGGGCTGGGAATTTGGATAACTTAGGGCTGAATGAGGACGGTTCAAACTATAGTTTGGATAGTAGGGAGAGGGGTTGAGGACAGCATCGGCTGAAGAGGCCGGTCGACCTATCCGTGCGTTGGGCCTTCCATATGTGGGTTGTTGTTGTTGAAACTGTTGATTGCTATAGATGGGCTGTTGTGGCTGTTGAAGAAATGGGTCCGGATGGTGGAGAACTGTTCTGGGTAAGTCCGTATCCGAGCCAAAGTGAGTCTCGTGGAGACTGGGCGATTGCTGGCGCGACAACATGGAAGTTTGTGGCACTACCGATGGAGCACGTTGGATGGAAATGTCTTCGAGCTCACCGCCCACTGACCTGTCCTCCTCCCAAGATCCTTGACTAGTTGTGGACCTGGTTGAGCTCGATCCTTGACTTCCCGTTTGGTTGAGTTTGTCTCCGTCGCGATGATTGGCACGCCTAGGAGCGGGCTCCAAGATATCTGCATATGCGAGTTGGTTGATCTGACGTTCAGTCTTCCGAGGACTGCTTTGGCCCATGAGAGGATCTGTCGTCCATATGGGCTTAAGAGGTGGTTCAGGACTTGAGTCCAATGTTGCCTGGCTACTTGGTGGCCTTGACCTCTTCCGCCGTCGTCGACAAATCACGAAAATGCAGAACATCAAGAGAAGAATCAAAAAGATTATCGCAAGAAGCACCCCCGAGATGATTCCAATTCTCTGGGTGAGCGCATTATCCACCGGCAGAACAATCTTTTCAATTTTCAACTGGAGTATGGCTGACGATTCGTAAAGAACACTCCGACCGTCATGGTCGACTTGGGTGGCCAGACAGATGATTTCTTTATCATTGTCTTTGAGATCTGCTTTGTATTTGACCGTGTGGAAGACATCTGTGGTGTGAGTGCGATCATTGCGAATGATCTCTGGAGGTGAGCGGATGTCCAATTTGGCTTCCTTCGGACCCTCCCAACTTAATTGAGCGGCAGGATGGCCATTCGTGGCGGCACAGCGGATCTGAAAGGCAAAAATGTGGAGGTTAGAAAAACCAAAAGATGAGATGTTTATCTACCCTCAAGAAATTTGGCTTCATTCACCGCCTGAGTGGGTTTGTCTCTCTGGATGGTTTCAATTTCGACCTGGGTGATTAAGGGCATGTTTATCCCCCAAGTGACAGTTCATACGAAAAGATTTATTCTCATTGCCAAATCCTAACACGCCAAGTCAGTTTTGCTCCACATGTCAAAGTCAGAAGCAATTCCGCAGCAATTTAGCCAATGCTCTAATTGGTTGATCACGGATTACTGTGGCGATTGGTCGAGTGGACCCTACCACAAACCAAGCCATAATGGAATCAGCTCTCGAGCATAGATAGCTGTGCAACCAAAGGTCTTTAATTAAAACGCATAGCAGACAAAAAACCACCTTCATCCATTTAAGGGGATGCAAGTTTTTCTGCTCCGACAGACACGATCAAACAATTACACCATCCCAAAAAGCCAAACAACATCTCTGAGGTCAAGAAAAGTTAATTCGATTTGTTCATACCCTCCTCTTTCAAGTGCCCAGCTCGTACAACATTAGATTTCATGCCAATCAGAACAAACGCTTAAAGAGCGCTCTTTTTTCATTTCGCAAGTTGGTATTGTACTGTACTCTAAGCTTTGAGAGCTGAGCAATGTTGCATGCAATATCGTCCCTCATCCGTGATATTTCATTAGTTCAATGGGCCCAGATTTCACTTATAAATAACGCTTGTTAAAAATCAATCCAATGTGACGTTCATCGATCTTTCGCTTGAGGTGAAATGTGTCTGTTGCCCTGATAATTGTCCCACATTTTTTCCAAGATTTACCCCCAAAGCAAAAGAGGCATCGAGTTCTCGCCTGCCGACGTATACATAGCCAATTTGGTGTTCAGTCATTCTAATCTGTTGCGGCTCATATCTGAACATATCCTCTAAGCTGACGTGAGAAAATTTAAAGTTTTTTTCTGGAGCAAGAAGATCTTTTATTTGGCCCCAACCAAGGTAGTAGCTCGGCTATTCATACCCTATTCAGGGCAAGATTTGCATATCCCATGGCTGATTTAGCAGAGGGAGACATTAATTGTGTCATATCACGTGAGAAAAACACCTTCTGTGCCCATCTTGACTGAAAGACATATCGTGGTATAATCAAAACTTGTAGATTAAAAATACTTTTCACAACTTCATTTCAAGATTGCAAAGCGGGAGGAAAAAGAGGGAAGAAATTGCTAAAATATTCAATTATTCAACAATGAAGATGAACTCCGCTGCTTTGGTTTCTACTTAAATGACCAGGGGGCAAAGGGTTAGAGCTCTAAAACTAGAAGCACTTGAATTGTTGCCCTGCAATAGCCACATAAAACAGCAAGACCAGTGAATTGCTAACTTCTTTGTGGCAAATTTGAAATTCAAATCCGAAACTGGCAATTCTTTCACTCACGAAGTTTATCGCTCTAACTTTCCAGCAAACCCGGGGAACATGAAAGACTTGGATTTCCTCGGATTTTGATGAAATGTGAAATAACTGTCATTTAAGAAAAGTCTCCAATCGTCGCTTGTAATTTGCCGAATAAAAAGAGCAATTATCCCGTCAAAGAAACGGAAAGAAGAGATCCACAAGACTTTGAACCGAATAATAGACCCTAGTTCAGATTTGGTAAATTTACAAATTGCGGAAGCTCTGAATGAAAAGCAAATTTCTCACAACTAAACTTGGAAAGGAGTAACCACCTGTTGTTGGGCAATTTTCTAGGCCCAGCCATTCAAAAATCTTCTCATCTCAAAGGAAGTTTCCAGCTGTTCCATTTCATTGGAAGCACATAAAAAAGCTGCAATCTAAAGCAAAATATGAACAGGCCTTCGGCCAAAAAAAGGTAAAAGATACTTTGTCAACTTGACGTTGCATTTACAAAAAAGTCACCAAAGCCCCTCTGAGAGGCTGAAAATTATAAGCATTATTACGCCAGACCCCAACACTTTTGTCTGGCCCATAACTCTTTCCTCTCTTACTCATTACTTCGTGCCCAGAAAACGAACTTTGGCATGCGTGTTCTCAAAGTGTCGAGCATTACGCGCCTTTTCAGACTTCTCAGACGAGAAGTTAACGGGCCCGACCCATAAATAACATCCAAGGGTAACTTACGCTGATAGTTTCTCCTTCCGTGATAGTCAGGACATTCTTGCTCCCGAATTCGGGGTCAAACTTCACGCTCGCGGGTTGTCCCACCTCCAACGAGATCCGTTCTCGAGCACTGTCGAATTGGTCGGGATCACTGACCATGCACAACCACGAGCCATAGTCCTCGGGTTGAACGTTCTTCACCTCGATATCGCAGTTGTTTAAACCCGAATCCATGATGATCCGACTGTCTAGATCACACACACTTCGAGGTGAATTGAGTTGGATAGCACACTGTTTGTCCCCTTGGGGCGAGTTCCACAGACAGAAGAACCACCTTCGATCGGTTCGACACGAGAGACGGACCGAATGGCCGAGTTTGACGATGCGGCCATCGGGCGGGCTCTTATTGATCACTTGAATGGCCCTGGACTCGCGATTGGGCACAATGCGGTTGGTGTCCCTGCCATCCCCTTCCTGAGGAGGCCATTCCTGCGCTAGACAGAGATGGAACAGGTTCAATATGTAGGTGGACACGAGGAGAAGGAGAAGAAGATTGGTTCGAGGACGGCGTCCTTGCATTTTCTGCGAGTAAGTCATAGTTTTGGTGGCCTCGCGTGAGAGGTCCAGTTCCGAGAAAATCGGAATAATACCACTTAGACCAACGGGCCCATGGTCATTAGAGCTAAGAAGGCAAAGGAGTTTCGAGAAGTAATGGGACCAAACCTGGAGCCAAGGTCTCGCTCGTCTTTTGAAAGTTCTTTTGTTTGAGCCATGTCAAAAACTTTCAAGTCTTTGTCGTCGTCGTGCCTGTTGACAAGGAACTCTTTTAAAAAGCGAGAGTTTTCAATATCGAATGAGACTCGATGGACTTCCACCGACTTCTTCAAGTTTAAGGCCCCGACAAATATTTGATTTCCACATTGACAGGTTGAAAATCAAATATGTCGTCGGAGACGTCCTGTTCGGCGTGTGCGTGCTACTACTTTTGCTGACGATAGTGATGTTGAAGTAGCTACTGGCTTTTGCGTTTGTAGTACGTTCGTTCGTAGACAGTCGTCGAGATGCGGGAGAGAGGTGCTTGATTATCAAATTCCGCAAATTCCAAAGCTCTTTGTGTGTCCTGGTGGAAGAATTTTTAATGGGAAGCGATCAAAGGCTCAGATTTCTGCGGTTATCGACTCTGTTGAATTTATGACGGAGGTCGGGTTAGAAGAAATTTGACTTTGGCGCATTTGCAACTCCACAAGGGGATAAGACATTATTTCCAATATGCACTAGATAGAGATGAAGCCACGATTAGATATCAGGTTACAAAAAGACACGTCTCTGGGGTGCCTTATGGTAAAAATCAAGTTCCTTTGTTTTGTTCTTCCTCCTCGATTCGACTTGAACATTCGGCAACAGGATTAATGGTGATGATGTGGCTATTCGTGGTGAAATCGTTTTCACTGTTTCGTTTCGACGTTTCTGTGTCGATGCGGCAAAATTATCGACTCCAAAGAGTCAAATGGGGTGGAAAATTTTTCTCACACTTTTTTCTTTCTTTCACTCTGAACTCCGCTAACTGAGAGGCAATGCTAGAAATTAACGAACGGATGATTCGGCGGCTTCGTCTCCTTCTTCTTTCAGAAGCACCCTAATGACATTTCCACTACAATGGAATGACAAAAAAGAGGAAAGTTGCATCTCATCAAAGGATTCAGACTCTCATCTTGGTCTAATCATGAAATAATGACGGTGGACACGCTTTGCCAAAAAACATCTCCATGGAACACGATTTTTGAGAGGCCCACTCGAAGCGGCGGCAAAATTTGAACATTTGTTCTTTCGTTACTCAGACAGACACTCACGTCACTTTGAGTCCCACATACAATCTAATGGCACCTTTTTTCTTGGCATGAGCTCACAAATTTGAACTCGAATTTTGGCATCCACTGCAGAGTCAGGCACGATTTTGATGCGGGAGAACCCTCGCTCTTTAGGTCAGAGGTGGTATGCGAATGGCGATCGTACTCCCAACGGATGTGGGCCAAATTTAGCCATGTAGCTGCTCATACCGGAGAGAAACTATTTCAGTGGAAATGCTCCTTCCTCCTCCTCCTCCTCTTCCCTTGGGGATGACGATGAATGGGCAGACAATAAGTTGAGAGCTTAATGAGCCGTTGACGCTATCCGAAATGCTCCGGAACGAGATGTGGCATGAGTGCTTTTTGTTCAGGGGGTTGCTTGGCCAAGAGGTCCACAATGTTTCCCGAGATGACAACCCGGGGAGATGATACACGAGACCTTGAACAAACTGGCTGAAGTTGGCTTGTTCGCACAACAAATAAAAACACTCCTCAACCCCTTACGCTCAGTCGAATGTGGTAGTAGTAATTTCTCTGGCTTGTTTCCGCTTGGATGCACCTGGCACATCCGTTCATTCAACGGGCTGATGATCACCTTATTATGACAAATACTTCACGAGTAGCGTTCCAACAGTCCCTCGAACAACCATCGCAGCAGCACCAACAACTTCCTCCTCCTCAGTCTCGAGCACATGAGCAACTGATTCACTCTCACCATCACCATCACCGCCCTCGTCGTCCGGTTGGATCGCCTCCTCCTCCGATCCATCCATCCGTCCATCTACATGTCTCCTTTGCTTCTTCTCATCTACGTAGCTAGCAGCTCCTTCTCCTTTTCCACCTCCTCCGTTCGATGTGCTCGTGCTTTTCGTGCGCCACTGTCACTTCTCTCTTTGGTCTAGAGAAGAGCGATCCGCGGTCTGCCTTCTCGCTCCTCTCTGTGTGTAGTTCTCTACGCGAATCCACGAACGATGATCCTTCTTGTCGGTGGAGTTTCAGTACTATTCGGTCCAACTCCGAAAGAGTATTTGGAGGCTTGGATGGAAGCGTTTGCATTGTGTGTGGGAATCGCCAAGCGAAAAGTAGATACACCTCCACTTGATTCAGCAAAGTAGTACTAAGTAAACTACGTACAAACTGTTCGTTCAGTTCGTTCAAAACACACGCACGCACTCACATACAGTCACATGTATGGATATGCATGCTTCCATGTACGTGTTTTCTCGTTTGACGCGAACTCGAGTGAGCGCACTCTTGCATACTTTTTTGTCAAGGTTCTTTTTTACGAATCTGTCATTTGAGCGAGGCCTGATTCATCGACCCATTCAGTCACATAACTTTGGCGTACATGTCTCTAGAATGTTGAGGGGAGTTTTTTACAGATCCGAGGGGATGAAGTCGTCGAAAGTTATCTTTAGACGGGTTGAAGGATTTTACTTTGATCGTCATTGTTGTGGCAAGTCTCGTTCGAGGTGTTTATTTTGGACATTGGATTGTTCTCGTTCGTTCAACTTTTTGGGGGGCTTTTCTGTTCTTTTCATCTTTTTTTAAAAGAGTCATCGTGAGGATGGCTGAGCACTCTTTTGCCACTGGGAGGTGAATTAGGGGTCTGAAAAACAATAAAGCATGCTGAGGATATAACCTTTGATGAAGAGATAAGCCTAGACTCTCAAGGTTTTGTCAGAATGCGTAGGGTGAGGTCGCATTGCATCCATCGGAAAATCCACGCATGGTGCTCACAGTACAAACACAACACACGCCTCCACAATGGGAAAAGTGATACCCTTTGTTTAGCGCCGAATGGCTCGTTTAGCCATGTTTCGTATAATGTGTTATTCAATAATATGTTCCCGGAAAGGCTGGGAACAGACCTGAATATCGGATTTTCCTCCCAACTCTTACAACTCAATGTGGTCAGATGGAGTTTGTGTGAATAGTCGTTAAAGAGAACGATGATCACTCACGGACAAGGCGTCCGAATCAAAACAGGAAATCGACGATAAACCATGATTCTCATTCAAATGAATCTTGTTCAAAATTGCCGTCTCCTTCTCACATAACGAGCAAAAAGCATTTTACTATGGCCATTGGCGAGATTACTTACAACTTGTCTTAAACAAAACATTGCCCACGACTCTTGACACCAGGCAGCTCATTTTGACCAGGTAATGAATCATCGAAGAGCCCAAGCATTCCACAGCTTGTAAAAAATCATAACCTCCAGGGTGAAATAGGATTCTCAGAGGGGATGAGAAAAAAGATTCGCCAACTTTCTTGCGCTCATTATCAAATCCCCGCGTCTCTTTGGCATGATGAATGTCCCTTTAAATCGTCTCAGGAGTCTACACACATACAACGACGCCATCGCTTCCAGGCATTCCGACCCAACATCGAGTACCTCGGCGTATTCGCAAGGTTTTCATTCTCCTCGGCAACCATATTGGATCGATCCGAGGAAGGTTAGGCTCGAGATGGAGTTTCAAGTGCAATATCTAACCGTCTAGGCCTTGGCAACGAGAGCAGTGCCTCGGGCCTGGTGGGCCCTATTCGACGGACACGTCGAGAATCGAGCTAGACAGGGATGAAGAGCGAGCCAGAGAGAGAGAGGCCAAGAAGTTATTATCAAGGTTAATTACTGCAGTGCACTCGGGAGAAATTGATTTTTCCTTCAGGCTACGTTGGATCCTCCCACTTTGTCTAGCCTCCACAACAAGAGGACAAACTTGGACAGTGAACTCATCGTTAATCATGACTTGAACGGAAGTGAGTCTTCCGACCAGGCTAATAATGATCTTCACCTCCCTACTCATATTGGAAGCTGTTCACAAGTCCGATTGTTGGTGCTTCAATAAAGCTCGAGTTGAGATCATATTTATAGTAGTAGAAGATATCTCGAGTTCCCTTATAGCGCGGATAATTTCAGAGATGGCCTTGAAACTCGAGACGATCAAATGTTGTCCTCACCACCGACGATTACACGGCACTTTTGGTTCTCCTTATGGGTAAGCAAGCGCCATATTCAGATCCAGACATGCCCTATCATTGCCAACTTATTCGCAACTCAAGCATTGTGCTCAAAAGCTCTACACTTTCAAGTTTGTTTTGGGTTATTTCCTTCAGAGCTTCGTCTCCTAATTTGCCTCTGCCTCGAGCTACGTGCATAAGCTCTTTTTGTTCCGAATAATTGAGTATTCCCTTGGGACATTCAAGGCATTCCTTTCGTCCTTGGCTTGATTTAGCTTAGTAAACACGTATCCTCATCATAAAAGACGATATTCAGCGGAAAAAGCAAATTGTGCCGAGTCTTTGTCTTTCAGAGTTGTTTTTCAATTTTTGCACATTCAAATTACAACCGTGATCACATGTAAACAAAAAACCAGCCTACGTCGAAGAAATTAATACTCCATGTTGTCTACTGTAATCATTAATCTCGCCTATCATTATCAGACCACAAAGTCTATAATCTTGGCCTGTGGAGCCGCTCCCACCATCCAATCGCCCCCTAAAAACCAGGTTTTGATCCCTCCAAAACTGAATTCCATGCTCATAAGATATAGGATTAGAGACTTACTACTAGTTTTAACACGAAATTTTGGTTGGGAATCGAGGTGAAATCATGAATGGACGGTCGCTTGCAACATGTTTTATGTGCTGCGTTCATACAACACAACTGTGGCTTCCGTTCGAATTCAGGCTAAACTAATTCTTACCACCATAGAGACACCTACTTGGTGTGATCATGAAAGCCATCTTTAAGAAGACCTGCACGTCTTCCTGTGGCTTGATCATATGAAGAGACAAAATAATGTCGTCGTCTTCCGTTCTGACTCCGTCATATTGTGCGAGCGACTAGTGCTACCACTGTATGAAGAAGGGTGGTTCTGATGGTTTGATAGACAGTTAGTTTCTCCTATTGTTGTTCCCTCAATTTGGTACAACAACCCTGAAGCAGGTGGACACACAATGCATATAGGTCTAAATGAGGGCAACCATCCGCCAAGTCGATTTCAAGCAATAAGATTTAGACTGGTTGGTTCTCTGAAACGGAGTCTCGAGCTTTCAAAGTTTGGTGGCAACATGCCAAAAAGTCGGTTGAGACATCACCAACAAATCGATTTGTGCCAATCTATTTACTGTTGCTCGACGCTTCCTAATGACGAAGGGGTGTAGTATACGAGTACAAACCAGGAAAAGATAACACAAAATTGATTCATGTTCTTCCGAATGCCATTTCTAAAATGAGTGCACATTTTTCAGTGGGAAAATCAGATGATTCCATCGTAGAGCTGTGTGGATAGAGCTTTAAGTAAATCACATGGCATTGATAATGAGAGCGAATCGAGCGGTGTTTCGACAAAGTCAACGAGAAGTCTCGTGCAACCGCAAAAATCTTCATTGACATCGACTTTCCGAAAGAACCGAAGTTCGTGCAAAAATCACATTTCCTCACTAGTCCAAATTTCCAACCATGATTGGAGGTTAACAACCTCTTATAGTCATGATTTGAGCCATCTTTGTGTACGAACGATGCCAATTGTCGTCGGAATTTCAAGCATGTCAACGTTTGGCTCATTGATATTCAACCTGCAAAACATTGACACTCATGACTTGACAAACCCTTTGACTCGTCCATGCTCAGGAATCCTTGATGCCAACAGCCCTTCTTTGCTCCTCTTGGCCCTTCACAAACGATAGTTTTGAACAATCATCCCTGAGATTTCAAGGACTTGCTTCAAGTGATTTGTCATACAACTCTTGGCATGATTTAGACTGAAAAAGCGATCGTTCTGCCTTTCTCTCTTTGTGAAATGAACCGAGAGAGAGAGAGAGAGAGAGAGAGAGAGAGAGAGAACGAAATAGGGTATACTTTGCAGCAGGTCAGCCAAGGAAGAGAAGGCGCTATATTTAAAAATCTAAGCTCGCCTTCGTTCAATGGAATGTAGAACTAATTGAATTATTTCCCTGTCACTTTGAGGTTTTGAATGGCATGCGTAACCAAAAACCTTACGACGACCCTGCAGGTGATCCTTTCTCTGAGGGTGAGGAGAAACATAATTTGAACAAAGGTGAACCTTGGGAAGTTTTCTTTAATCCCCTGGGAATACGGTTTTTGAAAGGCAGATTTGTGAGAGTTGTACAAACTTCATCGGCAAGGATCTGAAACTTTCAGTGAATGTTTCTTTGCTCTGAAGCCACGTTATTTCAGTTCCAATCATTGGCCAATGATCAGAGTCATTGTAGTTGGTTGCTTAACTTGCCACACCCTGTTCAATGAGCTCTGCATAAGTTATTGGAGCTTGTCCTCGATGGCTTATCAGGACATCAGTTTCATTTCTCAGGGCGGACTCGAGTAGATCGTGTCTGGATTTTCTCATAATGTGGGTGTCTGTTTCGTCATTTGAGAAGATTTGAATATAACGATAATACGAGATGGCCTGAAATGGCAAAAGAAACAACTAACTCCCATTCTTGCTTGAAGGAGAGAGCATAAGTAAATCTGTCAAAAGCGACCTCTGGTGGTCACTTTCATATTTGGATTTGAGTTATATAACGTTGTTGGAATTCATCAATTTCGACAGATCTTTGTCAAAAACTTGGAAAGATAATTATTCAATGGATCAATAAATAGCCAAAACATTTTCATTTGCAAACAATCCAAAATAAACTTTTATATTTGTGTGCTTGACTTCTAAAAAATTTTAAACAATAAGTTTGTCTTATGTGGTTATTGAGGATGCAAATCTAACGTACAACTTTGAATTCATGTTTCCTTTCTGACGACTGAAATGTAGAACGATGATTTGATTGACCACAACCAAGGTTCTGACTTTGATTTAAAAAAATCTGTCAGAATAATCAAGGTCTTTTGATGAGATCGAGATTGTACACGTAATTGAAATTGCACACACTACAAGACAAATCCAATCAAATATCACTTTCTCTCAACATTTGATCCATGTCCCACTTCTTCAAAAATGGAATGTGATTTTTAATCCCTTTATCTTCAGTTCAAATTATGCCCGTTAGGGTTCTTGTCTCAAAGAAGAACATTAGAAAAGAAACTTATCCCCAAAATGGGTGTTTCTTTCCCATAAATGAACGGGCGTCGGTCCATGAAAAAAAATGTCATAAATGACATTGACATTCCGTATTCAATGCAGTTGATCTTGATTTGTGGGAATACTTGCTCAAGCGTCCAAATTGAAATTACTCAAAAGCTCAAGCACCTCGGAACAATCACTCACATATTTGCGCTTTAACGAGATCGAATTATCGCGAATCTGCCTGGCTCAAAGTCGAGTAATTCTCGACCAAGAGAAGATGCCTTGAAATGACTGTTGAATCTAAGCTTGAAATTGATCGTGCCTTCATTTCAATGGGATGACACGTTACTTGTTGATGAATCTTTTTGTTTGCAATCATCAAAACATCATTTAGCACGGAGACACAAATGGGAGCGATGAAAAACCTGATTGTGGGCTCCATTTCCAAAACCGATCATCAGTTCTCCAGATGACGATTCTCATTGAATTTCCAACCCTAAATCCGCTCCGCATTTGAAGGTGAGAATGAGGAGACTGCTTATATCGTAAAAAATCAACCACAAGAACCACTCAAAGAGAGATTTCCAAACATTTGCCAAACTCTCAAAATTTCAAGAGGTCTTTCAAGTAAGTGTTGAGCTTAAAGGGCGATCAAGTGGACACTTGTAATTACATGCAAAATGCCTCCCCATCATCCAACTGTTGCCCCCTTCAACAACAAGACGTCCATTACAAAGAGATGAGTCTTGTAAAGAAGTCATCAAGTTTGAGACAGCCGTCTAACTCACTTGCATCCCCATTCTTGAAAACTAAGCGAAAGCTTTGAAAACTTACCCCCAAAAAGTTTAAAAGATTTTAAATCAAGTAAAGACAAGAAGGTGATTTGGTGTCAATTCAAAAACAGAGCATAGGTTGTGAATGCAGAAGATGTCAATGGAAATGAACCTAGTGATTGTACGACATTTAGCACTCAATCAATGTTTAACGCCTCGCCAGTTTTGACCTCGTTTGAAACCCCTTTTCAAGCAAGTCTGAAAGTGTTTCAATGGTGTTTTCAACAGCATCGTCTTGACTTTCATTCACTTTTTAATCCCAGCTAGATTGAATCCGCTTCTCGACTCAGTTATTCCTAGCTAGAAAAAATGAAACCAAATGCGGTCGGAATTCAATCTCGGGAACTGCAAATAAACCATCAGTGAGAGATAATCCTATCCAAAGCAGAATATTTGCACTATCGTGAGCTACAAGTCCAATTTGGAAGTGGAGCTAATTGGTTTTGGAACCATATACAGAGACAAAATCCGGGGATCGCTTTCCTGGAGATAATCTCCGTCAAATTCCTGCCATTTTCGAGCCATGGTTTTCGAAAGAAACGAGAATCTTATCGGCTAGAATGTGGTGGGCAATTGAAACCAATTAAACTGTCGACACGGTAACCACGTAAATATGATTGAATCATGACAGTGAAGTGATTGATTCTCATCTCGCATGAACTTTGTCTGAGCAGAAACATTCGGACTTGGCCCTCCTGTCACGAATGTGTCTTCTTTGGGATCCATCAATTTGGGATAAATTTCCGTCAAGAAGCAACTTTGTATGTCTAAAATTGATCTCGAGATACGCAATTGATACTTTGATTGGCAACTGGGTAGCCGATTTCTGACTGGTTGATTCGACACTTGTGGCGAACCTGAGTGACTTTGAGGATGCAGAGCAAAACAGGCATAAAAACAGCAATCCATATTCTCCATCGAGGTCGAGTAGACATCTGTTTGAAATTGTCATTAGGAAATCTTGTACAAATGGGCCTTTGTGCATTTGGAAGTTAATCAAACTAGAGCTCGGCATAATTTCACATGTCTTGTTTTCTTATTGCCTTAAACGTTCTTTGGATTCGTTAGCGTACTAAAAGCATGCCGATTTCAATCATCACTCGGCACGCTATTATGAACTAGTTTAAGTATGTGACTCATTCGACATATTGAAAGATGAACCGACATCATTGAACGAGGGAATGATTTAGAGGTATTTCAAAGTCCCCATTTTCCATCGCTCCTAATCAGTATGATTGTAAGGACTTCTTTGGCCATGGGATGGATGGCCCCTTAGCCTCGAGTGCCAACCTGACGAAGATACTGGCTAATTCACATTCTCGATGTCTTTTTTAGCTGACAGATGGAGTCCAACTTGTTGACACCATGGACCACTTTTTGCCCTTAATCACTCCTATTCATCCACACTCTCAACTTAAACTGATCAGATCGACGGTTTTGCCCTTCTGGTATTTAGAACTGACATCTCTCTCTTTCTCTCAATAAGAATGCCTTGAGCTTTTTTTTAGGATGACGTATCTGCTGCTCCCACAAATATAATCTAGTTCGAGAGTAAAGCAATTAACTGCATGCAAACTCGGATGAAAAAAGTCCTCCAAGCCCTCAAATTCAGATTTTTCCCACCATTCATGAAGCCAAGTACTTGATCATGCAAAAAGGCATATCCATTCAATGTCGGAATCAATGAGGCATTCGGTGCATATTGATGGGTTTCAAATCTGCTCAATTTTGCATTTCCCATTACCCAAGTTGCGCTTTTGTGCCGCATTCACCTCTTTCGCAAGACTTCAATTAGGATAATGACGATTAGACACCATTAATATCGCACTCGTCCACGGTGTGCCGTCCGTGTAAAAAATCCTGCATATTTTCTGACATCCCTAATGAGCATTTTCATTCATCAATCTTGGGACTGCTCAAACCAAGATGAGAGTCCGGAAACGCGATCCCTGACAAGGAGATGAGGTGTGCGATTGTGTCACCGTTTTGGACGCAAACAACAAGGGAATGCGGATTGTGTTCCTTCTCATTAGTGACCGTTCACGGTGCTCTTCAACACTTTGATCCACCCTCACTCATCTAATGATTTGATGGTGAGTGAGAGGAACATTGTTCCAAAGCATGTTTTCGCCAGAATTCGCCCAATTTGCGACCCTTTCAGCCTGCATTCGTCGCCTTCCTGCTCACTAGAGATCTCCGAGATCGTGTGGAGAAGCATGTCAACGGGTTGTGAGGGTGTTAGAAATGATGGAACATCTTGGCATGTGACTGATCTGCCGGTAACTCGTGGTCTCTTTCTTTGTCGCGTGCATCACTTGACAATGAGAAAAAAACTCCAACAGTGTACCAATCATTTCAAGTTAGTTCGATGAGGCTTCTTTTCGTTTTACCCAACAAGAGTGTGTATTTGGGTTACTAATCGACTTTGGGATCCGCTGTTTTCGTTGAGAAAGGCTCCAAAGCACTTAGCCTTCGGCCGACCTTTGCTGCGGAAGATTTCTTTTGTGCGAGCTTTTATGGTCCTTGACAACGCCTGAAATGAAACGGCCTTGAGAGTTAGGACAACATTAGCCACCATTGGATTCGTTCGTTGGTTGCTCACCCACTGTGTGTTCCATTGAAGAGTTCTGGACAGCAATTGGATTTGTACCAATAGAGACGTGACAGGATTGTTGTCCTGCCCCTTCTTTTTCCTCCTCCCTCCTCTTCAAACCAATCTCTTTCTTACAAGTACAACCTTGGAATGAAACAAACGACACGTACGATGTGACAAGCCAAGATCTCGAAAAAGCTTTAAGTGGGACATCGATAGAATTTTCAAGTCTTCGGTCTTGAAAGCCCTCGAACAAGAACGGGCTTTTACTCATAATTGAATGAACGAGTCTTTGCTCAAGTGGAACCCGATCACCTTTGACCTCATGGTTGATCGAAACGTTCGCCACTCACACCTACTTGATCAATATGGTCGAAGAAGGAAACACGGCATTCTCTGACCACGCAAGAAATCTCGGCCAATTGGGCTCACAAAGAATTAGGACCATCAAATAATGGTCTTCTCCGAATAAGCATGCAAGCCTTAGGCTTCTTTCCCTTCTCGCTTAGCTTCAATACGATCATCAGAAATTGAATGATGATGACGATGATGACGAGAACGACCAAGCAATCCTTTTATCGCCTAGGGTCCCCAGGGAATTCTCGTTTTCTCCCCCTTCACTTACCAAGGTATTTCCACACCAAACCAGTTTCTGGACGCTATAACGAAACCAGGGACAACCTCAGAACACTCGATATCGCTTCAAATATTCAATCCAAGTGGAAATATTTGAAGGCCGAGCGCTCCGTTAGAAAGGATTACATTCGTTCCATCATGGCGCGTGTTCCACTAATGGACCCCGACCAACTCAGCTTAGCTCCTCCCTTGACCTTGAGATAGCGAAGAACACCATGACGAACGGGGGGAAAGTGAAAGTCAACACGGCTTTTGTGCTCCTGCTTGGTTTGCTGGCACTGATTCTTTTGCCTTAAGCCTGGAAGCTCATGAAAGATAGGATCGAGTATGCGGAACATGGCCTTTCACAGATTTACTACAAAGCAATACCTGGTCTCCAAGGCCGCTCGCTGGCTCTGGGATATCGTTCGTTCCATTAGGTCTGAAACGAAATGAAAAGTTGTGAATAATGGATTGGAGTTTGACGTGTCAAGAAGAGTGGTTTGAAGATGAATCGTAGTAAGTCTGTGAATGGATGGAGGATCATGCAAAATGTCAGATAAGCAAAGTTTTCTTTGAACAAGTGCATCAATCTGTCTTTGGCGATGTTAGCCCTGTCAGGCTCATCAACTTGACCGATTCAGAGAATGGGCGAGGATCATGCCTCCTTGGATGGAGAGAGAGGCATTCAAAATTACCGCCATTATTCTTGATGCTTCCTTGGGTTTGCTGCTGTTGTTTAAGAAAAGAGAAGCAAAAAAGATTGCGCACCGAACTCGCTTGGGGCCAAACCGTTCGAGTGTAATTATGAAAGTAATTGTTTTTCTAATGAATGAGAACATTCATAAATGGTTTCGTTGGGAACCAACACAGGCGTCAAAATTGAAGTTTGTCGGTAATTGTGAGCTCGTGACGTTCACTAAGAGGTCTCTTTTTTCTAAGATGTCTCTGGTGAGTCAACAAACATCCCTGAAGCCATTTCCAACCACCACTAATCATGATTAGTGTAAGTGATTGCTTTTTGAATGCCAAAATTGAAATATTGACGCTTCAAATGTGGGAAAACAATTATTCCACTCTTGACGAACCTGACAAATATGGCCAATCTTTTTCTCAATGTCATCGCTAGAACAAAAACATTTCCATTTACGGCCACTTCATTATTTATGCTACTGTGAGAAGAATAAAGCCGAAAACAGATTTTGTTCCAACTGTTTAGTCAGACATGCTGAGGCAAGCAGCATCCCACATGGTTTTACTGTTGCACGCTTTTTTCGGGAAGCTTAAGCTCAATTCCGTTTTATGGCGCGGCTTTTTTTCCATAAAAGCGAAAACGAAGCAATAATCATGGATCACACGAGCAAGTCTGATGAATTGATGACGAATACATTTTCGAGGAAGATGAAACGCAACCATACATTTTTGGATTTTTCTATACCCTTGAGAAAGAAGGCGAGCTTTGATCAATGCCATTTTTCTTCCGAGTATTTGATCAAACAGCCAATCGCTTTTCCTTCCTAGAATTCCCCATCTTAATCCGAGATGCCAAAACTTGAAACGAAGTTTGACACGAGTTTTTTGATCTATTTATTCGGCCCAAAATGGCCCGTCTTGGTTGCAATCTTCATCATCAATCCCCCTTTTCCATCCGTGATCTGACCCAGATTGGCGTGATTGGAATGGCTTTCAATCTTGAAAGCTCATCATCAAAATCGACAGATTCGTGGGGAGAGGATAAAGCTCGGAGGTGCTCTTGAAATACCAACCATCTATCCATTCATAAGTGAACCATTGAAATTGGAAGGTGCGTGACTATGATTGCCTTCTTTTTTAAACGAAAACTTGATTGACTTTGATAATCTGTGGCTTGATCTGAATGAAGGCATTTGAACATCATACCAAGTAGCCTGAACCATGGAAATCTTTACGAGCTCAGTGCTCGAACACACTTTGCATCGAGTGAACAGAGTTGGCACATTGCACACCCGTGGAATTTAGAACACTGAGGAGAGGTCCTGTCATGAGGGTAATTCCTATTTTTTTGTGTTATAAATGCGCACACCTCGAGGAAGTCTAGTTTCCAGGAGTATTTATTACTCTATTGACTAAACACTAAACCTCCCTCTCCCCTTCATTCCAAATTCCAACCACACGTGGTTCCTAATTACAGTCGGCTAGACTTTTTGGCGACTCTCTCATTTGGCCGAATGATCAGAATGTGTGGCTGGTGTGGTTCGCATGGTCATTTTGGAGTCCAAAACAAACCACCTTTCTCTAAGTTGTACTAGTGGGTATCATTTTCTACGGTATCATTGGTATAGTTATTGTGCTGTTATGGTACAGCGAGTAGTTGAAGAGCATGCTACATGCTCAACTCTGAGTTGCCATGAGGCACGCAAATGCCAGAATTAATGAAATGAGCTGTTCGCCTTGCTTAGGAACTTGGCCTTGGTCTGGACCAAAGATGGTTGTTGAACTTTGGCAGTGAATATACCTGAGAGATAAGAAGGTTATTTGCAGTCTAGAACACTTTGGCAATACTAGGTTCATAGTCTTGTTGGTCAGTGAAATGGTGGGGAACATGTTGGTATCCAGTTGGCCAAATTGGCGGGTTTGATTGGTTTGGTTGGTTCAAAGCCTACATAGCATCACAGATTATGTGGTGGGATACAACCATAATGACCAATCAGTGATCTGCAATCAAATAACCATAAACAGCTGGAGATCACACCATTAAGCGCCAAAGCGCGATGCTCAGACGCAAAAATACGTCAACCATTAGCTCTATCCGCACCGAGTCCTTTTTCTATCGAGAGATATTGATCAAGTTTGGCTTTATTCTGCCAAACAGTACGTTTGCTTCTCATTCCGATGGGTTTGAATGGTTGTTTGTCGTCCTGAAGGGAGTTCATAGGGTGTCATGTTTATTGGCCGATGGCTGTTTGTGAAGGGGTTGATGTTCGTTGGTATGTAAGTAAGTAAGTAAGTAAGTATGCACAGGAAGTACACTATACCCCATTGTAGTAGGAGTCTAGTGCTTTGCGCTTTGGTGAAGGAAGTGTACTGAAGGCGCCTGACAATGAAACGCGTGGATACAGGAACAGATGACAAGAATTGATAGAAGAACAAGTAAGCCTGGATCGGTGGGTCCAATTGCAAAGTGGTTCGTTCCATGGACCATCATGGAACCGTGTGGTATTAGGGGGATGAGCTGAGAACAAATATTGGACAAGTGCAGCACAATTGGTATGAGCTTGTCACACTCGGCTCTGGTTTTCAGTGTTGCCGGGGGTTTACTGTCGAGGAGTTTTGTTTTATTATTCCAGCCGGGCTTGCCATGGATTTAATGAGGCACCGAGATGTAAAGACTTCTCCACTTCGGTCGTTCGAAAGTGGTCTGTTAAAGAATTGACGAGTGTTGACGGCGTGTTTTATAGTCTATTAATGGCATCCCTGATGTCGATGGAATCTAACGCCAAATGAAAGAAAGGGAACAGAATATGAAGTATTATTTTACAAGGGATGGGATTTTGACGGTTTTTGCCGAGGCGTGTTTGGCTGCAATGAGCGACGAGTGTTTGCCGATGGATCGTATTTATTGGGGAAAGTGAATATGTTTTCCAATCATTTTCGGTGAAAACACGCCAACCTCTTGACTTGACTCGAACGGGTCGTCGTTCGTTGATCCATTCTCCTTTGCCCCTCTGATGAGGAGATATTCATGGTCTGGTCCCATTAAAGGGCATTCCATCAACTTGATTTACCGCCAATTTATGAGGCCCAGTCTCCAAACGACAAGGTAAAAGAGCTTAATATGATGAAAATTGGCCATGAAGTAATTATAGAGGCCTGCAAGGGCTCTTCGAGTCGAACGCAACGATGGGCTCGAAGTTTTTTTCTTCATATAATATTGCCTGCGGGGCATTTTTCTGCGAAAATCTTTTCTCACTAGATTTTTGCATGCATTTTTCCGTGCAAAGAAACTTCTCATTTTGGGTGAATTTTTCAATCGTTTGTCACGGAACGGGGCTTCCCACATTTTGTGAGACATTTCGGCTATCGACATTTCGTTACACGTTTCTTATTTCTTATTTTTCCGAGTTTCTGGGAGAGATTTTACAGGAAGTTTCCAACTTGATATTTGTCATTGTTCCTTCCAAGTTTGAAATCGTTTAATTCTATATTCAGGACTGAAATGTCTTCACATGAGATATCGCTTGTCACTTTGCGCTATTGAAAGAAGATAGAGGTTCATCAAACCGGCGAAATTAGTACGAAATTACCCCCTCCATTCAAGTTAAAGCAAGACAGGAGAAGCCAGGAAACGAGAACGAGATGAGCGAAATTGGATCTCTGCGCTCTCTCTTTCTCTCTTCACTTTAGATATGTTCCA
Source organism: Tigriopus japonicus (assembly GCA_010645155.1). Taxonomy (NCBI): domain Eukaryota; kingdom Metazoa; phylum Arthropoda; class Copepoda; order Harpacticoida; family Harpacticidae; genus Tigriopus; species Tigriopus japonicus. The sequence continues at coordinate 11,899,709 of CM021316.1, read as the reverse complement.
ATATTTGCTTGCATGTACGGGATTTGAACACGTGACTGTGCGGTAGGATGGCTCGCCAGCTCAATGTACTGACGAAGATGGTGGTGCTCATTTGTTATCAAGCAATTGCCTGATTTGCACGGCCTTCAATCTCCAAAATGGAGAAATCCAACTCTATTCTTATCGAGCAAGAATTTCTACCGCTTCAAACTCTTTTTCCCCCTCTTTGAACAGATGTTGTTGGCTAATCGAATATCTCTATCATGCGAAGTTGGACTAAGACTAGCATCCATCGTTGCTCAAGAGTGGTACTGTACATGTAAGTAGTACACCTGTCCAGGCATTTGGCCGTTAACACCTGATTACACGATGCCATTTTTCAATCCTTTTCATCGGGAAAAATATGTTCTACAAGAAATGAAAGTTGGTTCGTTGAGTGCACGCATAAAATCGAGCTTATACCTGAACGATCAGTAAATACTAAGTACTTGTGTGAACCAATCCAAGGTGAAGGGCGAGCTTGAAAAGTCGAAAATTCCGGGAATTAGTTGCCATTGTGTGCTCAGTGATTCTTCCCAATGTTCAATGACGATGCTCAAGAGGTGTTGAACTAAGTTGGTTGGTTGTTGTTCTCGGTTTTTGAAATCCAATTTCAAGCTCTCATATCGGCAAATCGTGCCTAATTCAGACATTTACAACTCCGAGCGACAACGAGAATCCGGGCAAGCCTCAAATTGAAGATGGAATTCGTGATGAAATCTTCAATGGAGAGGAGCCATTAGAACCAAAGCGTGTCATCTCTTCAACTTAGGTTGAGCCTCGCTTTTTGGTCGTTTGAAAGCTAGTCTAGATTGGATATGTCATTCAGTTTTGCATTCACATTCCACCGTCCAATGCAATGGTTAGATAGAAAGAGCCTTGTAATTAAGGTCCATCTCGAGAATTGATGTGAGAGAGGCTTGGTTGACCTCTTCTGCCTGCAAATCGTGTCTGACTTTTTGGGTGGCATTTCTTGACTTTCTCCGTTCAACGACCAGGTGAGTAGTAAAATAAAGAGGTTAGTCCTCCATGATTACATGAAATGAATATGGGCTTGAATGGATATTAACCTGCCTATTTTTCACGATGTGAAAGGATCGTTTCTCCGGCAAAACAACATGTTCTAAGTGGAAATGACTGGCAGATCTTGCAACAAATAACACGACCACGTATATTTTTCCATGAGGTTAACCTAGAAAAGAAGAAACAAATGTCATTTTCGGTCCCCTTGTTGATCCCACCCACTCACTTGAGTAATTCAAAATCTGGTGAAATTACAAGAATAGTCATTTGTGGTGTGCATCCAGTGAAAGAAGAAATTGCATTTCCTTTCAAATAAGACTTGTCATGCAGGGTGACGAAAAAGTGTCGTTAACAACAACGCCCAATTTTGAGATTTGCGATAAAGCTTTTGTTATTTGTAAACATCATGAACGCCATTTGATGTCGTTGTTGTGTAACACCCTGTTTGTGATACCAGTCGGTGAGGAGTAATTTGACTTAATTTGCCAAATAAAGCGAAACAACAGCGGCGAACATGACACTCCAATTAAATTTGACGTAAACCAGCTCGAACAAAAGGAGTTTCACTTTGGTGTGCTTTGTCAAGTCATCTTTTTTAGTTCTTGTTATTGAGAGGTATTGCTTAACACAGCCCTCCGTTGAAAAATCTACAATCAAAATACAACAAAGGCCATATCCCAATTCGTTAGTGAATGCGATTTTGCGATTTGCTCAATGAATGAAAACTAAACAGCCAAACCCAAACTTGGTCCAACACCATACATTAAACATGAATCTTGCCATCTTTCCATAGCCGGCTATTTTTCATTCTGGTGGTTTGTGCAGCTTTTCGTTTTCCAATGAAAGCATTCAATTTCCTGTTCCGGCAACGACTAATATTTCACTCCCAATAGACTCGAGGGGAAAAATCCAATGAAACGAATTTTCTCGTTAATGTTGTAGATAGGCTTGGCTCCACTACTTTTCTGCCTTGGACTTGCCAATCAAAATTTCATGTCAAAACCAACCCTTTCGGGATATTAGGATTCTTCACGAAAAAGGGACAAGCCAGACCAAAGAAATTGCAACCATTCGCCTCTCAGTCTATTAATCACTGACTGAAACAAGCCTTACCGTAAACCATTCTCCCAGTAAACCATAATACTAACCATCAATCGATTACGAAGATATTCTTGTTGAACTCAATCATTTTGTTTCCTAAACAATAGCATATCTTTTTACAATTACTAAAAGCAATTTTCCTACTTACATTCTGTTTTCGCTTTCTTGTCAGTTATAGAAGCCTTCCCAAAGGATGAGGTTTATCACCAAGCAAGCTAACTCTAATAACAAACACCCTTTACTTTCGCTCAGAGAGCTACATACATGACCAGAAAGTCGAGACGTGGGGGAAGTGTGTAATGGGCCAATCTATCACCGTCTGATTAGTGAACAACAAGCTAGCTTCATATCGCACCACCCCAATTCCAACCCTTCGCAAAAGTGTGTGCCCCTATGGACCATCTCACGAACCGAATTGCAACCCAACCAACACAACTATCGAAGGAGGAATCTATTGTCAAGGTTTGTTTAAAAACTATTACATCAAGTGAAACACATTGTAACCCCAGGTGGAAATGCTGCATTCGGTTGTTGAACCTATCCCTTTTTGGAACATAGGAAGTACTACAAGGACCTTGAGAGCATGCTGATTACGATGATGTGAGAAGGGAGTTTACCGGAAGAAATGCTGGTGAGCACGTTGGTGTTCGATCATTGTCAGTTTTGGCATGTCCATTGAAACATCAGGGAACCATGCTATTGGACCGTGTTTGTTTGCACTTGTTCCAAGGATTTCTGTTACGTTCTCAGGATGTGGGTGCCGTGAAACGTGAGAAGAGCCAAGCACACACAAGATCCATTGGCCGGCTAACCTTTTGGGACACAAGGGGCTCACATAGATCGAAGAGAGACAAAGTCTTGACCTTATTCTGTAGTCGTTGCCATATCCATTGTTCCCTGGAAGCACGCAAAATCACTCCATACATACGTTCACAATCGTGCAGTTCCCTACCGAGATCCCAATAATGATAGTTTTAAAGTTGGCAAGAACTTTCTTGTCGTTGCATTGTCATCCATTGGAAAAGTGGGACAAGGTTTCTGGCAAGACATCGCAAATGAACTGTATCAAAATGATGTGTTCCCAGCATGAGCAAGCAGCTGGAACATGGAACGCCTTCTACCCTCGGCACTGATCACCCATAATAGTTCCCTGCTAGTTAATCCTTCATCTTTGCAAACGGAGAGAAAAAGCGTGGGGCACCATTTTGAAATGTTCCACTTGGAACACCCAGCAAAATTGGAAAACTCATGATTTTTTTTGCCACCGCTCTTATCATAAAAAGTAAAGAATTCAATCAAGTTCCCCCCAAATTTCCCACCAAAGTTAGAAAAGATCCGTTTTTGCAACTCGATATATTGGACAAAACGTCATTCATGAGCAAGTGATGGATATTGTTATTGTTGTTCCTTGTGTTTTCAGGTATTGCTCCAATCATGGCTGGAGGCTCAAGGAGCGACAGGACGGATTTGCGTGAGGAAATGAGGTGTTTCCCCATGGGAGATCGCATTCACTGATACGAATGCAGTCCCCGTGAACACACCACCAAAGAGGTTATTGGCCTTAAGTTTCCAACTTGGAAGAATTGAGTTCATTTCTGCTCATTTTTCAAAAAGATCGACCCAACAAATCGGTGAAGAATGGCAGTCATGTTTATTCAGGGGCATTTCTTGTGGCTTAGAACTTGGAACTTGTTGTGTCATCTTCCATGTTCAGGGTGAAAGATGTGGTAGTAGAATGGTGATCAGGAGTTGTACAGAAGAACAAATAACGCATGAGAACTAGGCTGGAGTAGGGATTATCGAGTGAGAGGGGATTGCTTTTGAAGCCCAATTGGATGATCTAAGATTTCTTCAGATGATGACGTCTAAACACATTTGTAGTTCTGGCTTGCAATACGGAAGATAAATTTCGAACCTTTGAGCACTGACATGGGTATTACTTTGGCACTTGGGAGCGCTTTTAGGAAAAAGTTGTTTGGAAACACTTTTTGTTTATTATTAATTGGCGCGCTTTGCTGTGTTTCAAGGTAATTGAGATTCCATGAAAAGCTAGAGGTGGAATATCAAGTACATCAGGGAAGGAGTGATTGGTTACATTTGCATCCACATTATGTACAGACTCAAGTGCATCCAGCGAGTTGGTGATGGAGTGATTGAATGTTAAATGGATTGGTTCGGTTCTCTTTAGCACCAATTGTTTCCGATATCCAAAGTGAGTTTTCATCCAATTTTCTTGGAACGTGGGAAGAGTAAAGTCATTGCGTGAGTTCCATCTTGTTCTAGTTCCTTGCTACTTTTACTAAGAAAAATGTCTGTTCTTGGGTTCTTGGGACATTGTCAGTGGGATTTCCAAAAAAGAAAAGCAAGTGATATCTACACCCACCAAATCCTAAATCCCAACCAAGCTCAGTTGAATCCGTCATTCTTTGAAGGTTCACTTATGTCTCCTTTGCCCGGGATCTTGTTGGAGCTTCTGCACTTTCAACCCTCCTCTCTAGGGAGGCCGACGGACCAAATTCATTCCTGGGGTTGTTTCCCTTGGCATGTTCTAACAAATCTTTAAGGGTTACAACTAGCAATGGCTAGGGAGGAACACGTTGAGAAAGTTGTCAACTACCCTCGACTTTTTGGCAATTTTCGGAAGCAAGGGGGAGTTGAGGAGGAAAAAAACGAGACAGTTCGAGTGCTTGTGAGAAACATGGTCGATTCCTCGAACATTCTTCTCTTAAATGGGGAAGGTGTAGCTTCTCATCAAAAATAATCCTTTTGGCTTCCGAGAATGGAACAATGTTTTTAAGGGAACAAAATCGATTGATAAATCGTGAGCCGTACAAAAACATCCGGGCTCAAAATGGTACTTTGGTACGAATTGGAATTAGGGTTCACAGCCTCTCTGACATGCGGCCTCATACTCTCTTGCTAAACTGTTGGGTGTCATTGTACGGAAAAAGGCAAACTAAAAGGCTCCTATTCAAGTTCCCATTTCAACCAAATTCTGACGAGCTTTTGTTCCATCAACGCTTTGGATAAAAAGTTAGATGGCAGTCTCGAATTCTCGAATGCTCGAATTATCAAAGCTCAAAGAAAGCTTGGTATTAAACAACTAGCTCGGTTTTGGAAAATCTATGCATTCTCCTGAAGTTCGTGTTCATGGAACATTTGGCCTGCAAGATGGGAGGATAAGTTAACAAATGACCCCTTTTTACCTGACGACCTCCTTGGAAACAGTTCGAGGTCCCTCCTACCCAGTCCACAGGCCATTTCAAATGGATTTTTGAGGTCATTGAGCGGCAAAACAAAGCCTCTGTAGAACATGGTATAGAAGCTAGAAAGAATGAATGCAAATGATGCGTGATGGATCGGTAGTTATTAACCACTTGAAAGAATGTTCAACCCTCTACTGTACTGTACGTAGATCCGCCAATCTCTTCTCCTGCTTGGTTATCTGGAAGCAATTGGATTTTGCTGACTCAGTGAAACCTCTCACTAAGTCACTAACACTTTGAAGCGAACAAAAAGAAGCCTGAAAACCCTCTTATCCGTCCCTTTAAAAACCACCATTATGGTTTGGTAACAGAAGGGGGAGCGTTGTTAATCCGACAAGCATCCATACACCCCATCTCCGTTGTGTCGATGGATGTATGGACACTGGATGCGAACCGAACAAGGAAGTCAGACATGTTAAATGGAGGGATTAAAATAGCCCCCACTTGAAGCTCAAACTTCGCATGAATGCGAAAAGTACTCAGATTTCTCAGTTTCTTTCCAAGCCCAAAGGCAAGTAAAAAAAAAAAAAAGAGGATGAGCTGAGCTCATCATTCACCGCAAACTAGGCAAGAGATCGAGTGATCACTGATCGGGTTAAATCAAATTACACCTTCAGCTTCAAATCTCTCGGAAGATTCAGCCCTAGATCTTGAAGCTCGTTCACCTTGTTTTGTCCACGTTTTTGTTGGCATTTGGAAGATGATCTTCGTAGGCAGGTGAGGGTTTTCAGAGAGTATAGCTATGGAAATTTGGATTTGGACCCACAAAAAGTGGAAGGCATTAAGCTGGCTGGCTGGCTTTTGGCAGAAGAAATCAAAATATGTCTAGTGAAGTGAGTATGACTTTATGCAAATCAATCACCTACATGAACCTTTGTGATGAGCCCACTATGTAGTACTACCATTGGAACGTTGTATGGTTTCGCCTTTTATTCTTAGTCTCTCTTCGTATTCTTGAGGTCAACATTAGTCTCTGCAAGATTGTCGAATTATCGAACCCGGAATAATAACTACCTTTGCGGTAATAATACTCTGTTCTCTTGCCTAATTGTCGTGTTTGGCCTGTTATTAATGGATTATTGTGCCCGGTTAATGATTGAAGACATGTCAAACGTGTCCAGAAAGCGTTAATGGCCACTTTGGCACAATTCATACTTTGAGCCAAAGGTGATCAAATCAATAGGGCCAAGTTTTGAAATACGGATCCTGCCAAGCTCGTTTGAATAGGTTAAGAAATCTAGCCTTGGAGGGGAATTATGAACACTTCTCTTGGTGCAAAGTACTTGAGAAGTAGTAGAGTATAATACTTCTCCACCTCTGGTGAATAGGCGATGAAATGCTGATGAAAATTTCATATAAGGCACGGAGATTAAGGGCAAATCCAGTGCTTGATCTGTCATCCCTGAATTGGCTTTGTGTGCACTTAATCTCCATGGACTATGACATGCCCTGACTTCAAGGCCTGTCACTCAAGCCATGTCGGAAAAATTGTGACGTTCAGGCTCATCCATGAATGACTCTAAAGCTCCCAATGTCTCTGAGTGCCAACGAACTTGTAAGCTGAAATATCAGAATATGGGGAGAAGCCTTAGAAAGGTGAAGAAGAATTACTTGTATCCTCGTCCCTAAATGGCAGAAGGTATTACTAGGACTAGATTTCGTTCCATCTCCTATCTCACACAAACACATACATTCATTGCAGAAGACTACAACGCCTTGCGTGACATCCATTTATTCCTTCATACACTTAGGGCCGGTTTACTTCCCCTTCAGTATCTCTCTTTGTCGCTTTCTCACTTTATAAATAGGCCTCGTTTGCAATCGCCATTGTAATGAGTCGGATGAGATCGATAAACATTCCATAATGACAGTGCCATTCATGAAGGCTTTAACTGGCCCCAAAGAGGAATCTCATTCCATCCTCTCACGTTTTCAATACGAGACAGGCCCACCCAACAAAGCAGGAGTCTGGGCCTAAAGGGTTTGGCGAGCAATGGAAAGAAGGAAGAGAAGGCAAGGCAAGGCCTGCATTGAAACTGCATGGAATGACGTCAGAACTTGCAAGGTCATTTTGACCTTGAAAAGTGGAGCTGCTCTCAGCTGCACTTGAGGCTTGAGGCTGTAGGCCTATAGACAATGAAGGCATTGCAACTCCAGAAGAGGAAGACGACGACTAGGCCTACTCTGGAATGACCTTGAGACTGAAGAGAAAAGTGAAATGAAAAAGAGTTGGACTAACAGTTTCTTGCGGCAAAATATATATATATCGACCTTTGGAAGCAAACACGAACAAACGCATAGCCAACGAGATGGCCTTCTGTTAGATTAACGATTCCAAAATGCTCCACATAGTAGTGGGGGAATACAATACCCGCCAGCGGTAATTCAATAGAAAATGGGAGAAGACCATCAAAAGACCAAATTACCGCCAGGAAGGGGCTCCCAACAGACTTTTGTCTTCTAGAAAACTAATGATATTGTTGTGGCCGATCAAGGCCAGCCTTGTAAGCACTAAATGACGAGGAAAAAAGATCATTTGCACTCTAACTTCTAATGTCCGTTCATTCCATTCTTTTCCATTTCAGAGCCTTCGAACAAAACTCCTCGGAATCCTTTTATGAACGATCCTCCCTAAATCTCGTAAATCATGATTCATTGATATAACCCCCTGTCATTAAAGATCCATGTTTGGGCATAAATCAAACTGTTATGTGAGAGTTTGAATGAATCTGGGAATTTGTAGGCCTATTCAACTTGTCTGTTGTCCAAAGAGACGATGATTATGAGTTTGTCATGCATGAAGACAGGCCTTTAAATAGTCAAAAGGTGCTCGGATGAAACGAGGCAAAACTTGACGATAGGATGTACAGTATTTCCTTCGTCGTCTTCGAGTCTTCTTCATCAAACTCATAGAAGACATAACATGGAACTCATTATGATGTATGACGAAATGAAGCTCAACCCCACTGAGCCAGTTTCCTACACCCAATTAATCAAAAGCAACAACTCCTTCATCTTGATGAGCTTTCTGGACATCCAAAGATTAACAGAATTCTCGTCTTGGTGTTCTCTACCACGATAAACTGGTAGTTAAGGCAATAAAAAGGCCTGTAACTAAACCACACAGCCACAAATTTGACGCAAATTGTAACACTAATTTGATACAAATCAGAACATCTTTAGTCTTGAATGTCCTGAGTTTGGCTAATTTTTTGGGAATGACGCCAATCAATATGAATATGCACGAATTGCCTTTAACAAAAAATATCTGAGGAAGGCAAGTCCAAAGAAATAGATGTCCGGTATTCCATATTTCATGGGCTAGAACTCCTCGACCTCCCGTGAAGAGTACATCAAGCAAATATTGGATATGGGGGGTGAGTATTTTTTTTTTTAAGACCATCAACTTTGGCTATCTAGAACACAAAGTAAGCTCTCCCTCTGGTTGTTTCGTGTTCGTCCAATACACAGACACCTCGGATTCTTTTAGTCGTGGAGTGTTCGATTCATCTGACAAACTCACTCAGTCAAGAACAAATGGTGGTTTTCGTACTCAGTCGACACTCACGTCGAGTTTTCATAGATTGGTTGCAGTTGCGGGAGATTTACTCCCTCTCGGGAATTGGATTTGATGGTCTCCATGTCTCTCCGAGTTGTTTTCTATCCCCTCCTTTCTTGGAAGGTATCTGGCAAATTTTGATTGGACCATAAATCATGTGTTTGGTTGTATATTTTGTATTCAATCAACCCATTTGAAAGTCCCATGTGCTCAAGAAAAAAACCACTACTTGGGCTACTCTTCTTTGATCTGGTTACTCGGTGTACCGTATATTTGAGGTCCCTCCAGAACGACACGTGGCGCGGCCATTGATTAAGGTAAAGTGGTTTGGTCTCGTCCCAAAAATCCCGCAGTTATTCATCTTCATCAGGATGAATGCAGACCAGGTGGTCATTCATTGGAGAGCCAGCCGTCCAGTCCAGACAGAATTTTACGATGTCCAGACAAATGAATTGCGTGCAAGGGTCCACAAGGATTGACAAATAGCTGACGATCACCTCTAAATGGATCCTCCATGGTCTCATGAACGAACGTCGTGAGTACTAACGTTGCAAACTTTGGTGGTTTTATGCCAACCAAAGGGGAGTGAGTCGTGTGGGAGACTCATCTTGTGGCTCATTATGTTAATGTATCGAACCATATCTATCTGATTTCAAATATCCCGCTTTGTTTCCTCTCCCCTTCAAAAGCAATGAGTGGAAGGTCGCTTTGCACGGATTGTTTGGTTGAATGTAGGTAGGGGGGATTATTTGCCTATCGTTAATCCTCTGGCCATTTTGAGCCATCTCACCTTGAGACAAGATACTTATCAAAATGAATCTCCTCATTATAGGCGAACAACTGTGAGTACAACAGCCACAAAATTGTAGTATATGGGAGCTAAGTGTGCGTAGTTGGATGGAGATCGCTCGAACTTGGAATATATTGGTATTTATGAGTTGAGACTGCATCCAAATCTAATTCCCTCGGTTTCTATCGCTTTCAAGCAGTCAAAGACTGTGGGTCATATATCAATGTTTTTCGTATTTTGTCAGTCGAGTCCATAAAGTATTGATCTCCCTTGGAACTTGGGCTTGATCGTGGCCAATGCTGATTCATTGCTCAAAGAAATTCGATATCTCATTTGAACAATGGTGAAACGCCACAGGATCGCATTAAAAGGTATTGATTCCATTACTTTCATGATCATAAGCTAACCAAATGCCAGACGAAAACCAACAAGCCACTTTTCACGATTGGCAACGTCAGCTGATGAGTGTCATGGTTGCCATTGGCTTGATGATAGAACATAACTTGGAAATTGAGAGACGTGTGTTCAATTCGGTCGCGCATAAATCAGTCAAATGAGACCCCATCGGCTCTTAAATCGCATTCCAAGACATTTGGAGGCTATTTTCGGCCCAAAAACCTGTCGTCCACGCGCCAAATTTGGAGATGGATTATGATTTCCCCATAAAATATGAATACATCACACCCTCTGTCATCTATTTGCGAACCCACTGGGAGGCAATATCCCAAGATGCCTTGAAATGCTCGAATATGTAAAAGAAAGACCGTGGCCGAACGATCTTATCTAACGTGGAATTAAAACACGAGGCTTTGAGTTTTATCCCACGTCCTTAGTGTCCAAGTCAGTTCATTTCATTTGGGAGAGTTGTAGGAATTTCAATTTCCTTCATTGTTGGGGATATCTCACCCCCTTGCAAAATAGACTACGGCAAACTGAGATATTGGACCAATCTTTTTTTCAGAGTCATTTATAGTTCTAAGGAGAGTGGTCCAGATGAGGAGCAGTCCACCCTCTTCATTGGTGACCCCATTTTTCATGCTATGCTTGGCAATTGCGCACACTCAAGTCGCGGTTATGATACCATTTTCAGGGATATATTGTTTCAACCCCAACTACCAAGTTACCACCCTTTGTTCAAGGGTCCCTTGGGTCACATAGAACTCACTTTTAGCCAACTGAGTACCTATCCTCAAAGGAAGGAATTCCGTCCCCTCGTTTTTTTTTTTACTTTCGAGGGCGGGGAAGTTAATTTCAGATGAATGAGCAGACATGGTATGAATAGAAATGAACTAAGGACGTCTTTTTTAGCTTTAAGCTTCTTTTGTATGCTTTTATTCGAGGCTTTGAGTGAGACTTTCAAATTCTGGGGCAAAAATGGAAGCCAATCCAAAGGATTCGAGCTTTTTGTGTGGGTGGGGAGAGGGAATGGGATAACGAGTCTGTTTCCAGATTTGTTTTGAGTTTGGGCATCTGCAGAAATTTACACAGCCGCCTCAACTTGTAGGTTTGCCTTGGTTGCGGTGAAAACCCCCAAATACAAGCAAACATGCCTAACAAGGGCACTATTTCTTCTTCGGGACCCCAAAATATCTGGACTGCATAGAAAGTAATGGGAACACATCTTTTACCCGTCATTTGTTCAAGGATTGAGAGATCCAAAGCATCTGGCATTTTTGACTTTTTGTCAGGTTGCGTAGATTAGCATCAATTTCAATGATGCTCTCGGTGTACCCTATCGTGTCCACTCGTGAAGCCTTATTAATGAGTGACAACTTGTGGACACTGATGAGGTCTAGAAATCCGGCTTCTTTGGCGTGCCTTAAGCCCGTGACAGAGAAAAATGGGAGCTTTAAGCGATTTCAATTTACGTACACAAACCCTTCTGGTGCTCTTTAAGGGTAAGTGTGATCAGCATGGGAATTGACGAGGTAAAAAAATCGTCCCTTGGGGACTTGAGGATATTTATTTGGCCACATTTCTTTCCAAAACTGATGCTTGCTTATATACATAGAACGAGAGGAAACGATATCGAACAAAGTGGCATCGCTTTTCCCTCTAACGAAGACTACGTATGTCATGTTCCTTATGAAGTAGTCAATGACAAAAAGAGTTATCTTTTTGTCATCTTTGAACTCCCTTTCTTCCCGCACTTCCTTCAATTAACAATGGCAGGCTTGTCCTGTCAAACAGCAGCCAGAAATGCATTCATCCATCCAACGACAAAGAGTGGTGTGCCTGCTTACATAGTTGGTTAGTTTCCCCCTTTTGAGAGTCATTGATGGAAAAAATTAAAATTGTGGTTTCACCCTCCATCCTCAATAATGATAAGTGACAGTTTGAGGATGACTTGCCTTTGACTCGGAAGCATAATAGGAATGAATCATTCTGAGCCAGGAGGTTCAAGAAGATGAATTTAAAAGACTTGAATTTTTTGAGCCACCACGATCATTCCCAATGATGAGAGGCCTTCTTTATTCCTGGAATGGCATGGGCAAAAACAATTGCGTTATTGTTTCCAAGTCGCCAATTTGAGGCACTCAAAGTGCTCTGGTGTCTCCTTAGGGGAAATTGGCACTTGAACTCTTTTGTCTGAACTTGGACCAATTTATTTTGAATTAATTCAAATTGTGAGTGCTCAAAATTATAACTTTGGGTTGTGAGTCTCTAGCAGACTCACGACCTCACACCCGAAGCAATTACAATAAACTAGCAAAAAAGGCAGAGGCTTTTGACCTTGGCAATAGAAAGAAAAAAAAACAGAAAATGAGAGAGTTAATCATTTCAATTCCGTTTAAGGTGAGGAACAGTGAGATCCGATGAGCACAGAAGTCAAAACAATCTTTTCTATCGCACTGCAAATTCAATTGAAGAGTGATAAATGCGCAACACACGGAATGTCTAATGTCTTTGACAGTTTGAATATGTTGACGATCATGATGATGATGTACGAAGTGCACAAGAGTCGTAACGTGATGTACATGCAAACTTCAATGGCGACCTTGAGTTTCTCGCCCCAAACACATTCGTGAAATGTTTATGGCACTCGTTGACACGTCGAATCAAGTTTGAGGGCATTTTTTTCGTGTCCTTATGTGAAAAGATGATTTACTTCGCGAGACAGAGCCGATATTCTTATTCACGATCTCAATCGTTCCATTGACTTTAGTAAGACGGACAATTCAAAGCCAGACTCTTGAATTGGGCCCCGTTTTTTCCTGGGATTTAAAGAGTCGCTCGTTTGCATAATTTCTGAATTGAACTTGCGTGAGGATCGGATGTATGCACGAATCACGATTCAGAGGGGGAAATTGAACAATCAATGTGAGGAAGCAAAGATGGAGGGGTGGACCAGCTCATAAATCAATAGTTTGACAATCGGGGTAGCATTGTCAATCTTTGTTTCAGGGCCTCATTGGTCGGTTTGCCGGACAACCCTCCTCAAGTTAGAGGACCCTACACTTATCAGGATCAATTGACCTTTGATTTCAAGTGGATATTTCCATGCAAACACGTCTCTCAACAATCGTGGCCAATTGACGAGAAGCTCGAGAGATTTATGAAATTCCGCCAAGGATACAAATCACTGAAATATGTGGGTAGGCTTTGCATATTTTTCACAGTCTCGGATATCTTCCCTCATTGAGCTTTGATTGAAGAGAAGGAGGGGAAAAACGGGGCCGTATTTGGGGATACTATCGGCCATTTTCTAGGCCCCTCAAAACTCATAAGGGCCACAGGTAGGATGATGTTTTTTCCAAGATGTGTTGAAATGCACAAAAGCGAGCAATTTCGGAAATGATTGAAGAGGAACTGGCAAAAAAGCGCCCACTTCATTGTGGCCCAAAGTCGGTTTGGGTTTCGCCCAATCATGGCAATTACCATCCATCAGAAACAAACCAATCTCATCTACCACCCAAAATTGAGCCATTCGCACAAAAAAGGAGCTGGTTCCGTGGACGTCTAGACCCGAATTGATAAATATGTGTACGTTTTTCTGTAGTTGGTCTTAATCGAAGTTGGTATTTCGGCCATAATTGCAAAGCAAACACGACCATTTGTCTGGTTCCCAACAACTTGAGTGGTAATCCCTTTGAGGATGGATTAAGCTGTCCCATGAAAGGCTTCAATGAGGAGAATGAGCAAGGGGTTGGAATTTCCCCCTCTAACAACTTCGCATTCCCATTAAAAAAGGGTTGGTTTCTGGAGATTAACAATGGACAGAGTGCAAGTTTTCAAGAAGTTTCCTGTCGTTAGACGAGTCTTGATCACCAAAACAAAAGGGGTTAAACGATCTGTTTTGATGTTGTTTATTCTGCGAGGTCGCTTGATTCGTCATCTACTACACGTGCTAGTTTTCAGCGCACGTGGCGCTAATCCAGAAACGGAAGCGGGCTCCAATTCACTCAACCCTGCCGACACCACTTAGCACTTTGACTATTGATATCCCATGCCGTTTCTTGTATCATTTATTACACCGTTCGATGAATTTTAGGAAACGAATCTAAACATACATATCAACAACACGTGCGGATGTCTGAGAAGGCTGGGTGACCATTTGGTATTGTAGAAGAGGTGCTCATAATCTCGTTTGATCCCCTAATGACACTGATTGAGTACCAAACCATCGTCCAGGGTCGTCTCATCCTTTGCATTGGTCAAAAGCTCGCTCCCTGATTGGCAGAGGGGTGCTCATTGGGAAATGGTTTGATTGTACTTCTACCCAACTGCCACTGCCACATGACAACTTATTTTCGGGCGATCTGTGGCAATTATAACAAAAATATCTGCCTTTGGGATAGGATAGAAATGGTGCATGAATTAGGTTGAAGAAACCGAAGAGTGTTTTGGATTTGCTTCTTCCAAAGCCTGAAAAGTCAATGGTGTGTAATCAAACGGTGATCGGTCGCTTCAAGATATGGAGAATTTGCTGCCTGAGTTGAGACACTCACCATTCGTTTTGGGCTTTATCCCCAGGATATCAATCCCAAATTGGCCATTCGGGAGAAAAAGAGAAACTCCAAAAAAGGAGATTGTTCTTCTTTTGTTTGATTTTTTTTCTGGCCAAATATGTGTCTGTCTCTTTCGTTGCTTTATTGCACAATAACATTGGGATCAGTATAAAGAAGAAATTGCAACGAGACATTCGAGTTGCAACATGGAAACTGAAAAGCGTTTTTGGGCCTTTTGAGTAAAAACGGACAACTCAGATGCTCTAGAATATATTTTCGTGTAAATTCAATTCTTCATATATTCAACCAACTCGAAAAATCCATTGAATACTTTTCAAAAAAAAAAGATTATTTGCAGTAGGTTCGTAGACATATAGCTTTTTTCATCATCATAGACTTATATAATACCAAAAAAATATAGTTGTTCTATATTGATTTGAGCGCCCAAAAAGCGCCAAAATGTGTTTGGGCATTTCGATTCAAACTTGATCAGCCATTTTAAACACCGTGTACAACAAAATCACAACAAATTTTACTATATTGAAAAATCACTAGATTTTCTAAACCTGGCATAACCTGAAACTTTGTCTTTACTATTTTATTGATTGAATTTCAACAATTTTGACTAACTTTTTAAGTGCAGATGATCTACGAACCTGAAATATTCAATTTATTATGCCTGATGAAGCGGATGTTTTGATTTGGAGGGTTGTGTCTTGTGGGAGGTAATAACCAACACTGCCAATTAATTCTGTGGATAGGGACACTTTCTTCTCAGGCTTATCTTTCCCCCGGGCACTTTTTCTTTTGGAAACCAATTTTCAGGCATTGCCGTGAAAGAATTGTGGAAGATAACAGTCTTCAAAATTAAACGGCTCCGACCCTCACTCTTTAAAAGAAACCTCATTTCTTTAAAATGTTTGTCTCCCTCCGATTTTGGTACGGTCAACAGAGAACAGAGACTGAAATTTCTTCCAAAAGCGCTTTCAGATCATACATCAGTTCATCTTCAAGCTAAAGAAGGACAAGCAAGCTTCTTTGTTGCCATTCGGTCACCCTCTCTGTATTAAAATTTTAACTCAAAAAATATGTTGTCATGAGTTTTTCTTCTGTTTTTTGTCCTCAAACGCTAGATTTCACAAACCTGGGGATTTTAAAAAATCCATACCCAAACTGAAACCTTAAAAGGCAGGCTGCGTGATATAAAAAGTCAAAGTTCCGTTTATAACGTAGCGCAATCTACAGAAGCTTCTGTAGCGCAATCAACAGTCCCATTTCTCTGATAATAAATTTCTGATGTCCCTAGAGGAGTTGTTCCATTTCAGAAGTTTTCCCTAATTGTGGAATATTCAGGGTTGGATTAGTAGTAGAAAGTTTGTCTTTGGGATTGCCAATAATAGCCAAGAGCCTGATAGTTTTTGTTCTGGCCAAAAATCTTAATTTTCATTACTCTGATCAAGGATAATTTTAACCGGAGGATTGGACATGACTTTGGGCGAAGCTTGGCTGCTTTTAACTGGATGAAGTTAGAAACCTTAAAATGGTTGAAGATGATCCATTAGAGTTCCAAAAAATGGTATTTGAGAAAAAAGGCGAGTTTTTCATGTGATTATTTAGTTATTTTTAATTAATGGAGGCAAATTTCCAGAAAGTTGTAACTTAAAATCTGGAATATTGCATATAGACGATTGCAAAGAAAGAAGAAAATGTACCCTAGTAGTTCAAAAGACAATATCAACTTTTGTTTTTAAGTCTTCATGTGAAGAATAACAATTAAAAGAAAGAGTAGCCTAGCTAGCTTCGCCTATGCCCACTCCTGAATCATAGTTCTCTCTTCTCTGATAGACACTAGTGTTCTATTAGAAATTTGAAGAAACAAGGGCTTTCTTTTCTGATTTCAGTATCCATTTCCATTACTTTCGATTAAGACGTTAATTGTAACTTAGATACCATACTTTAGAGCAGGGGTGTGCAAACCCTGGCCCGCGGGCCAAATGTGGCCCGCGAGCTGATTTCGCGTGGCCCGCGAGAGGATCTGTCATTTTCAAAAGACTGTGGCCCGCAGTTGCGGTAGGTAGATTGTAGAATTTTATACTAGAAATTATTTGCCGTTTAGGATGGTGTGGCCCACGAGCGTTAACGGTCCGGCCAATTTGGCCCACTGCTAAATAAATTTGCACACCCCTGCTTTAGAGCTAAAATAATCTCTGATCATGCCATAAGGTCGGTTGTTGAGGCAGGTTTGAAATATAGTGGAAGCATATCTAGAAGCATATAAAAACACAAAAGAAATACATGTGATGGAGTAGAAATAGCCATGCTCGATCAAGTTTTACTACATAAGCTGTGTTTTTCAATCGCAGCTTATGAGGCGAAACTTTATCGAGCATGGTTATTTCTACTTTGCCTCATATGCTTCTTTCATACTTCTTCTATTCTTCTAGGTATGCTTCTACCTCACCGACCGACCTATATTCTGCCCACAATAATCGTTTGACCGATTAAGCCTTGAACCATGCCCGAATGCGTTGGGGTGAGGATCGTGAAAAGGTCAAGATTCTGTTTGACTTCTGCGCCCTCCACAAACTTCAAACCACTTCAACACCATAGCAGTTATTGAGGATTCCCGGTGCAAAAAGAAGACATAATCATTAGGCCTTTTGCTCCAACTTTGGAAAAGCGGTCGTTCTTATGAAGTCGAAATCGATGGCCTAATCCAAGGATCACTAAACACCTGGATGCCTCGGCTACCGGCAAAAGCCATTTTTCGAATTCTGTGTTGGACAGAGAAACATCTTATGAAACCAAGTGTTTGATTGGTAATGCAAAGCTCACGTGCTTAATTTCAACTTGATCGACTGAAATTTGTGGCATTTAGAGTAATTTGAAGTGGAGAGCATAGGGCGCTCTTCCGACCGAACATTTGCACCTACAATCGTCCAAAAAGACGATTGTAGGGTCAATTTTTCTCTCGCTTCCGCGCGTATGTATTGTGACTGTAGCAAATTTAGAAACGTTGTTATTCGTGGATGGAGTAATGTACCATGCTGAAATTCCGCAAGCGACATCCTTATACCGGTACGATTTTTTATCATTCTTATCAAAACAATGTCATTTACTTGAATGGAATTTGATTTATGAAAAATCCACAGCTGACGGCCTGAGCGGAGGCTTCCATGTCTTACGATTTCCTTGCCTAATCTCAATCAGAAATCGGAAACGTCTTCGACCTGTTGCAATCGAACATAGTTGAGCCAAGTCCAAGAGCGATCCTGACCCACAAAAGCAAACCATGGAAGTATTGCTCCGGGCTTCAGTTATACTTAACTCAATCAGGACGAAACTTTTGTGACACACTGTACACGTGAAATATTTTTAAGGTAGAAAGGTACTATAGCACTGGTATTAAATACAAAAAAAAATTAAGTGTTATACTGCATGACCGTGACTAAATCAAAGGTTAAATTTTTGGGTGCCACAACACCTAATTGGAATGAAAGGGCTAAAGATATTCATAACATTGGCTTCTTTTATTACTTTGTGAGGTTATAAAGGTGCATGAAAATCATCAAAACAACTATGGCCCTTTATATTGCAAAGAAAGAAGTCGTAGGTTTCACACAAACAGCAAGACAATGCTTCATTTTTTACATTTAGTCGCAAGTCAAGATGATAAAAATATAATCTGAAGCACACTTAAAATACATAGTTTTGAAAAATGTCTTTTGAATCATGAAAAGGGTTTGTTGGTACGTGTTCAATTAAAATTTTATGAAATTCTGTAAGATTTTGAAAAATCGCTTTTGGTCCAAATTGAGCATGGTTCTTCGAGAAAAATCATATTCACACGTATGAAGACACGTCTGTTCAGTAGATTTCCTTAAATTTTCAAATTAACATTCAACTTAGTGATATAAAGATACTTAGATCACCGTTTTTCAAAACATAAATATTCTAAGTATGATTTAGTTAATAGTAATTATTATTTTGACCTGCTGTGCCAAAACAAACAAAAATGAAGAATTTTGAAATAGTTAATATGATCAAAAATCTACATAGATTACTTGGGAATTTGAGTTTTCATAAACCCCGAGCGTTTTTTTCGCTTTTCAGGGGTCAAAAATGGACATTTTTGCCATACAAAATTTTCATTTTTCATTTTCATCATTCAAAATGTCGTAAATGTAAAGGGCAGTTCCAGACAATTGGGTATTGTAACACCCAAAATTTAAAGGCTTACTGTACAAAAACTTTGATGTAAAAAGACTTAAAACTTCGCCCACACATGTAAGAACATGGAAAGTATTATTATATAAAAGTGCAACGCAATTTGTATTGTACAACTAATTTGACAACAGCTTTAGTACTTAGGAAATTAAAAGAATTACCTCCAGAATTCTTTTTTACGTAACTTCGTTAAATTTCGTTCCAATTTCAAACTTTTAAGACGAGAATGAAGGTGTTTCTCTCATGAGCAACTATTTTTAATTAAAAAAACGTTAAGATTTCACGGGGCGAGAGAAAAACATTTTGCAGCAAGAACAGCGTTTGGGTGTTATAACACCCAAACGTCCTGAAAGAGTTCAAAGACAGAAAAAAACTGAATTTCAGTGAAATAGAAAACGAACAGAAATTCTTAATTTCTCACATTCGTTTCTTTTTTGCATTTTAAAAGACGTCAGGGTTAGCTTGCACCCGTATCCGAAAAAAATCCGAATTTAAGGGAGAATCCATTATCACTCAACCTTTATAGTTGTTTTTGAACGCAGATATTCGGGTTGCTGACATTTCCATCGCAACTTTCTCACCATTAACAAGAACCCCCTACTCTGGTTCTTGGTTTGTACTTTTCTTTTTACAGTGCCAAATATGTAAGCTTACCTCGTTGAATGTGCCAGATCAAGTAACGATTAACTGCCTAAAGTTCTTGGACACTGCATTGCAAAGACATTTCTAGAAATAAACCAATATTTAGAATAGTAAATTTTCTATAATTTAAGTTCTGTCAGTTTTGTTTAAGATAGCAAATTGGCGCAAGAGGACGTTCAATTCCTGAAGTATCCAATTTATAGCTGGTATGTTTAGCGTGCACCAAGGTGTGCTAGTAGCATTGACTTCAAGTCAACTTCAAATAACCTTCTCACTATTTGACCTTAACATAAGGTTTGTTCAACGAGAAGCATGACTGGAAGCATGCAAAGAGGGAAGTTCTCCGGCGTCGTCGAAGCATTCCCATAGGGCAATTGAAGTGTGGCTTGCTTTGTTGTGCCTTTTCATGGAGCGAGAGCATCGACATATGCAATGGCTAGCTCGCATTGTGCATGCACTTGAAAAGAGACAAAATTCAGCATTTCTCAAGCAAATGTGCCAAACTTGTAACATAATTTCCTATTTGATGTAGCTAAATTATCATTACATTGCTAGAACAAGTCAATGCAACATGATTTCCTATTTGATGTAGCTAAATTATCATTACATTGCTAGAACAAGTCAATGCAACATATTTTACACAATTTCTTAAACTATGCCAAGTTTTGTCTCTTTACAAGTGCATGCACAGTGCGAGTTGGTCGTCACACTTGTAGATGCTCTTGCTCCATGAAAAGGCAAAACAAAGCCACACTTCAATTGCTCTATTGGAACACTTCAATGTCGATGGAACCAACTCTAAGCGAACTTCCTTTCAGTGTTTCTTCAAATTCCCTGTCAAAAATTGCCCACTTCCTGACCTGTTCTTAAGCGCGGAGTTGAAGAGGGTGCGAGGAAGAGATAAAAGGAGAAATCTGGGGTAGCTGAAATCAGGAGGTGATGGCTTTGAAAGCGGGCGAGCGAACAATCATATGCTCGGGAAGTTCAAGATCGAAACAGACGGTCACATTCGAGAAAAGCCAAATCAATGGAGAAAACCAGGCAAGCACACTCTGAACTAAACTTGCAAGTCAACTATCGATCTTTGCCATCATAGCATACGAGCTATAATATATCTGTTCTCAGCTGAACTACGAGATTTGAAGTAAGCAGTGATAGAAGTTTCGTCAACTCTATGGCCAAAAACATATGGAATTACAATTTTCGACTCAAAAATGTAATAGCAATTACTCGGCTAGAAAATGTGAAATCAATACTTGGCTCAAAGTTGTTTTATGAACTAAAATCACCTCCATCTCTGATTGCATCTAATGTTTCCAGTATTTGAATATCTAAGCGTACTTCTTCAAGTCAATAATTAGCACAGTTATGTTATCCAAAGAATCCTTTTCGATGGCGTCCTCGACCAAGCTTTTCGCCACGTCTTTAGTAGTTCGGCCCTTTTTCAGTCGCTTTCGAATGTAATGTGCGACGTTTTCGTTTGTGTGCGTATCCCAAAGGCCGTCCGAGGCCAGAACTGCAAAACTGGGGCTGGAACCTCTCAATTTGAACTTCATGACATCTGGCTCGCACGTGATCAGGTTTTTGTCCTTCAGGGGGAAATCTCCTAAGGCGCGAGAAGTGGCTAAAATCCCTTGAACTCGCCAGACTCCGTTCATCTCCACGAACCCGCCGTTCTCTTCAATCCGTTTCTTTTCCTTCTCCTGAAATGCACGAGTACTTGTTAATAAACGTATTATATTTCCAAAAATATTGCGAGTTTTAACCATCACCATGTCACAAAATAAACTAGGGATTGAACCCCAAAAGAAACATTATTTGGCCAAGCCACATGCCTTGATTCAAATATTTCTCAATCAAGTGAAAAAAAATACAGCTTGTTAATAGTTAAGGAGGTGACTTCCTGAAGCCTTCTATAAGATCTAACATTGAAAACAAAATACAAATGAAGGCTAAAAGTAAAACAAATATAATTGTAATGAGAATATTTATTGTGGTTATTTGATTTTTTTTTGGCCCAACTTGGATGTTAAAGATAAACTTAACGAGGTGATTTTTAGCTCATAGTTAATTGTAATTCACCCGTTTTTATCTCTCTGGTTTGATATTTTCTTATAAGGCAAAAAAATGTAACAAAACCTTCCATGAATTGAGCCTGATTTGCAACAAGTTTTTTGAAGGTCAATTGTAACGAAAGTACAGTAATTCGTTCAATTTTTGGCAAAAGGAACTGTAATGCCAATACATTTCAAAAATGGTGTAATTGTAACGACCAAAAAAACCTAAAAGTACTCGTTACTCGTTACCTTTCCAAGATTAACTGTTTCTCTATTTTATCGGCTTTAAAAATCTAAAGCTGAAGCTTTTATAGAAAAAAGTTCAAAAATCCAAATCTCAAATTATTATTGATTTTTGAAACACAACAATTACGAATTATTAGTGTCCTCGAATCGAAGGAAAAAATATTGAACGAATAAATAAATGAATGAATGGCGCGAAAGGATGTAACCAGGGAGCGGAGATTTAGTAGCGTAAAAACGGCAAAATGAAAACTTTTTGGTCAAAATAGTTGAAAAATGCCGAAAGTCGGGGGAAAAAGTTAGTTAAATAGTTAAAAAATTGCTATTTAACGGTGTGTTGTGAACATTTCGGGTGCATTTTAAAGGAGTTTTTAAGGGATGAAATGTTTCGAATACTTCCTACTGACAATTGTATTTAAAAAATAGAAAAACGAAAATTCAATTATAAATTTGGAGAAGCTCAAATGTCTAAAAGCTAAAATAAAAAGTTATTTTCTGAAAATCTAAATTAAGGAATATTAATATGGCAATTATGTGAAAGAAATAGGAATTGTAAGAAATTGTAGGAAAAGAGCAAAATATCCACGAAAAAATGAAATTGCCCAGAACACTGCAAAATCGCTCGAAATCACAAAAAGTTTAAAAATGGGAAAATAGTCATGTTTATGGGTCATGATGTGTTAATACCTTAACTCAAAATGGAGAGTGGCGAGCTCCAATCTGTTTATTGGAGCAATGAGCACATTTGAGCCAAGTCCAAGCTCGATTTGTCGAAAATATTCTGTCATGATTAGGGACGGGCAAATAGTGTAAAAAGATTTTTGGTAATGTTCTGCGAGTTGCAAAGTTATTGGCTTCTTGCTCTACCCTTCCCAGATCTTCAGTTTGTAGAAGCTGATTCCAGGCGGGTCAACGATATCCTAATGCCCTTGAAAAGTGAATGGTTCCTTTTCGGGTTTAGATAATTTATTCGTGACTGCAAAGATAGGAATATAAAGAGCATGTAAATATGATTGACTGATTCGATACAATAAGGAGTAATTAAGGTCGATTAGATAAAATATAAGAATAAGGTTGGTCCTTACCAAACTATGGAAGACCAGATTTACAACTCATTGGATGAATGGTGATCATGTGAATTGCGAAGCATGGTTATGTAAAAATGCTGATGGCACTAAGGCTGATGCCAAGGTTCGGAGGAAGAGACAAGTAAAGTCCCGACGTTACACAAAACCCGGGACGTTTAAAACATCAGCTTGCTGACGATACACTCCCAAGGGGCTGGGACGAAGATGTGGAGATATGGTCAAATATCTACCTATGACTCTGGTACGAGTAGAACAAGGTCATTGATTGACCTCTCAAAGAAGCTCCTTTTTATTTCTTCCTTGGGAGACCTCTTGACCACAATAAGGGTTGCCGTACGAACGAGACCATCGAAACCGACCTTAATATCATGAACACGCGCAGTTGGCCATTGATTCCGCTTGACTGCTTTGTCCTTCAGTAACACAATGTCACCAACCGATATTGATCTCTTGGGAACCATCCATTTTCGCCTCTCCTGCAGAGTTGATAAATATCCCGCTCTCCAGACTCTCCAAAATTCATCAGCCATTGCCTGAACTCTTCGCCACCGTCGCTTACCATATGCTTGGATATCACTTTCTGAGAAGAACTCGACGTTTGGTGGATGAGGCTCTGTTTTAAGAGTAAGCAACATTGCTGGAGACAAGGGAAGTGGATCCGAAGGATCTGAAGACACCTCCCACAATGGTGTACTGTTGACTATGGCGCAAGCTTCCATCAATAGTGTGTGGAGCTCGTCCCTAGATATGGCTTGATTTGGGACTGGAAGAAGAGAGGCCTCCAGGATTCGCCGAACTGACCCAATCTTCCTTTCCCACACTCCACCATGATGAGATGCATTGGGAGGATTTAAGTACCATTTACAATCTTTTTCCTCCAACGTGGCTTGGACAGATTCCAAACTGATGACTTCGGAGTCCTGATTTAATGATCCAATAAAGTTTGTTCCACGGTCGCTTCTTATCACCTTACAAGCTCCCCTCACAGACAAGAAGCGTCTGAGAGAATTTTTGAAAGATGGGGTGTCCATTGATGGCAGCATCTCTATATGAATAGCTCGGGTGACTAAGCAAGTGAAAAGTACAGCCCATGTCTTCTTTTGAGATGAAGTTCGCCTTGTTGTCCTGCCATCATGTATCAGGAAAGGTCCAAATACGTCAAGTCCGGTATTTGTGAAAGGTGGTGCAGACTCCAGACGATCTGGAGGAAGGTCTGACATCAATTGGGTTTGCAAGCGTCCACGAAGCCTCCGGCACGAGGTACAATTTGAAAGAAATGTCTTTATTGTAGCGTTACCCTTTTCGATGTGGAATCCCGCACCCCTGATGGCCCCTATTGTAATGTGCCGGCCTTGATGTTTAACTAAGGAATGATGGTAATGGATGATTGTTTGCGTGCCGGGATGTTTCTGTGGAATCAGAATTGGGCACCTGACGTCAAACGAGAAATTTCCATTTTTTAATCTGCCCCCCACTCGCAACAGGCCGTCATCATCTAGGAAGGGTGCTAAACTCAAGAGTCGGTTATCCTTGGGTAACTGGACACCCCCCCGAAGGATTCGAATCTCTTCATGATATGTCCCTTGCATTTCCTTAAGAAGAAGGATCCTTGCTTCTTCATTGGTTGCCTTGGCCGCCACTAACTTGCCGTTTCCACCACTTTGCGTGGCCTTACAAAGCCAGAAACGAGCGATTTCCAACGTTCTTTTGACCACGTTTATTAGCCTCGTCCAACTGCTCAGGCGCTTCAGCAATGACCAAAGGAAAGAACTTGGAATTCGTGGCTCTCCGATAGTTTGCAGAACTATCAGCTCTTCAACTCTCTGATCAACCTCTGGAAGATCCTCACTTTTGAGGGGACTGTAGTGTTGTTTGCAAGGATTTGTCCCATCAGAAGACCATAAAAAGTCAGGACCCCTCAACCAGCTTGATGCAGCAAGAGTTTGTGGGGTCTGTGGCCTAGATGCCATATCGGCCGGGTTCAGGCTTGTTTCGATGTACTGCCAGTGTTGGGGAGGTGCTGTGGAAAGTATCAATTCAACACGCCTTGCCACGTACCTGCGAAATCTCCTCTCTGAATTGTTCAAGTACCCAAGGACGACAAGACTATCAGAGTAAAACATGACTTGGTCGGGCTTTCTTGCAAGCTCTTCCGTGCTTTCTCTGGCAGCTTGAACTGCTTCGACGGCTGCGCATAATTCAAGCCTTGGGATGGAAGTTGCGCATTTCGGTGCCACCTTGGAGTCACCAAACAGAAATGCTACATAAACTGAACCGTCATTGTTGACGCTCCTCAAGTAGCCCACGTAACCGATTGCATCCTTGCAAGCGTCCGCAAATACATGACATTCGAGGCGCTCCACTCTTCCGAACTCTTTTGGCCAAAATCCTCTAGGAATAGACATTAAATGGATGGATTCTAATCCAACCTTCCAGGCATCCCATATCTTCCTGAATCTCTCAGGCAAAGGGTCATCCCAACCACAAACACTCACTTCCCGATCTTCATTTGCCTTGTTGGAGATGATCAGGCGTTGGATCAGCCTTCCTCCCAAGATGATGGGGCTAGCAGGTCCTATGGGATCGAAAATGGAGTTGACAGTGGCCAGAATTCCTCGCTTGGTGAAAGATTTTGTTGGGATATCCACCATGAATTCAAATGAGTCAACCGTTGTGTCCCAAACAACGCCCAAGGTCCTCTGTATTTGGGTGTTGTCTAATTTTATCTGGGTAGGTTGTCCAGCTCTCTCCGACTTTGGAAAGGCCTCTAGAACTTCATGTGAGCTTGAGGCTATCTTGTGAAGCCTAATATTGTATTTCGCAAGTATGCTCCGCGCTTCACTTAGAACTTGAATCGCGTCTTCTGGCCTGTTAGAACAGCCCAACCCATCATCCACGTAGAAGTTGTTTTGGAGAAAGGACTTCGTGTCTGCTCGAGTTGAACTTGAAGATTGGGCAGTTGCAAAACGCATCCCAAAGGAGGCCACAGCCGGACTTGGACGATTACCAAAGATATGCACGTTCGCTCGGAATTGAACGATATCCGCGTCTGGGTCGTTTCCTTTGAACCAATAGAACCTGAGATAGTCGCGATGCTCGGGATTGACGTAGAAGGAATGGAACATTGACTCAATGTCTGCGACGAATCCAATTTCGCCCTCTCTGAATCTGGTCAGAACTCCCTTCAGACGGTTGTTCTGATCTGGGCCCTGAAGCAACTCTCTATTGAGACATGCACCATGGTACTCGGCTGAACTGTCAAACACCAAGCGGGCCTTCTTCTTTTTGGGGTGCACGACTGCGAAAACAGGGATCCACCAGACCTTTCCATCGCCAACAGACGCCTCTTTGTCTGGCACCTGTTCCACCTGGCGAGCTGCCATAGTCTTACTCATAGCTTGGAGGCAGTCTTCCAACTTTTCAGGATCCTTCTTTAATCTTTCGAGGGTGTTTTTGGTGCGCAAATATACGGCCCTCTGATTGCTTGGCATATTTGGGCTAGGCTTGCGGAATGGTAGTGGCATTTCAAGATGTCCATCAACGTTGACATGAATGCCACGACCTATAATCTCGAGGAATTTTGTGTCTTCTTGGCTTGGTGCATCTAGCTCGTCGTCGGTTTGCCTTTTAAATATTTCATTCTCAAAATGATGTAACACGGGGGCGATGCTTTTTGAAGGAAAGGACAAGGTAGCCTCCGAATGATCGTGGTCTTGGTCAATTGCGCTCCTCAAGGCTTGTAGCCCATGATTTTGTGAGGAATACTGCAAATTATTAGGGCAAATTGATCCAACCACTGCCCATCCAAGAGCAGTGTGGTGGGCAAAGGGATGATGACCTCCATAGGTGACAGTAGCCATTACTTCCCCTGCATCCCGACCTATCAGCAGCAACACCTCTGATGATTGATCCAGAGGATGGAAATTTTGAGCATATGGAGCAATGTGACGATGGTTGCAAACTGCGTCGGGTGTGGCAACTTCGTTTCTCGTGTCCGGGATCATACGATTCTCAAAGCTTCCAGGTAAGCTGAAAGCTTGTGACTCTCCAACTCCCTGTATCAAGAGACCCTTTGCTATTCTCCCCTCTTGTTTAAAACGATGGTGTATCGAATCAGTCAATCATATTTACATGCTCTTTATATTCCTATCTTTGCAGTCACGAATAAATTATCTAAACCCGAAAAGGAACCATTCACTTTTCAAGGGCATTAGGATATCGTTGACCCGCCTGGAATCAGCTTCTACAAACTGAAGATCTGGGAAGGGTAGAGCAAGAAGCCAATAACTTTGCAACTCGCAGAACAGTGACAAACTATGGAAGACCAGATTTACAACTCATTGGATGAATGGTGATCATGTGAATTGCGAAGCATGGTTATGTAAAAAATGCTGATGGCACTAAGGCTGATGCCAAGGTTCGGAGGAAGAGACAAGTAAAGTCCCGACGTTACACAAAACCCGGGACGTTTAAAACATCAGCTTGCTGACGATACAGGTAACATAAACCCATTTTTTTGCACTTTTGCACTTTTCACCTTTATTTGCACTTTTTATTTACGTTTTTGGCCAAAATTGACAAATTGTTGAGAAAATGTAGTGGCTTTTGAAAGAATTTTTACTTTCAAGATCAAGTTTTGAACTAATCGAAAAAGCTTGCATTTGCAATCAACCATTATTAGCAGAAGAAATATGTGCATTTCAGACGCAAACCTCACACTTTATTCACCATCTTGGCTTTAACTATAACATCCTGTTTACTAAACTAAAGATTAGACTCTCAATCTCATTGAATCTCATTGCATGCAACCAACAAATAGCAAACCTAAAGAAACTCATGTGATGGTAATGGAAGGATCTACAAACAATATAGATTGGAGAATTAGGTTTCCTGCATACAAAGATCGCTATTTCTAAAAAAGGCCGATATAAGCTTAAAACCATCAAGCTAAGGATACATCAATGTAGCAGTACACATTGTTTAATTGACTTGGAGATATTGCTTCTAGGTTCCAAAAGTATTTGAGAACAGTTTTGATGAGATGAGACAATGAATGCCACATTTGAAATTGAGTTTTGGTAATTAGGCCAAAGGCCAAGTATTGAAGTAATGTCACTAAAAACATGCTTAAAACACATTTATGACTATTTTCTTTGGTGCAATTGTTAGGCGCACGTGGGTATTTTTCTGTTCAATTTTGAATGTCTATTTTTGAACAACTTGAAGGACAAAAACGGAGTGAGGTAAAGCCATATAAAAACAATTGCTAAATATATTTCGACAATATTTTAGGTACATACATCCACGAGACCACCTTAGGAATGAAAAATTCAGAAGATTGTTGACTAGAGTATTTTTCATGACTTTACATCCTTTTTGCTAGTGACCTAATTAATAGAACTCTATTTCTTGTGGAGCATTGTCTCTTCACCTCAAGGTAGTCTCAAATGTCTTTAGAACTTGTAAATGACTTCTCCTGCTCAATTAGGAGCCGTGGGTACTCCATGAATGACGTTTTATGTCCAAATGCAAGTTATTTGCTCTTTTTTGACATTTATTTGCTCTTTTTTGACACTGATTTGCTCTTTTTGACATTAATTTGCTCTTTTTTTTTAAGATTATTTGCACTTTCTGCCCGTCCCTAGTCATGATCATTCAAGGATTTTGCTTGGATGATAGTTTCAATGGAAACGATAGTTTGTGTCAAACCAATTGAGACCAAAGTCCGTAACATTCGCGAAATCAACCAAGATTGCTCTAGTTGATTATTTGATGCCGCAGAACGTGCTCAATTTTTCTGCTCCTTGTTTTATCTTTGATATAATTATGATTGAAAGCTTTAGAATCGGCCAAAGCTCCACAAAAACGAAAGATAACTGCTTCCGATGTCCGTACATATTTTGCAGTTTCCCGATTACTACATTGGAGTACTAAATCGACTTAACGCTGCTTTAAATGATCCAGCAAATTCCAGGAAACATTGACTCAATCCAATTAGAATGTCATTGATTTTAATGGGCAAATCAACAAAAGAAAAATTCTGTTTTTCTTGATTTGTCTTATGTACAGTTCCTTAAGTTTTTGAGTAATTTCATTAAAATTCCATATAAAAGCCACCAAGCTTTTAAATTTGGGCTATTAGCCAAAGTAATTTTGCAATGAGTAATTTGTAACGCCATTCCTGTATTTGAAATGGAATTCGTGAGTAACACAATCCTCATTTTTGAAAAGAAATGGGAACTGTAATCCGTTTTTTGAGGAACGGCTAAAGCCCTGTTTTTTCACTTTTAGGAGAGGTTCACATTATGAACACATATTTCTTTTCAGATCTGAAGTTTGAACCAATTTTTTGGACTCGACTGCAAAGCTTTGTAGTTTTACAAGCTTAAAGTTACGATAGGTTGCGTTTTAAAGTGCTTTCGAGTTAAAAAAGATAATTAGAGTCATCACTGTTCTTTCAACCGTGCCACTGGGTTGTACAGTTTAAACGCCATAATCACTCAGGATGGAAAAAAACCGGCCCGAATTATCCTTATTCGTAATTCATTCCACATTTTAAATACGTTAAAATTACACACATTAATTGTCTGGAATTCCTTAACCAATGAAGCTAAATAGTAAGCAAATATTGCTTTCAGGCTGGCTCACTTGACATGGCTTATGGTCGTAGGAGAGCGGTGTGACCTCGCCCTTGGTGTTGACGAGGATTCCTCGTGAATCTCCCACATTGGCCACCCATAATTGATCCTGATCCATAATACTGACAAGAAGAGTTGTACCTGGAGTAGCATCAAACAGAATCTCAAATCCAAGCCAAACTGTGCGACCTATAGGTATTAGTACAGTATGTCACCTACCACCGATTTGGAATCTTTTGCGACATTCTTGCATGAGTTCAATGTCAACGTGAGCAATCTCCTCTTTAAGAAATAAATCATACGCGATTTGACCGTCTTTTGAGAAGAAGTCTGACAAGTCTCGCCTGCTTGGAGGCTTTTTTGAATTACTTTTTCCGCTTGACTTGGGTTTGGGAATGATTCCGTTGCTGCTGGAGGATGAGGATGAGGATGTTTTCTTCTTTTTCAATCCTGGAGAGGATGTGTTTAACGTGAGCACACTTTCGATTGAACGAGTCTTCAAAGTAGGAACCTCCTCTAAAGGCTTGACTCGGGAAGACATGATTGGCCCCAAGGATCCATTGGGAACAGAAACCTTCTTAGAAGATCCCACAGATCTAGGCTTGACCTCTTCTTCCACCTGAATCTGACCATTGGGACAGAGTTCTTTGAAGTCAGCCTCTGAGAGATGGAGAAACTTGAGCAAGGGTTTGGTCACTATTGTGTCGCCACGAAATTTTTCCAAGCACGCCAATTTCTCTCTATTGGAGAGGCTCTTGCTGGCCAAGGCTTTGAGCAACTTGATCTTGTGGGTTACGTTCGTCAAAAAGTGCCTCTTAACATAATCAACAGCAAACTAGAACAACCAATACCATACATAATCAATGTTAAAACCCATACTATTCCACAACTCACTTGGCCTCCATGTCCATCAAGGACCGACACGACCTTCACCGTCTTGGAATCGGCCACAGGAATGGAACAAACGATGAATCTGTCCTCCATGGAGGGCCTTCGACCCTGGACCGAGCACACCACCACATTGCGCTCTTGGTGTTCCCAAACGATGGAATCCATGAGCAAGGATCCATCCGTGTTCAACAACAGATATTTGTGGATCTTACCGAAGCTTTGTGATTTCACCAACCAACACAGGACACAAAACAAGATTGAAAATACAACGATGGCCTCACTTTTCCCGTCCAGGAGGTCAGAAGAAATATTTAAGGCCTGAGCCAAATCCCTGAGACTTTCCCTCACAGTCATTAGATGCTCGCTTAATAGGGTCAATAACATCTGATCCTCCAACTCGTCTTGATCCATGATTTCATAGACCGATTTTGGAGCCGATCTCACCACAAACAAAGGCCAAAGCGTCGTTCCTCGTCCTCATATCCAACCCTAGGAAGAGTGACTTTGCAAATTCACTGCCAACTTCTCCAAAATTGATTCCCATCTCACTATGACAAGAAGAGCAATAGGTTCAACTTAGGTGAACAACTGAACAGCTGACCTTTGCGGACTTGGACCGAGCACTCGAGTGTTCAAAGGCTGAAGCCGTTGAAGCATAGGTACTCTTAAAGATGAGAGCCAGGCCCAGATCAGCGGCAGTGCTGGATGATAAATAGCAGAAAGCTGGCCCTGGAGCCAAGGAGATATTGTAGTGAAGCATCATACTCATTTCCCTCATCATGCGTCGTACTTAAGTGGCAAGCGAGGTGCAAATGCGGTGATAATTCTTCCGGAATACTAATGTTTATTCATATCGCTATTTGGGGAAAGATAAAGGAAACGAAGACACAAATTGCGGCTTTGCTGGGCTTCATTTTTCGCTATGGCTTTTTGTGCGTTTGCTCTCTTTTGTTTTCAAACATGTGCAAAAAATATGGAGTAACGCAGGATCGTTGACGAAATCAAAGAAATATTCGACGAATGTTCTCGTCCTTCTAACTTGTCCCACTTAAAGGCAAAGATGGAACAAAAGGATGAATACCCAGTGTTTCAGCTCTTTTGTCACTCACTTTTCTGAACAATGCAAGCCGGTTTTTATTTCAGTCGAACTCGTTAAAAATCGCATGTAAAAGTCGCAATAATGTCAAAGTCGTACACTCGAAATAAGCCCTCTGAACATAAACTCTCTTGGGAAACTCTGCCTTATCGCTGGCCCTCCGAACACGCTTGAGGACCAATTTTCGATTCCCACCATGATTGGACAGCTGAAAAATATGACCTCACAAGATTATTGACCCAACAGTTAGTTTATTTTTGGACTTACCCATGACCCTGGCGTAAACCCCAGGAAAATAATAGTCTCCACAACTGAATCCCCACGAAGTGATGCCCTGAAGTTCAAACCGCCCAGTTTCTTCATTCAGGTACATCAAGGGTCCTCCAGAATCCCCCTGAAAAAAAATAATGTCGATTTTCAAACTTACTTGGTTAAAAATCGCTCTTGAAGTATCAACTTTTGGAACCAAATGTGAAATGAGACTTGATCTACATATGATCAAGGCATTTTTCAATCGAAATTGCAATAATGACGATGGATCCATGATTTAACACACCGCCGTTGAATTTCATTTGCTAACGTAACAGAAATTGCTCTTGATGTCTTAGTTTGCAACAAAAACGAAAGACATGACAGTTGGCTTGAAAAAGTATTACGATCAAAACTGAATATAAGAATAGCTCTCAACAAAACGACCTTTTTGTTGCTGACTTAAATATACTTTTACTGCAAAGCATCCCTTGACATAATAATAACTCGTGATTCAAAGATCCAGGTTTAAATACAATTAATCGTAAATACGGATGTGACTTTTCATATCCAGTATTAGAGCTCACCTGACACGAATCCTTGTCCCCTTTATCGATCCCAGCGCAAAACATGCGTTCAGTGTACAAAGAATGAGAACGCTCATCGCAGACGGTGCTGTTAAAAATATCAACTTCCACCTGGAGTGAAATCAATGACAATTTTAAGGCTTAAATGCACAAAAGCTTTTTTTAATTGCTAGCTTTTCAAATGATAAGTTGATAGTTTGTGTGGCGGAGCTATGAGGAAAATGGTTGTGCATGAAGACGCAACTCAAAAATTTAAAAAGCTTTTTTTATCTAAGATCTAAATAAATAAAACCACCACTCGTTCATTTTTTTTTGTCTTTTATTTTACAGTCGATTTTGCTGACTGAAAACCAACGGTTTCTGGACAGAGCCAAAATTTGTTCAAATTGGCTTCCATATTCAGCGCCAAAGGAAACCTAAATAAGATAAGTTTAGAACCCTAAGCTACCAAGAATATGCTATTTTGGCGTCGAGAAACAACTCCAAGTCTGTCAAGGTGTTCCATTTGTCAGGGATGACTAGCTCTGGGATCACTTTTAAGATACTTTTAGGCCTTTTCAGTGTTAAAGAACGTCGACGGAATGATATTCTCGCAAATCTTTTCATTTTAGTGCATTGGTCAACCCCAGGCTGCAATTCTAAATTTGTTGTCCCAAAGAACGGTACTTAAGTTACGGGGTCAGCACAAACTACCCCCAGACTTCTCAATTCTAGCTAAGCAGGCAGACCGCCGTGACAGTGCGGAGATCCGTGACCTCTAGATGACGTAGGCTGTATTTTCTGAATTGACTCTGAGAATCGAACTTCAAAAAGGATATTTGCGTTACAAATACGGTGGCGCACTCTATGACGTTCCTTATGAAACAATCATTTTTACCAATGTTGTTAGGTAATCCCTCATAGAGGGCGGTTTTGTCGACGTCAAAATTGAGATATCTCTATTTTATTTATCTATGGGGGTCAGCAAGTGCAGAGAATTTAGAAAGAGAAACAACAGTGCTTCTTCAGCCCTCTAGCGGATTTTTTTGCTTGCTAAAGAAAGAAAAGTGACGACAGTGAAATCTCGGTTTAACGATCTCCGATTTAACGATAATTTTAGGGGTTATCGTTTTACTACGACTTCTACGACAGCGACTCGTTTCAACAATAAATCTCGATTTAACGATATATTTTGGGGTAACGGACGTTATCGTTAAATCGAGATTTCATTGTATCTCGTAGCCTCTCACTTAATGGGATGAAAATATACTTTCCTTATTTAATGTATTCGATAGCTCTCCCGATTTCGTGACTCCCCATCCGGTAACAATTGCCTAAAATTAAAAAAAGAATGGCTTCAACTTACGTAGATATACGTAAGAAGACACCTTTCGCGTTATTGTGGAATAGGAAAGGAGAGATTTGTCCATTCAAGGCTTGGGTTTCCTTTATTTGTTGCAGAAAGATTTCAAAGTTTGTCATCCATAAGGTTTTTACTCATAATCATGAACAATATCTTGAGCCTCGTGTATATTAGACACAAACGTTTGAATTAGTCCTGGAAGAGGGACTCGTACAACCCAAATGATTGGATCAATTGCAATGTTTATTATTTGTTCCATGCAATGATATTTACTCAATCATTCATATTAAACAGGTACCTAAGGACCCATTGAGGCCACCAAAGCATTGAGACCTCGCGATTGTGAAAGCATGGTTCCCGATCTCAAAGTAAGGTAAAGACTCAATCAAACCAAAAATCATCATTACCTTCCTGGTTGGATTTATGGGAAATTGTTTAGGATAGCAGATTGGTCGAATATACCAATTCGAATTGGTGAATGCAACCCGTTTCCTCAGTTTGATCACCGCAAAGTCATAGTCCACCAATCTCCTCTTGTAAAGCTCATGGACGATTATCCTTCATGAAGTAAAGATAATTGACTTAGGAATCGTAAGTCCTCGTGAAAAACTTACTCTTGGGCAGTGGAAATGAAAAGTTCACTCTCTTCTCTATCGGCGATATCGTGCTCCCCCAAAACCACCGATAACGACTCAGGACTGTCTTGGAAGCTAAGGATTTATTAAGGTTGGTGTTATATAACA
Organism: Tigriopus japonicus; assembly: GCA_010645155.1. NCBI lineage: Eukaryota > Metazoa > Arthropoda > Copepoda > Harpacticoida > Harpacticidae > Tigriopus > Tigriopus japonicus. The sequence goes on along the minus strand of CM021316.1, from coordinate 11,865,200 downwards.
CGTGTCCGTTGATCTTTGTGGAATCAAGAACCACTGAATTTCACTGGACTGGCAGGCTAACGAACAGAATCGTGATTTACAGTAGGAACAAATCAACTACGTTCTCCTCAAATGAGACCATGTGTATGTTGACTTGAATACGTACTTCAATTTTCAGCTCAATCGAACGTCGGAGTCAAAAGCTATGCTTACTTAATGTTCAGTGCAAATCCTACCAAGAGGGATTGAACTAGCCCTTTTTTGGTAATTGTTTTACCACAAAAGAGCGAATTCATTCATTCTATGCTCTCTTAAGTACATAAGTTTGAGAAGGCATAACTTTTTTCTTTGGCATTCGATTGAGCTGAAAATTAAAATACGTCGTCGAGCAAGGTCTCGTTTGCAGAAGAACGCAATTGAATTACTCCTTCTGAAAGTCATAATTCTCACCGTTAGCCTTCCACTCCAGAAATTCAGTGCTTCTTAGTGGAACTCAAACACGATCTTACATTGATGCACAATGTGCTGCTGTAAAGACCCATTGCTCATTCATAAGAGTTCCCCCGCAAAATGGATGGAACGAGCCCTCTCGGATTCCACTGGTCCTCACGAGGCCTGCTTGCCACGGAAATTCATGCTGTTGTGTAACCGATCCACTAATGATTCTCATGAGTAAATTTCTCTGCCCGCATTCTATGAAGGACAATGGGAAACATTCCTATCTCTCGGGAAAAGTTCTTTTGCCATGCCACACTCCCAAACGTTTTGATTGTTTCCTTCAAGCTAAAGAACAACTTCAAAACAGGCCAATGTAATTCGAAAAATTAGATTAAATAAAACAGGGTAATGAAAGTCAAGTTATAATGCGTAAGTGTGATTTGAGAAAATAGAAATATGTGTGTACGTATATCTTGTTTGCAGCCCAATACTTTATTGTCCAATACTGCCAAATGTACTATGCAAAAAGGGTTTTCTTTAAATTTCGGCGTCCAACATATTCGTTGACTTTTCCAATGGTTCTTTAGCAATCCAATCCGTCAACTGCAAACAAGATAAATGGAAAAATACTTCAGTTTCCTCCATTCAATTTCAAAGGCCATTTTCCCAAAGCATCATCGCGTAAAACAAAGGCTCTTACCGCACTTTTTATCTTCAGTGTTTCCGCGTTTCACCTTCGATCCCGAGTTCCCATCGGATGGAATAATTTCGTGGGTTTGTTCCACTTTGCCCGAGCAAAATGCCAAGCATTCAAAACCAAGATCGCTGACCGTGTCATCAGCGAAGAAATTGAAATGAACCATAGGACTAGTGGTGATAATGTATGGAGCATTACTTCCGCAGAACCTTCAGGCAATAATAGAAATAATCCTTTTGACATGATTAGATCGGCATGATTTCCTGCTTAATAAGGTAGGAAATGGTAAAACACAGCCGTATTGCTTGAATATTTGGCTTGATTCATTGCACGCATGCAATACAATGAATGGGGCTTGAGATGTTATAACTAGCAAGAAGTAAGCACATTTAAACTACTTACACTTTTTCCGGCTTAGATTCATCTTCAATTATGGTCACCCTGTCCATGCATATTGTTTCGTCGCCGAAAAGCTTGAAGGATGGACACTGAATTGTCATCTCTTTGCAAACGTCACCCATCTGGAAGAGTGATTTGTATAAAAATAGATAAACGTTGAACTAATTATCACGTTGATTTTTTTAAAGATCCTGATCTTTCACTTTGTCTGTTTTTTTGGTGCTGTGACCAAAATGTACTTAAGACATGTCTGTACTGGAGATCTAATCATCATTTTACAAATTGAAATGAGCCTGGAGTTGTCTTTCGTGGAATTAGTAAATCCTTCCTTAATGCAGCCAACTTTCTTAAACAGATCCTCGTTATTTAGCAAAAGTAGACTCTGCATATAGGATGTAAAAATATTCTTCCAGATCACGAAGCAAACAAGAACTCAGAGATCCTGTTTACGTTCAAATGAGAGCAAAATATATTTTACCTCTAAATTAAAGTAACAATCGGTAGAATCTTCATAATGAGATGTTCCATCAAATCCAGGGTGACTCCGTAGTCGAATGGCTTCACCGAAAACTTTTTCGGAAAGGTTCTCGACCGCTCCACAAGGGGTAACTTCATAGCTTTGGATGAGGGATCGTTTGTCCACCTTAATCCTTTCCTCTGCGCATTTGACCTTACATTGGAAAGCCTGACTGAGGTCCGTTGTGTCACTCGCTAAACTGACTTGGAAGTTGCTCTCAGTCACGTTGATTGAACGAGGGATTTCCTTCCCGCAAAACCTTAGAAATGGCATACGTTTGACTTATTTTCGTATGACATGTGCACAGTATCAGTTCATTAATTACTGTTCTTGTCCGTTTTGATCGGTGTTGATTGCCAGCTTTTCCGCACAATCCAAAGCCATTGAGTTTGAACAGGTCACTTCCGCTCTCGAGCACATATTTCCCAACTAAAAATAGAGAAAGATTATTGACTGTGATCTGATACTCGTTGATGCATGAATGGGGTTTTTAGTGCGTACTCTATGGTATCAGGAAAGGATGGAAAAGCTTGGGAATGAATGCATAAATGGAATGGAATCTTTTGTAAACATCTTGTTTAAATGGCTAGTTGCTGAACACAACTTGGCTTCTTTCAGTTCCAGTCATTAATAGAGAACAACTTTTCTTTTTTGCGTTTAGGTTTAAGGTATTTTTTATCTATTATTCTCTTCACATTTAAAGTACACTAAATGGTCCAATTTTGATTTCTCAAAGGCAAGACATGTCAGTTGTATCAAAGGCCCCAACTCACAATTTTAAAGAATGTTCCAAAAATGTTTGATGTTTACAAGTTACATTACGGTACGTCGAAAAAGCTCAAAAACCAAGTTATCAATCCCTAAAATGCGTTTATTTTGGTTTTATTTTGATGTAACTTGTGGTTTTTGGATTTTTGTGACAAAATTGGACCATTCAAATTAAAAAAAAACTCATCAGCAGCTAATAAAATAGTCATGTTTTATTGCTTTCACATTGAAGGTCACTAAGATTTCCCTTCTTCGGTTCCAATTGAGACTTGAATGACGTAAACCAATCGAATAATGATGCGTTTGTTGCATTGTGCTCAAATATCTAGTATTTATAAATCTTGATACCTGAACGTCATAGCTACAATAGCTATTAATGTCGTCTTGGTCACTTCCAGGATGGCTTTGAAGAGCGACTGTTTCTCCACGAGGATATTCACTTAAATCCACCGTGCTTCCACAAGGATTGACCTCATATCCTTGAATTCTGCTACGTTTTGTTGGTGTTTTATAGGAAATGCACTCAAGTACACACTCGAATCCTCGAGCATTGTCCTGATCATCTGAATGGAAATGGACATTCAACTCGGGCCACGAGGTTGTGAAATTGGGCTTTAAATCAGCGCAATACCTGAAATTGCAATGCAAAAGGTAATGGCAAATAAAGTAGATGACCTACTAGACTTATGGAATGTCAGATAGCGTGTGTCGTCGATATCACATTGGAATGTATATCATTTGAACAAACGGGAGAGTTTATTGTTTGTTAGGATATGCGACTGATTCGGAGAAACCCCAATAACCAAATATGAGTCTTCCAGTTCAAACGCAAATGCAAAGCTAAACGTTTGCGTTCAATATTAAAATACTCAATCCAATTATGTTCCCTCAAACAATACACAGAACTAGGGTCATGCTAGAAATGTCTACTTCTATACATACTATCATGAGCTGAGATAATACACCAGTTTCAACCGGAAAAAGGCTATTTTGGTCTCGTAGAATACTCTAAATCTCTTTCCTCCATCGAGTTGACATCCTTTGTTTGACCAATGCGTTCATGTAAAGTCATAATCAGGAGGGATGACGTCGAATAATGCGCTAATACCTCTTATCCATGATAGCTTTGGGTCCACCATTGAAATTGAGATAGTCGCCCTCGAATTGGCAAACACCCTTGATGGCACTTTGGGTGGTGAGCTCAAAATCCATACATTGGATCCGCATTTCCTGACATACTGAACCTCTCTGAAAGTTGGGATAATCCAATTTGTTTTCAAGCGTCATTCCATGCTGATCTAACCAAGGCGGATTGCTCCAAACTCACCTTGATCTGGTATTTGCAATCAAATTTATCTGGGTAATTGGAGATCTTGAACTCGGGATGACTCATGAACTTGACTCGTTGACCTTGGCTCAAAGTGGAGACGTCAAACTTGTTACCACACTCAAGAGTGTTGGCGTATTCCATCATGTCTCGCTTGCTTGGAACATCTTGTACTTGGTCCTCATTGGGATTCTCTCCAAATTTGCTACACACAGCCTGACAGATAAATCCCAGTCCTCCTTTGGTCCCATCAGATTGGAACGTGACTTGAAGTACGCTCCAATCAGTCATAAAGTCTGGATTTTGTCCCGCGCAGTATCTAAAAGAAAGCGTGTGTAGCAAGCTGGTCTC